>OZ035960.1:55954971-56554971 GCA_964034945.1 Chrysopilus asiliformis
TGCTTACGTTTTTATTTGTTCATCTCTGTTGACTCACCAAACTTAAGTAAGTATTCGAGGGAGAAAGAAAACAGTGAGGTCGAATTTTTAAAAATGCCGCATTTTTATAGGCAAAACCTATGAAATCATCAGCGTTTCATATCTTTTTACAATTTTTTTTCTCTGTGTGTACCTGAGCTTGTCGGTTTTTGCAGTTTTCAGCGATATTACACGCAGAGAAAAAAAGTAGTCATTCTTAACAACTTTTCAATTATTTAGTTGTTCGAATCGGGAACATTACTTTAGTAGTAAGTTTTATTTTTTTGTAGTTAATTTCAACTACAAGAAATAATTAAAAGAACTAAAAAATACCTAATATTTACTAAGAAGTAATAAGATTTTACTATTTTCTACTTGATTGCATTACAAAATAGTCAAAATATAGTACCAAAAAAGTCATTTTCAATTATTTTGTTGTCAAATCAATTAAAAAGTAGTTACAGTGACTATTAAAATAGTTATTTGTCAATTGTTTCATAATTACATTCGACTGCAAAATAGTTGAAAGGTATTATCGAAATAATACGTTTTCATTATTTTCTTGTTGAAGTGACCATAATGTGGTTGAAAGTGACTATCAAAACAACCATTTTTAACCATTTTGTTATTGGTTCGACTAGAAAATAGTTGAAAGTTACCAGTTTGCAATTATTTTGTCGTGGATTCAACAAGAAAATAATGAAAACGTATTATTTTGATAATACCTTTTAACTATTTTGCAGTCGAATGTAATTATGAAATAATTGACAAATAACTATTTTAATAGTCACTGTAACTACTTTTTAATTGATTTGACAACAAAATAATTGAAAATGACTTTTTTGGTACTATATTTTGACTATTTTGTAATGCAATCAAGTAGAAAATAGTAAAATCTTATTACTTCTTAGTAAATATTAGGTATTTTTTAGTTCTTTTAATTATTTCTTGTAGTTGAAATTAACTACAAAAAAATAAAACTTACTACTAAAGTAATGTTCCCGATTCGAACAACTAAATAATTGAAAAGTTGTTACGAATGACTACTTTTTTATGTGTAATGATTATTATAAGCTGAAAAAAATATCAGTTGAAAAAAAGAACAATTGTTTTTGAAATAACAGAAATTTATTTCTCCAATAAATATTTTCACATGAAAATAATATTTATTAAAAAAGTTATAATTAACAAAAAAACTGGTCTTTATAAAATTTTATTGCAAATCATGTTAATATTAATATTTTACATCTTAAAAATAAAATAGAATGTGTGCATGCATTGGGAAAGTTGCAAATCGTTCTGCAAACACTTGGAAATTTCACTCAAAATATATGCTTGATAGTGTTCATTAAAACTCTCATTTTCGTATTCGTTGCAAACAAAAAACACTTCATTGTGTTCGAAAATAAAAATGGTTTTTAATTCAAAAATTCTTAAATCTGTTTCACAAAAAGTTAAGAAAAATCCTTACTGTGCACATACTTTAAATGGAAAATGAGAACTTCTATAGAATCAAACAAATTTTCGTACAGAAAACAAACGAACATTTTAAGTCAAGTCTGCAACTAATGCAACGATTTTAGATGGCAAATTAAATTTCTTATTTAAATTATTATAAAAAAAGGTTTCAATAAAAATCCAGACAATTTCGCTTTCTAGAGCGTATTTTAAGTTGAAAACAGTGTAAATTTTGAAACAAGCGTCTAAAGATTTTACAAAATTGCTGTGTTTATATAAAATATCTTCTAAAACAACGTAATTTTAAACTATGAATAGTTTCACCAACCGCAATTAAATATGGCTGACACCCGAATCCAAGATCTTTGTAAAATTTAGCTCGCTTTACCACACTTCAGATTCGGTCAAAACATGGATCAGGAAACTGTCCTGAGAGGCAGATATAGTTGGTCGCCAAAATTCGGTTGTGCCACCTTTTTGAAATGATTTTCATTAAAATCACATCGCGGGAATCTATAAGAAATAAAGGTTAATAAAAAAATCGAAAGAACCAATTTAAAAAAATTCAAAAATAGCAGAGAAACAGATACGAAAGTAAGCTAAATAAAAGCATTTAATAATTAAATTTACCTTCAGTACTCCTTTCAGTTATTTCTTGACACATACTTTGGTTGTATTTGTAGAAAAGAATCCCCTTTGGAGGCTGGTTCTTTATTCTCGGAGTGAAATATATATTCTAAAGGTATTTAAAATCAACTGTAGTGGATTCATAAAAAAATGTTTTGTTATAACTTACTTTGTCCTCTGTTGGAAATTCATTTACTATTTCATTGCTTATTGCATCAATTTGATTTGTTGTTGCAGTTAACCCGGTTGAAAAAACATTTTCCAGAATTAAGTCTATAAGTTTGTCACGTTGACTGTCATTCAATTTGTTGTTTTGATTATATGAGTCGACAATTTGGTATCCGACAGAGGATTTTAAAATTTCTTTCACATTCTAAAAATATTTAAAACTCCAAAGTATAATAGTTTTGAAAAGAAATTGCAAAGTGAGAACACAACAAATTTGAAGAATGCTTCGAAATATTGAGCTCTGCTAATAACTCATGGATTCTGGTAGGGAAAATGTGTTACCGGTAGATTTTCATTTTTACCTGTAAAGATTTACTATGAACAAAATTAGTCGGATTGTTGCCAGAATCTGATATCCAGGATACCACTTTTCCTATTGCAGCTAAACTACCAGCACCAGGTAAAATTTCGTCAAATCCCTAAAAGATTAAGCAAAAAATTAATTAAATTAAATCAATCATAATTACAATTTTAGATTTTCTTTTCGCCAAATCCGCAAATTTCCTTTAAATTTCACTTCAGTTCCATACGATTCTCCTTCAGTTATTTTTGAAATGGCATGTAGAGTTAAAAATTTTAGGCAGTCATAATCTATTCCAAGATCTGAAGAGAGAAACTCGAACGAATTAAAAAAAATTTGAGATTTTGAAAACTTAACAACTAAGTATTAAATTTTAAATATAGGTAGATAACGAATAACGGTAACAATGAAGCTATGCCCGGGAGTGCTCCGAAAATATTTTTAGACAAAATTAAGAGGTTAAAATTTTTTACAAATAAATTTCGTTTATGCACTATGTACTTCGCATAAGACACTAAAAACGCACACTTTTTCGCGAAGGGCTTGAAAAACTTCACCGGGAGTCGCAAAGGCTGAAGAAATACATATATATTTTTTACTACAAGAAACTTGCGAGTTGAATTTTTGGTGATTTTTTCTTGCAAATTAACTCGCCTTGTGCGATTTTTCCGCTCAGACGAGAATCAGACATTTAATTTATGAACGCTTTTCACTTTTATTTGGTTTTTTTAAATCTATTTAAGCACAATTCTTACCTTGAAATTTCCTGTGCAATGCTTCCAGATTCCAATCCGTTAAAACTTTATACAACTGATCGGGTTGTGCCGACTCATCGATCATTTGGTTGTAAATGATGAAAGGTTCATTTACGAACACACTTTTCGCCGCCATTCTTATGCAACAATTCAACAATTTTCTTTAATACTTTAGAACAATTCACTGTACTTCGAAACTTCACTGAAAATGGCGCACAAAGTGACAATCAAGTATTAAAAAGTAATAGTTTTTTACTATTTGTTTGTTAACTCTATTACTTTTTAGTCAAAAAAAGTGTGGTGGAAATATTATGGAGGCAAATTGGAACAACAAAATTGTTGTTTTAATCATAAAATAATATAAAAATAGTAAAAAATAGTATTTCTTTACTATTTTGTGATTGTTTTCACTACTTACTAATAGTTTTTACTATTAATTAATTAATTTTCAACAAAAAGATAGTTAGATTTTATTATATGATAATACCATTTTATATAGAGAATAACTACTAAATAATTGTTTCATTTTGATTTCAACCCATTTTGAATTTTGATTATTTATTGTAGTCAAATTTGACTTTTTTGTTGTAAAGGATAAAATAATGGCATGCCAGGGTTTCTACTATTTTGTTACTATTCCTTAACAACTTTTTACTATTTTCATGAGTTCGAAAAATGCAAGCCATTTTTCATTTTGACTACTAAAAATAATCAAATTTACTACTTTTTTTCTCTGCGTGTAGGTCTAATATTTGATATAGCTACTCTCAATTCTTCGTCTAAATTGGTAAAGTTAAATGCACACGATATGATTAGGGCTTCTCAAACGGGATCCCGGGATCCCGTTTTCCCGGGATCCCGGGGGTAAAATATCATCCCGTTATCCCGGGATTTCAATTAAATTTCCCGGGAATCCCGCTATTTCTTATTAACATTTTTTTTACTCTTTTTAACGATATTAAAAATATTGTTACACGAAATTTGCGTAATTTTTACTTCTTTTTCCCTCTAGTAAAGAATTTCGTTCAAAATTAGGAAAATATAATATAGATGTGGAGTACCATATTTTAAAATTAGAAAAATTCAAAATAGATCAAGTTACCAATATTTTGTAGTAAGTTTTTGTAATTAAAAATATTAATAATTGAAAATCAATAACGCATTTTTTTGTATTGTTTTGATTTTACACATTTTTCTCCCATCTAATTGGATAAATTCTTGCTTGTTAGCGAATCCCGGGATTTCCCGGGATCCCGGGATTTTGAATATTTTTGTCCCGGAATCCCGGGATTTCAATTTCTACGGGAAATGAGAAACCCTAGATATGATCACTGTTCATATTTATGAACATACGCATATGTTGCTTATTAGCTTCAAATGCTCATATGTTCATACAATATATGAAAGGTGTTCACACGATATGAACATTTTGTCCCAAAGCTTTAAATTTTTAGGTGTGTTCATATGTGCTCAAATGCAATGTGTCCATATTTTTTCTGCGCGTATAAACACTGTTCAGACGATATGAACATTTTGTTCAAATTACAATAATGAACCATTTTTAAAAACATTTGAGCACAAAAGTGACAGCAACTTTTCATTTCGTTTTTGTTTAGTTTTGTGAATAGTATTTTGTGAAAATTAATTTGAAATGCAAGCCGAAGATAATTAGCCTTGCTATAATATTGGCCGCGTATATATTCGAGAGCAGCGACGACGACGACCAAGAGGAATTGCCAAGGAAGAAGCGCAAAGTTTGGCGAACGAGAAGGATTTGGTGCAAAATTGTACCTCGAATTCCGAGCAGAGGAGCCGCAGTTGTTTCACAATTTCTTGCGCATGACAGCCGATCAATTCGATAATCTCCTTGCTTTGGTGGGGCCGCTCATTGCAAAACAGAACTCCCATCGTCCTCCATTGCACCGCCGTCGTATTCTTCACAGCTCATTTTTTTGCACACAACACAACAAATTAAAACAAAACTGTCGAATAAATAATCAAAAACCTACTAGACCCAAATAAAAACCAGGAAACATCAATTTACGTACAAATTTGTCTCAAAATTTTACATTTGAACATGTTGAAAACTTAGCCCATGTTCAAATGTTACAGTGTGTTCATATCTGTGATCATACGTCCGAATTTTACAAACCATGTTCATACGGTCCCAAAATAGTGTTCACACGGTATGAACAGGTCGTGTTCATACGTTTGCTCACCGTATGTTCAAATGTGTTCGTATGCCTATACAAAAATATGGTGTTCAGACGATATGAACACGTTTGGGACACTTTTTTGCTCAAAAATATGAACAGTGATCATATCGTGTGCACTTAACTTAAGTCTTGCGTGTTTCTTAGTGCAACTCAAATCACATGCAGTAGATGGGCCAACATTAAATTTCGGGTTTCATAATTTCGCGGAGCACTAGCAACAAGCTCGCGGAGCGCCGGTTAAGAACCACTGCTCTAGGGTATCTTGGGAGACTTAAGTTTCTTGCCGTGTAGTTACTAATGAGAGAGTCTCTTTAATGCGTCTCCGGTCTTCAAAATGTTTTGATATCTATCTCTTGGTCTCCGGAGACGAATTTTGACAGTTTTGTGGGAACGAGAATTTGTTTCGTTGTTTTGAGTTTAAAGGTAAATTTTTATATAAAAAAAAGTATTTTACATATTTTTTATTTTAGATTAGTGTTATTATGACGACGTGGACAAAATCCAAAACCACAAAAATGCTGGAGATTTGTCCGAAAAACAGATTTGTTCGAGCCGAAAAACGCAAAATTATGAGTGCTGCTATTGCTGCTGTAATTTTTTTATTTGCCCCGTTCATTTTAATAAAAATAGTCACAACTCGAAAAATTTCACAACACAACACCAATCAAAAACTACCATATGTCAAAAAGATCTCCCAATGTTAATGCTACATTTACACGAATGACAAATTTGTCATTTTTTTCTTGTCATTATGTTAATTCCCGTGTAAATGGCATAATTTTTGTAATTTTTTCTGTCAGAAAATGTCAATCTCTCATAAAAGAATGAACTTGTCCATTCTTTTATGCCAGATTGTCATTCGTACAAACGCAATATTAGTTATGACAAAAGTTGAATACTAAAGTTGTCATAACTAATATTGCGTTTGCACGAATGACAATCTGGCATAAAAGAATGGACAAGTTCATTCTTTTATGAGAGATTGACATTTTCTGACAGAAAAAATTACAAAAATTATGCCATTTACACGGGAATTAACATAATGACAAGAAAAAAATGACAAATTTGTCATTCGTGTAAACGTAGCATAAGCTTGGAGACGAGATACCTGCGTCGTGTATGCACTCCAGAGACTTTGCTTTTAGAGACTTTTTAGTAAACGTCTCCGGAGATCTATTTTTTGATCTCCAGACTTAAATGTCTGTGATCGTGTATACACTTTGGAGATTTTTGCCTTTTGTACCCTGGAGACCAGAGACCAAAGTCTTTCGTCGTATATCTCTACCTTAAGCTTACAAACGATGCCATCTCGTAATTCTTTATCATTTCATTTTTTTAGATTTTTTTATTTTATCTGTTTATAACATTAAAAATTAAAAAGGACGTAGCGATTTTGATTTTTTTTTGTTTTAAGCTTGTAATTTTTTTTGTGAACATGCATTCATAAGTATCAAATTTAGATATATCCACATAATAATTTGTATCGCCAACTCCAAGAAGTCTAATTACCAGCTGAATCGTATATCGTATATCACCAGTTTTCAAAATAAAAACTAATATACTATTATTTCATGAAACGGATTTTAAAAAATCTGTTTTGGGGATCATTGTTAAATTTTTATGCCGATGTTTACAGATTTTTTTCAAAAAAATATTTTTTTTCGGACACAGGTCCCTTTTTTTCCTTATGAAACCAACTTTTTTTGGTATCATCAATGTGCAAATTTTGGATTCCGCATAAATTTTGGACAAATGCATTCCAGAAAAGATCTGCACCTACATTGCTACCACCTATTTACCGGAAAATGTCTGGACAGTTTTTTTTTTATAATTTTCATATTTTTCATCGTGATTAGGGCGCTACATAGGTTCGATATTACTTGGTATTTTGAATTTCATTACTCATATCCCAATGAAATTTCATCGTTCAGATGTTCTTCAATGTTTATGCGAAATCAAAAATTTTCATGGACGATTTCAAAACATAGATAGATAAATGAATCCTTGTCCATTCTTAAAAGGTTTCAGTAATCCATTCTTAAAAGGTTTTAGATTTTATTTCTGAATTGCGTGA
This sequence comes from Chrysopilus asiliformis, assembly GCA_964034945.1. Classification (NCBI taxonomy): domain Eukaryota; kingdom Metazoa; phylum Arthropoda; class Insecta; order Diptera; family Rhagionidae; genus Chrysopilus; species Chrysopilus asiliformis. Next base: position 55,962,649 of record OZ035960.1, read on the forward strand.
TTTGTTTTATGTGATGAAACAATAATATGAATAAAATATGAGCGGAGTAGCAACAGCGACATAAAAATGATTTCATTGGCTGAGAGCTCTCTGTCATCATAGTGTCAGCGAAAGAATGCTCGCTGTCGTGTTTCATCTTTACTCCTAATTTTGCTGTCCTGTGTAGCATTTTTGACTGTTGGATTTTGGGTGGCTTTCGTTTTACGGAAAAAGGTGAGATTTGAAAGCATTTCGACGTATAATTATTAATAATGACAAAATCTTGCTGTTGACAATTAAATGTATTTCACACAGCATTCTTGAATTACAATTCAGATTTAAGCATTAAAAACTATTAAGCTACAGAATTCCACAGATAGCAGAATTTAGTAGACACAACTTTGTAGGCTGAAAAAACAATAATAAAGTCCTTTTAACAAATTATTTTCATTTAATAAAAACACAATTTATAATCAGAATAATTTATTCACTTATATTATTCCTAAAATGCTAAATTTTAAAGAAGTTGTTTTAAATTTTTTACATGTCACATTTACATTGAAAATTTATTATTTGTATTTTTTTACTTATTTATATAATATCAATATTATGCAAATTCAAATTTTATTTTAAATACACACCAATAATTACACCAAGAACATTGTTTGAAGCTAATTCTATTTTATTAATATAATCTATGTATTTACAAAGCTGTGAACAATACTTGTATATTAAAAACCCATGGTCGGTTGACATAATTTGAATTTTTCAACAATTTACAATACAACTAAATATTTAAATCTTTTGTCATAAGTTTTTGTCCTAAATGAATGTAATAACTAAGAAATCAATTTTTTTAATATTAATATTGCACTCCCGGTTGGTTGCTTTTTATTTTACGTTATATCATCTCAAAATTCAGCATCATATTTTATGTTTGTAAATCAATCACCTTTTCATATTTTGATTTTTCAAAACGATCTGAATTTCTTCAAAGCTCTTTTGCCAAGACTTTTTTTAATATGTATTTATTTATTTTAAAAGATGCTACTGTCTTACGAAACAAGCAAGCAACGGTATTATTTGCAAATGTTGAACAATTATTGTAATTTTATATCAATGCAATTTAAATTTACTACGTTTATACGACTAAGAAAACTCAGATTTTTAAACCAAATTTCCCATTATTTGGTTTAAGTGTGTTGTATAAACAAAGATCATAAATTCAAATTTAACCCCAAAAAAATTACGTATAAAAACACGATACGAAAATTAATAAAAATAAATATTTATGATGGGGAGAAGTATTTTATTGAAGCAACACAAACACTTCCACCTTGGATTGTAGCTTTTGGTCTAAAATTTCATCGAAAATCAATTATGTCTTTGCATATAATATTATTGTGGCTATTCATCGTTTCGATCAGTGTAGTATGAACCGCTTGCTTATGTGTGAGTAACTTGCTTTCAGTCACTGAAACCACTAGAAAGGCTTTTTTTTAAAAAAAACCAAAATGGGTAGGGGGTTGGTGTTTTAAAACCTTGATTTTTCCATGAAGCCTACCCGCCAGGAGCCTGAGAAATGTCATTCGGAGGATTTCGATATCGCTGATCACGAATCTGGTGTTAGAATTTCAAAATTCAAAGCGGAAGTCCTAAAGACATAACAAAAAAAAACTTTTTTCGGACAATAGGCGAGTTTATGTCAATGCTCGCGAGCATAAAATATGCTCTCGAGGAGCTTGATAAGAGCAGTTGGGCGCTGTGAATCTCTCGCGTCCACACCAAACATGTGAAGCATGCGACTTTGACATTTCAATGAATTTACTACATAATAATGTGTAATGAAATGTAAAAAATGCAGAAAAATATAATTAATGGTAACTACAATTTTTTATGCTTTTTTATCGCATTTATTTCTGATACCCGGTGCCAAAAAAAAATAGTTTTTCCTTTTTAGTGCATTTTTTAAATAAAAGTTTTTTTTTATTTTTTTTTTAAATTTTATCTTTTTTAGTCATTTTGTATTTGATTACTCTGATTAAAAATCCATGAGACGTATGTTTATAATTTTTAGTCTTCGAATATATGTATATCTCTGCTGTTAAGATATTCTTAAGGACTTTTTGACTCCAGATCGGATTTATCGACCCCAAAAACCCCCAGATTATATTTCCCCCGGAAAATTTAAACAAAAGGATAATTACGTTATCCTTACAGGACCTTCTGTTATTCTTGCGGTCTTTTTAATGTCAGAACAGGATTCAGCGATACCAAAACCCCTAAGGTGATGTTTTTCCCGGAAAATTTGAGGAAATGATAATCACGTTATCCTAACAGGACACTTCGTTATCCTTAGAAGAACGAAGTAGTGAAAATATTGTACTTACGAATGTGTGGAAAATTTCAAGTCAATCGGATGAGTGTAATGCGGCAGTCACACGACGCTGTTTTGCCAGCGCTGCTAGCTGTTTGGCTGTTAGCAGCCGTTTCAGCAGCACCGTGTGAACCCTAGTGCGTTACTACTACCAGCAGCAGCGTGATGATTTTAGCAGCGCTAGTGAAGTAGAGACTGTTCTACTTTGCCAGCGCTACTAGGGATCACGTGACCCTTTTGCATGGTTACTGAGCTGCCAAAAGTCTGATAAGTGGAAAAGTTTGTTTATTTTAAGTTGTTATTTTACGTTTATTCATTTAAATTTGTGTGTTACGTTTATTATTTAAAAAATCGCCCAAATTCAAATGTCAAACGACGGTTTTGCTGTTTGCCAGCGCTACTAAGTTATAAATCGTGTGAACCCTCTCAGTACGCTGCCTGCTGTTGCTATTTGCCAGCGCTACTAACCCAATATCTAGCAGCGCTGGCAAAACAGCGTCGTGTGACTGCCGCATAAGTGAGTCAAAATTAGATTACAAGATTTGACCCAGGCAAACAGACCCACGCACTGATACAAAGACAAGCTAAATAAAAGCTTTTAAAAATTGCTGCTATGCTCGGGTACCTTTTTGGTGGGACGTAATACACGCGCACATAACGGGCATTGAATAGCGAGATGCAAATGCACTGTTGGCGTTCAGTTGCATTGGTGTGGACACAAGCTAGTACATTGTTCGCAAGCTGTTCGTCTGGTGGATACTAGGCTTAAGTGATGGTATAAATTCCTAAACGGCGCTAAAATGCCAGCTAAAAAGGTGCTACTTTTGCAATACCTGCCGTTTAATTGAAGCATCGCTTAACTTTTATCAAACGTTGCATATTTATTGTCAAATTTCTGGTTGAAGTAAGTTGTGGAATTTAGAATGGTAAATTGTGGATTTTCAAATAGTTGGAAAATTGGCCCTACTTAACTTCATATAAGACACAAAATTTTAAATAGATTTTGTTAAGTTTTGCTGACAACAAACACAGTTTTGGCATTTGCGATAAAAATTGCCTCTTTTCAAATCTTACTAAGCCTAGGCTAAATAAGCATCGACATAAACTCCCCTAATGACGGGTAAGCAAGCTTATATTTTGTGTTTAGGGTTGTTGTAACAAATTTTTCTAAAGTTTTTATCGTGACAAATTTTTTTCTTTTACATTTCAGAAAAATTTTAGAAAAGCTTGTTGCGTGTACGAAATACTGAGGACATAAAATATTTAAATAATCTCTTCGTGTAAAACATGTAGAAGAAATTTAAGACAGTTTTTTTATTGTAATAAACTTAGTGAGATGGTAAAATCCTGATTTTTGATAATTTAATCTATTGAAAATTCACGTCTTTTTTTTAACCCTGGATCAGAGCAGAGTCTGAAAAGTTTCTTTGTGTATGAGGCAGGATACAAATTTGTTACTCCAACGGCTGGGATATGATAGACATTTTTGAAACAAATTAATCTTTGAATCAAAACTTTGAAATTTTGTAACCGCAAACATATTACTGTAAACAAAAGTAAATAGAAATACATATGCCACAAGTAATTTTTTTATGAAATACATGCGCCATATTCAGAAATTTCCGAAGAAATTTTCCGCGGGCGAAAGTTTTGGCATGGTGATAAGCCTGTACCAAAGATGGTCTCAGAAATGTTTTTATCTTTAGCATTTCTAATCACAAGTTACAGTAAAGGCTTATGACTTTTAAAAAAAAAATTATAAGTAATTATTTCTTAAGTTATTGTTACAACAAATGCTAGTCTTTCCTTTGTAGTCCGCCACTTTCAGTAATCCGACATAAGCTTGATTGAAATCTGTTACTCTGTACATATTTCATATTTTAAAAGATAATCGTCAACATAATATGTCGTGTGTCGATATTGTCCTTGTAGTTAGCATTGATTCGAACAAATGTATATTTTCTACAATTTGATGCAATAACACATTTTAGCGAGAATAAATGTTAACGGAGTAAGATGTTGTGCCCAATCAAGAAAAATATCCCTGTTAGGATACATCGATTAAACTGTGTTTGAATGTATTTGCGTAAAAATTGCATAAAATTCAGTTAGTTTTCAAAAATTTCAATATCACATTCGAGACTAATATATGTTCCCATATGTTGTGGCTATTGCGTTCTTATCACTTTTTTACTCCAACAAACAGTTTTCCAGTGTTGCTGACTGTGGAAAAGAGTGATTGCCTACTTAATGACTTGAATTAAACTACATATACACAGTATTTCAAATGTTCTCATTGACTTTTAAAGCAAAACAAAAACTTAGACTGATCGTTGAACGCTAGTTGCCTGAAGGCGTAACCTCTAACTTGCATCACGAGAACACAATGAACTCGGATGCAGAATAAGAACTCTCTCTCTTTTAATTTAATTCCTGGGCTCTCCATATTCGATTCATAAACTTTTCCAAGAAAATTACATATCCATCCAAACAGAAACTGACCTATCACTATGGAGTTTTCAATTAATGCGATCAATCGGAATTAAACTAGAATCAATATTCTGATTTTTCTTATCACTTATCATCGACATCAGTCAATGAGAATGCTTTTCGAGGATGCTGCTGCCGACATTGAATCCGAATAATACCGTTGTCAGAAAACTTTCGCTATAAACGGTGCATTATCCATTCTCTGATTACCGCCGGCCAAGTGCATAAATGAACTTGAGTAATCGGCAGTCCTTAACGATCCAACTAAACCGTTTTGATGTAAACCGGATACAGCCGCTGATGCATGCCATGCACTCGCTGCGGTTACCGCCGAATTCGTAACGGCAGCTATTGAAGTTGCATTCAGGGACAGGGATGTATTTCCGTTATTACTACCACCACTACCGCTACTACCACTACTATTCGCCGCTAGAGATTGCCTATGGTGATGGCCATGACCATGATGTCCAGAAGACGACGCACCAATCTCGTGCAATTTCCGCATATGCTTCTTTAAGTCGAAGTTGCGGCAAAATCCTTTAGCGCAGATTTTGCAGGTGAACGGCTTCTTGTCATTGTGAGTGTGCATATGAAACGTCAAATTATAGACTTGATGAAAGGCTTTGTTGCATATATTGCACTTGTACGCTTTTTCCCCGCTATGCGTCAGCTTATGGTTCTTGTAATTCCCCTTTTGATGGAATCCTTTCCCACAATATTCGCAAACGAACGGTTTGTAACCAGCATGGATTCGTGTGTGCGTATTTAGCGTCGACGATCTATTGAAAGCCTTACCACAAGTATGACATTTGTGAGGTTTTTCCGATGTGTGAATTATTTTATGGCGGCACAGAGTCGACGCCTGGCGAAATCCTTTGCCGCAGATTTTACAGACAAACGGCCTAGCGCCAGTGTGCACGGGCATATGCCGCGTCAAATTGTAATGCGCGTTAAATACTTTTCCACATTCCAAGCACGAAAATGTCTTCTGCTTATTGGAGCCGGTCCCAGCACTGCTGTTTGGTGATGCGCCCGTCGGCGAACCCAAATTACAAGACGAGTTTTTTTGGCTTGTAAGATTGGCGTTTGAAGGCTTTCCAGTTCCAGAACTCAGTCCGTGTCCCAAGGTTGATGCTTTATCAAGAGTAGAGGCTAGTGATCTACGAATCGGCTGACTTTGCAAATGATGGCTTAAGGTTGCATTCAAGCCAGACAAATGCAATGACGTAGCACTACTGGCACTTAGTAGACTGGCTGCGCTGGAATGTTGTGTAAGTGCTGCATATTGGGCAGCTGCTGCAGCACACATTAATTGACCCGGATAATACAGCAGAGGGTATTGCGTCAATAAATCCTGATGTCGACTACTCACGAATTGCTGCACTGAGCTCGCCGCAGGGACATATTTTTTAAAGGCCGAGTCATAAACAGCACCGCTATCACTATCAACATCCGAAGGCGACCCGACTCGGTCTTCGCGTTGTTGCTGGTGGTTTTGCGGTGGCGTTGATGAAAGTTGTTTTGTTGGAGGCGGGCTAGATGAACTGCGCTGATCCTGTTTTTCGTCTGGCTCCATTATTTTTGCTATTGAAAATTTCAGGGGACATGTTCTTTGGTTAATCGTTTTAAATGACTGTGGCGTCTCTGATTTTAAACCAATCGTATTGATATTACTGGGCTCTGTTTCCATTATTGTGGTCTCTGATTTGGGGCTCTTTGATGATGACATCATCGCCAATATACCAGGTGGAGTGCAAGGTTGCATTCCCCGTGGGCTCTGCAAAAAGAAAAGTAAAATTTGTAATTATTATCTAATATCTAATAAAATAATTATTTGCTTATAATAAACATAAATTTTAAAATTGAAAATTTATATTCTAACTTATTTAAATATTATAAATGTTGTACAAACCAAATAGTTATATTGATATAATAATTTTCGGCGTGTATACAAATATTCTTTGACTTGGTGAAAACATAATAACATCGAAGAAAATTAAAAACAAACTCAGCAGGAATCTTCAATTAATTTTCTATAGTCGGTAACCACCTTTGTTACCATAAAAAGTTTTTCAGTGGTGTTTATTTCTTTTCTAAATTTTCATTCTTTTAAATGTTGATTGAGAATCACCCGAGTGTTATTAATTAACCGCGCGATATGTCAATGAGAGAAGTCATCAAACATTTTATGAGAAAGAAAAATCCTTTTTTTTTATTCTTAACGATCACGTCAATTTGAATATCCTCCCATTTTTTCAGATCAAAAAATGTGATATAAATTCGAATAGCCTTGCGGATTCAGACCTAGTCCGCGTTTTTACTAGAAAACAGTGAAGCGATTTTCAATTGTGCTTAAACAACCCTTTTTGTTGTGTTTTTTTATTGTGTGGTGTAAGTTTCATTCCACTTATTATTACTTTGCAGGCTCAAGCGGAAAGTTTGAAAATTTTAAAATCAAAATCACACCCTATAATCTGAACAGATTGGTTCTGCCCATCTAGATGTGAAGTGGAATAATTGGCGCATTCTTGTCATTCTTCCTTTATTTCCCCTGTTTTAATTTTTGGATTTTCCGCTTATGCAAATCCACGATATACGAATTTCTTTTACAATAAGAAGGAATAAAATTTTTCTGGTGTAAAATTTTCTTTACTATAAGATTTTTTGCAAAGCCCGTGTTGTTTTGCTTTGTCAAATTTACATTTCGCATACATGATTTCTTTCATTTTCGAATCTAAAGAAAAATAACTCGGACGTTGAAGTGATTTACAAAGCAAATCGTTTCCCTAAACGAAAAAGTAAAACTTTAGTTTTATTTTCTTGAATTACTTTGCTGAATATAAACATAAAAATTATTTCGAATCACAGAAATTAAACAAACAATTTTTACTCAATTCCTTGAATAACAAGGGAAATTAAGGGGCATTAAAGAAGGGTTCGTTGTAATCAAGAAAATATTTTCGGTTATAAACTAGCGTCCCAATTCATATCATTTGATGTGTCAATAATTATATTGTGCCATTTACTCGTGCCAGAATTTATAACCGTAAATCTCAAGTTATTAGGAGTGGTATTTTATCATGAATGGGGATAAACGATGGGGATAAAAAGAATCAAAACTTGCAATCCGAGTTTGACTCACTTCCACTCATCTGATTAACTTGAAATTTTGAGCCCATACGTAAGTCTGGTGACAATACAATATTTTCACTACTTTGTCCTTGTAAGGTTAAGGGAAGGTCCTGTAAGAATAACGCAATTATCCTTTTTTCCAAATTTTCCGAAAAAAAAACTCATTTGTGGGTTTTTGCGATCGCTGACTCCAATTCTGGCACTAAGAAGTCTGTAAGGATAACGGAAGGGCCTGTAAGGATAACGTGTTTATTATTTTCCCCAAATATTCCGAAAAAAATCTATTCTGGGGATTTTTGGGACCGCTGAATCAGATTCTGGTATTAAGAAATCTGTAAGCATAACACGAGGCTCTGTAAAGATAACGTGGTTTTCCTTTTCCTCATATTTCCCGGGAAAAATCGCATCTACGGGTTTTTGAGATCGGCGAATCTGGTTCTCATATTAAGAAGTAAAAATAACGGAAGGTCCTGTTAAGATAATGTGATTATCCTTTTCATTTTGGATTTTTCTTTTTTGAAAGATTGAAATAAAAACATCGTCTCTAATTGACAGCTACCAATTCTTTTTAGTTCAAGTTAAAAATTAATTTTTGGAATTATTTCGTCTTTCCAAAGACAAGCTTCAACTTTTGGTTTTTCAAATAAAGTTCTTTCGTGTTTAAACAATCGGTTTGTGTATCAAGTATTATTGTGCCATAAATGTTAAATAAAATTCTCAGATCCAAAGAATGTCTAGAACTAGCATGTAAATTCATTTCATTCATTTTTTTCATTTTCATTTATTTAAAAAAATACAAGAAGGCATAATGCCTTTTGGTGAGGTAATTTAATACAAAGTTAACTTAAATGTAATAATACCAAGGAAATATAATACAAATTCGACAAATTTTTTGGCTGGTAACAGATGTTAACTAGAGATTCCAGCATTTGATCGATTAAAGGTAGGTACTGTTAAATGAAAAAGAGAATCGAAAATATTGTGTTAGCGGATCTAAAAATCGAATTGGTGGCTTTCGGGGAAAACTTTTTGCTTTTGAACATCAATTAACAAAGAATCAAACCGAACTAAAACTAAGACTAAAACTATTTGAAAAAACACCCAAAAAAATCAAATAAGAAAAATTTTTCTTGAACTAAGATTTATTTTCTAGTTGCAAAGAAAATGTTGTCCCAAAGTACCATACAGATTGGCACTTATAGCTTTTGTTATGTTCAAAATTAGAAACGGAAGGTTCTGTAAGGATAACGCAAATATCCTTTTTTCCATTTTCTCTGGCGAAAAATGGCATTAGGGGGTTTTCGGGGTCGCTGATCACGAATCCGGTGTTTTTTTTTCAAAACTCGAAACAGAAGGTCCTGTAAGGATAACGCAAATATCCTTTTCCCCATTTTTAACGGGGAAAAATTGAATTAAAGGGGTTTTCGGGGTCGCTGATCACGAATCTGGTGTTAGAATTTAAAAATTCGAAACCGAATTACCTGCAAGGATAACCAAATATCATTTTTCCCATTTTCTCTCGCAAAATTTGATATGCGGAAAGTCCGGCAAAGAAAAGATTTTTCTTAAAAGTTTGTAAGTTCTTTCCGTGCTTTTTGGTATTCTTAAACTTATACAAAAAAAACTTTAACCCGGCAACGATGGGTATGCAAGCTAGTTGTGCATATGAAACAAACCTTTGGCCTGATAGTCCGCACCTGTTATTTAGGAAAATCAAATTATGCAACTCAACTTCCCAGGGTCCGAAATTAAAGCTAACAAAACTCATAAATCATCTTACTTATTTCGCAAATTACCCCAACAAAAAACAGTTACTATAGCGCTACCTGGCTCGATCCAAAAAAAAAGTTTTCGGTTGCCGATTAAAAACAGAATGAGCGAACTCGCATAGAAATAGGGGAAGCCAGGGCATGTCTTAACAAAATTTGGAAATTGGGTCATATTTTTTTAACAAGTAATATTTTTGATATTGTGTTTATATCTAGCCATACTGTAGTTCATCAGGTATCATAAGAAATAAAAAAAGTTTCAACCAGGTAGTCACTATATGAAAAAAAAATCATTTTTATGAAAAAATGTCATCTGTTAAAACTAATCCCGGTCACGGGGCTAGTTTTAACAACGATGGGGTAAGTATTAACATAAGTTTTAATATGGAAATAATTAAAAGAAAAGTTTTTTTTTCACAAAAATTATAAAATAAACAAAATATATATCCTTTTAAATTCAAATATATTAATTATCACAAAAACTAATAAAATGAACCAAATAAATATCCTTTCCGCTTTAAAAAACAAAAACAATTATTATTATCTAAAAAAACGTCTCAGGGAAGCTTTTTTGTACATAATTTGTATCTATAAAAACATAGTATGAGAATTCTTACTCTATGTTGTCATCGTCAGTATGTATTAACACGTGTTAATTCTTGCCCCATGGGTTTGTTAATTTTAGCCCGACACTACTTTTTTTGAATGATTAACCACACACAAATATATAGTTAAGGATTGTAATAAAACCAAAGGATATTATTAATTATAGCTTTATTAACTTACATTATCGGCAAAGTTATATTCAATAATATAAAAAACTAAGACAGAAATCAAAATATTCCAAACCAGCTAAATTTCGGTCTTTGTGCTAAACATTCACTAGCAATTAACTGTTTATGAATGATGAGTCACGATATGATTGACCTTATCGAATGATGGACAATAGGCTTGTTAATACTTACCCCTGTTAATTCTAGCCCCGGGTTCCCCTACTCTAAATTTGATTGCTCAGACCAAGGTACAATCGATCCAAAGGTCGAGCTTCTCCCACAAATAATAATTCCTGGCGGTCTAAAAATTTCCTCTTTAATTCCGTATTTATTTTTATAGTCGCGCATAATTTTTGCAAATTAACATTAGAAAAGCTACAATTACTAGAGGCCAATCCTTTAAAAGGTATTTTAAATCTAATATTCACCTATATGATATATCATATAAAATATAAAAACATATCATATATGAGGCATTGGGGGGAGTCGATCTCGGGATCATCCATATACGTCGTTGTGTAATCATAGTTTTTTTTACAAAATATATAGAAACACAATGTTTAATAGTTGGAAATATAACTTGAAAACAAATAATCTAGAAGAAAAATATTAAGAAAATCGTACATTAAGCAATGTGTAGTAAAAAAAATAGTTCGGAAATATTGTCAAAAGCTTATCGACTGTCGGAAAAACTTTCAAATTGACATATCCTTATCGTGCGTTGTCTACACAAAATTAAACTATATGTAATGTAATGATTTAACGATCCCTTTATAACAGTATATTCGTAGGCGTATGTTCGTAAAATTGCTTCATTTAAGAAAAATAATGGGGGAGGGGAGATTGATTCTGTCTTAAAGGACAGCAGCATTTGTCAATGTTTTGTTTACTCAAAAAAATTCTGGTTGGAGGTCTAAATAGCTCGCTCTAAATCGGGTATCAAAAAATTAGATCAATTTCGAATAGTGTCAAGATATGGGCTAATAAAGAGATTTTATTATTTTTAGTAATGTAGGACTTAAGTAGGCTACACATCTATCAGTTTTCCATCAGTTTTTGGGAAACTGATGGGAAACTGATTGGTGTGAACGTAAAATCAGACAACTGATGGGCAACTACGAAAAAATTCGTGGGCAAATCAGTTTTTTTTAAAAAACGGATGGCCAACTGATTGGTGTGGGCGTTCGCGTCAGTCGCGTCAGTCGTATCGCATCAGAACAGAACCAAATTTTATTTTTTGAACTTAATGCAATAATAAGGCATAAACACGCTCTCTCTTCATTACTCATCCTCACTGTTTGAATTCTGCCATCAAAATGAATGGATACTTTTCACAAAAAACTGTCACTTGCAACTGATAGATGTGAACGCATAACTAGATGTAAAAAACTTATGGAAAACTGACAAGTGCCGTAACAGTCGCAACTGATCGAAAACTGATAGATGTGTGCCCTACTTTATTCAATTAAATTGAAAACTGTCATTTAAATTGAAATGATTTCGAAAGCAACAAAAACATTCAATTATAACAAATAAATCCTAATTTTCAAAAAATATTAAAAATCGAATTTTTATTATTCACTAAAATTCACCAAATGAGAATTTTAGATGCCCGCGGATAAAATATGTTCAATCTAAAATCTCCCGACGTGAAAATGTTTAGTACGCCGTTTTTTAATATCAAACCAAATATTTAGATTTACGAGTTAATAAAATATCAATATCAAGAAAAAGATAAATAACTTCACGTATTCAACATAACCAAATACAAAATATATACGTACAAAGTAAACCATCTCAATACTATAAGGATTAAAGTTTAAAACTTTGTTTAGCTTTTACACTTTTAACTAGAACTAAAACCAATGGAACAGTAAAAAACCATAAAAGTTCATTTCTAAAGTCCACAAGGCAAAGTACTGTGCCAAATTTTACTCAAATGCACATTATTTAGCCACAAACACATAGTATTTTTTCAATGTATTTTAGTTTAACTTTTCCGGACACTATTAAAGTATTATCAATAATGTCCATCAATATCCGATGGTCCGAACTTAAAATATTAGAAAAATTCGATATAAAGAGTCTTTTTTCGGGAATCCACAAAAACCCAGCGTACGTTCACACAAGCTGTCAATACGAAAATAACTGTGCAACGGATGCTCAGACAGCAAAAGGAGCTACGATGACAGCACTCAGTATACAATTTGTAAATAGCGTAAAAAATGTGACACGAACATGGAAAAGGAAATAAGATCAGAGGCTGTTCCTGCCATAAGTTACCGCCCCCTATATGAGAATGTATAGGGAAAGGTTCCCCTCACACAGTCAAACATATACAGTTAAACTAACCGGTTACTAAGGCACTGATAAGGATACAACATACACAATCTTATTTTATATGCAGAACATCCTTGAAAATCACGTGTAATGTTGTAATAAAGCGAAATCAAATATTGCTTCTCGTCTCCCGACTAAGGGATGTATATTGGTTTATACGTACTTTGAGTCGCACTTTACGGCCGTAGATTATTCACGGGATCAGAAACACAGGTTTCTATTGGATGTTTTATCCATATCTCTTATGCCCAGATGAAGTCATCGGACAAAAACAAAAAAAAGTTGTAAAAATGTATAATTTTTTCTTTTCGGAAAGCTTGAAACTTTTAAAGTTTTTTCACGGTAAAAATTTTTGGGCAAAATTGAACGGAAATGAATGAACGGATTTTCATCAAATTATACTTATTTGCAAGATCATTCTATTGTCTTTATTTTATTATTTGCAGTCCGATACGTCAGAATTGCCAATTCGGAGATATTAGTCACCAACGAATTTTTTTTTTTAATTTTTCGTGACTTATTATTTTTTTTTCAAATAAATTGAGTCCTTGCCTAATTAGCTGTAAAATGTGGGTAGCTTCACCTTCTTAGTTGCCCCGTTTTCGAGATATGGAAGAATATGTCAACTGAAATGGGTAAAAATTGTATGAACATGACTATTTAAAAGGTAGTCAAATCTTCAGCCTTTTGATTTTTCAAGAAAACTAGTAATTCTTAGCTAACCAAAGAACCCGAAGAAAATCCGGGCCGGTCCACAACAAAGATAATTGGGATCTTCCAGTTAAAGCTTACATTCAGGATGCGATAATAATATTGTAGTTGTGAATTTCAATTATTTTGGTCGAATTCCGTACTGTGACGTCACACTTGGTCTGACTCCCCTCGTCACACTTTGTCATGCTTGTGCTAAGGTGACACGTATTTTATAGACAGCCTAAGGCTTATTATTTTTATTTTTGAAATAAAATTCTCTAGTTTATCTACAGAAAAACTGTTTTTTATGAATTCTTGTTTTTCTTATAGAAAAATCCTTCATTTACAACAGCACGAACGGTTAATTGTGTAAGAAAGATATGATCTTCCCGCTGGGCGGATAAAGCTGTTTTTTTTTCAAAAGCCACTTAAAAACATAAAAAAGCTACAATTGCCAGGAATCAATCATGAAATGCTCTTTACGAGGGCAGACAAAATGTTTATGAAAAAAAATCATTTGCCTGGAAGAGGAGGGAAGGATGGATCCGATTTGATTTTGATGTATGGAATGGTTATGTAAAATTATATTCTAAACACCTTTCGTCTTTATAAATTTTTCGAGACCATGCACAGTTACCAAGAAAATCGCGAATAACTATTTCATTTGTATGGGAGAGGGGTGAACGAATGATCCGATTTTGCCCGTTCAAGGACGACTTAACCTTGCCATATACGAGAGACACAACTAGGTATAGAAGATTTCAAGTCTCTAGCTCAATTATTTCGAAAGTTATGGTGTTTACGGAGTAAGAGACGGACAGGAAGACGGACGGACATGCAGAAATTAAAATCTTTTGTCATCCCAAATACCCTGGTGTAATTCATTTTTGTCTCCGGATATTGGTTCGATGCGTTACAAACGGTATAATCATAGAGTTTCGTAAAAAGGCTTGGCAAACGTCTTTGACCGGTATTATAAAATGTGATGGTCCAAACGTTTATGCTCCCTGTAGGAACAAATTTTATTTAACGTTAATGTTCATAAAGAAATACTCATTTCTTAAGTTTGATGTGTTTACCTACGCACTGGCGTGCTTTATCCTTTGCACTATGGTTATTTCTTGAAGGCAAAAAAAGATCAAAGGTGCGTTCTCGCTGATATTAGATGTATTTTCCTTAAGACATGCGAGGGTTCTTTTTCCATATCTTTAATAGAATCACTGAATCTAAAGTGTATGTATCTTTATCAACAGGTCATCAAAGTTTGTCAAGAGTGTTTGCTTCCTTTTTCATTTTCTCCATAAATTTTTTTTTTATATTTTTTGTAAAAATATTTACTTTACCCACATCTAACTTTTGATTTGTTAAAAATTTTCATTTCATAAATAATGACATTTCACGTTTACCTCCTCATCCCATGAGAAATTATTAGTCTCAAATAAATTATCAAGGCTTAAAATCTTTCATATCAGTTTTTATATTTCGAGCTGCATAACAATAAATTATCCTACATGACTTTAAATGAAAACTAAAATATTAGGAAAGTTGGAGGTTTTCGTAATTCATTAAAAGCAATTTTTTTGCTTTTATTGCACAATAATAAAATTTCCGTTAGGTTTTTGCTAAAAAAAACATAATATGTTAAAAAAATAAATCAAGAGTAGCACCAGGAAACAGAGGTTTTTGTCATGCTTTGATACATGGCTTTTCTGAAAGCAATTGATGAGGTCATTATGTATTAGAAACATAAGAAGCTACAATTGCCAGGGGCCAATCATCAAATCATATCATACTAATATATAAACATAACAAAAGCTATAATTGCCAATCTGGCAATCATTGGAGACCCGTATGGTGATATTCGTATCAAAATTCGAACAGTTGTACCAAAATTCCACTTTGAAGTCAAACTTTCCAATAAGATTTTTTAAAATTTATTCCAATCGGATTTTGATGTATGAGAGTTTTATGTGGAATCATATCCTAAATAACTTTTGTTCTTGGACTTTTTTGATAAGATGCACCGTTTTTGAGATATTCACAAAAACCGTTTTCGTTCGTATGGGGGGTACCCCCCCTAATGGTCCATTTTTGCCCATTAACGAACTTAGCCTCACATTTTACGAAAAACGGATCTGTGCAAAATTTCAAGTCTCTAGCTCAATCCGTGCGCCCGCAATCCGCGCCACAGACAGACAGACAGACGGACAGACGGACAGACGGACAGACGGACAGACAGACGGACAGACAGACGGACAGACGGACAGACGGACAGACGGACAGACAGACAGACGGACAGACGGACGGACATGCAGAAATTAATTATTTTTATCATTCTAAACACACTGGTGTAATTCATTTTTTTGTGCGATGACGGGCGTTAAAAACGGTAAGGCAAAGTTAATATACCCTTTGGTTTCACCATACGGGTATAAAAAGAAGTTGGATTTGTCGTTGTTGTCGAA
Source organism: Chrysopilus asiliformis (assembly GCA_964034945.1). NCBI lineage: Eukaryota > Metazoa > Arthropoda > Insecta > Diptera > Rhagionidae > Chrysopilus > Chrysopilus asiliformis. The sequence continues at coordinate 55,978,667 of OZ035960.1, forward strand.
ATAATGAAAAACACGGTTTCGGAACCTAACTCTACTTGTGTGAGTCTTGCATACCGCAATTTCGTAAACCGCGATATTTCCAGGAACCTAACTACTGCGTTTTATTGTAGAATTTATTATAAAATTTATTGTAGAATTTATTGTAGAATTTATTGTATTTTTTATGCCCATTTTACAAAAATGTATATTTAAAGTTTTCACCATATTCAAAAATTGTTTTCAACACATCATATACGTTCAGTATTTATTCATTGATATATAGAAGAAAATAAAAAATCCTAAATTCCATCTGATTTTGACAGATTCTATATCGGTAATGAATAAATTCAATATTTTTATGAATTCGCCAGCGCATAACTAAATGCATTTTCAAAAGTACTTGTCTTCTCTTTCAAATAATTTATTTGTCATATACCTTCAACAATCATCTTTTATTCATTCGAATAAAAATATTCCCCGTAAAATACCAATTGAAATGGATACCAAATTGAATGTTCCATTCATTCGTATACCCTGATATGTGCCTCTTAAAAAAAAATTAGAGCAAATTGGTCCAAATATTTACATCGTCACAAATAGCCACTACTGAATTATTTATTTTGGTAGGATAAAAAGATTTTTTTTCATGATTTCTGTTTCTTTAAAAACTGCGATTATAGGCAATTTGTCGGATTATAGTAAATTATGGGAATTTTTCAATTAAGCGAAAACTACGGGAAATTTTCAAATATCCATTGTTTGATGATCCGAGATTTTTTATTCTAAAGCGATTTTTTCTTGAAACGCATTCGAAATATTTTCAGGATATTGGCTATCGGTCGGTGGTACTTTAACAGATGCCTTGCACCTACAATCTCCTGATGTGCCTTTCATTTAGATTTTTAATGCTTTGTTATTATTTCTACTGAGAATGGTAACATATAGAAGAATAGATATGACATTTAAGAGGGTAATTTTGTAATTTGTAAAAAAACATCTAAGAGGCGGCATTTCAATAGGTTTGTAACCTTTTAATAAAACAATTTTAACAAGGATTACTGGATTACTAATAGACGAAAATAAACTTAAAGTAAATCGGTGGGCAGATAATCTGTTTATATTTTAGAGAAAGAAGGGTCTCGCACTCAGTCCAAAAAAGAAAAAAAAAGTATTGTACATATTTCGTCTTATTACAATCTTACAGCCAAGAAAATAAAAAAATAAGGAAAATCTATGAGAAATCAGTTCAATGGCAAATGGCAGACCGCTTTACTTTGTTAACCGAAAAACATACCTAATCTGTGTCGGTAATCCCCTTAAACCTTTGAACTTATTGTGAATTTGTAGGACTTCTCCGACAAACTGGACATTATTGCTGTGATCATTATTATTGTTGTTATATATTACGAGTATATGTAGAAAAATAAATGTTGCTGTGATTTACTCATGTATAAAATCTTGTTCCCTGTTATGCATTGCGTTTTTCTATTATTCTCCTACTTCTTAAATATGGTCAAATCAGATTAATATCCTTATTTAAGGATTACATTTGTTAGGAGGGAAACACAAACGTCTGTACACAAAAATAAATATCTAATCTACAAACGTTAGTCCGAAAATCGGATATAAAATTCATCGAGTTTAGGAAATCACAGCTGGAAAAAATTATAGCACTGTTTATGTGGGTGTTTTATCTTCAGACTTTTAGTTCTCTATGCTTTTTGAAAATAAACTTAAATGCCTCAAACTTTACTTAAACTGTCCCAAACCAAATTCTTTTCATGCAATAAGCAATTGTTCGATTACGGTGATCTTTCGATTTCAAAGATTTCTCTGTTTGTTAGAATTCAGTGAGTTTTTGATCAACAATAAAATTTAACACCTCCCATTGTTCGATTCTCGAAATCGTATTTTCCTTTTTAACTCACGTTAGATAAGATGCAAATGATTGCATTTTACTTATAGTAATAGAAATTTTTATTTTCTTCATTTTATCTCATAAATTGCATCATTAAAAATCGTTAGTGTTCGAAACGATTGTAAACCAATTTTAGTTGTTAAATAGTTAAATAGTTGAATATTGAAAAAGTTAAATATTCCGAAAACGGCTTAGATGTAAAGTTCTAGTAAAATACAAAATCATCGCGAATTTGAATATCTTGAAGCTTTAGAGAAATGTAGGGCCAGGTAGGGTGAAGTGGTCCACGTTTTTATTAATGGCCATAAAATGGCCAAAAATTGGAATTTTTGCATGATAAGATAGTCAAATCGCAAGCGCAGGACCTAATCTAACTTTCTGCAATCACAGATTGCCAACTTATTGACATTAAATTTAATTTTGAGGCATTTATCGAAAACTTTGATTGTTCGATTTTTTCAAAATGGTAGGGAGAAGTGGTCCACCCACAAAATTTTTCCAGAAATCGCATAAACATAAAAATAAATGACAAATAAAAATATAATCATGAAGTTTAATCGAAAATATGGTTTATTCGAAAGTAACAAATGATCGTTTGATCTGTTTTGGTGTTCGTTTCTTCGGTGTAGATGTAAGACGTTGCTTTCCGGCGGCTTTTTCTGCTTCTCTAATTCAGCTCGATTTTCGGGAGAAGTTATAATCGAGCTTCGCATCGATTTTCGGCCACGAGTTGAAACACCCAAAATAACTCATAAAAAAACTTGAAAACACGAAATATGACATTGACAGGGTGGACCACTTCACCCTACCAAACGTGGACCACTTCTCCCTACCGACTCTATTTTCCGCGGAATGACGCTGTTTCAACAATTGTGGAAAAAAGTACAGAAATTCGGTGGATTTACAAAGTTCATAATGTAAACAACATTTTAGATTAATTACCTTATTGAAATTGAAGAAGAATTCGTCAAAATGTTGTTGAATGTGGCATTGGTCTGTGAGAGTGAATAAATATCCGTTTGCACACTTCAATGACTAATAAAAAACAAGCTGTCATCAAGAGCAACCCAAGAGATTTGAATATTCTGTTCTAATGTCACTATTACTAACAAAAATGGTGGTGGACCACTTCTCCCTACGGACCACTCCACCCTACCTGACCCTAACAATTCTGATTAAATCCTGAAAAATGAAATTAGTAGAGTGGAACTTCGTTAACCCCAAGCTAATGGAGATAAAATCAAATATATGAAAAAACAAAACCAAATTTAAAATTAAATCATGAAACACATCAAATAAAATCGCTGCCGACGAGTTTATTTCGCTAGAATGGGAAAAAATATTAAAAGATAATGCGCCGCAGGGAAATTTTTGTACGAATCAAACTTTATTTTGAAAGATATACTGCTGTTTGCTGCCTATGAATATGGTATGTGCTCTTTACTCTTATACATATATTTTTTTTGAGTTATTTTCGAATTTACCTTCTGTATTCTGTGGCAGAGGGCAATGAAGAACCGTGATTATTTAGGTTTTTGTACAAACCGTCAAAAAAAACAAATCATTGAAAAAAGAATATTGTTCGACAAAATTTGATGAATAAGAATGTGTTAAAATCCTTTTTTATAAATGCAAATCTCGATTTTTTAAACACCCCTTTTTTGGACTCCCAGTTTTTTGAACCAACAATTTTTTTGTTTACTAGCTAATATTTGAACTTACATATGTATGTTCTATGAGTTGAACTTTTATAAAATAAACGGCGTCCAAATGAATCAAACCGAAAAGAAAAATGAAAAATTTCTCAGAATTGGTAATTACGTACCTAATATATGAATGAAATTGGAAAATCACCAGTTATCGGTAAAAACGTAAATAAAATAGTAATTGATTACCTAAGTATATGTTGTTTGAAGATAACTTTGTTGCGATTATTTGAACATTTCCATTTATTGAACTATGCTTGCAAACATCAGTTCAGATAATCGAGATTAATTTACGAGTTTTTTTTTGCAAAAAATTGCTTCCTTAGAGTATGAAAATATTGAGTTATTACTTTATACGCCGCCGCTGACTGTGTTATCGTCTCCAAAATATACAAATATAAATCGGAACTTCACAAGTTGTTAGCACGAGCCCAACCGGTTTTATAATTTTTTTCCTAATATAATTTCTGTAAATGACTGGTGCCCTTATTGTTATGCTCCGGTAGCAACTTTAGACGATCTTTCAAAACCGGAGGTTCACATTCAATTGTCCAATTATAATTAACAGGAAATTGAGCACGCGTCTGGTCGCGGAATTTCCTTTTTTTCCACTGCCATTCGATTTAAACGTCTATCCCTCCAAAAAAAACAAATGTAGAAGTATGGGACGTTTGAGAAAAGGTCAAAGCGATGGCAACGGTGAAATGAAATTCAAGTACAAGAGCATTTCCGGTTAATTCATTGCGAAATATTTCGTGAATTTGTCTGGCGTCCGTACTTTGTAATCAAACAGTTCAGTTTCGAACACCTTGAAAGGAAGAGGATCAAATCTCAAGTAATTTCATGAATTTACAGAGCCTTATGATTTGTCTTGAGGAACAGTGGCACATACAACTTTATTCTACGCGAATTTTTTGAAGGAACGGGTGTCTCGGCGTCACTCATGACATATACTGCTTTGCTCTGTCATTTGAAGAAAATTTAGACGTAATCGTGCTCAAGATAAGATTATTGGACCCTTACCTACGACCATTCCTAAAACCAGTTAAGACGTCTAAAAGGTGAATTTAATATAAAAAGAAGCAGATGGATTTCAAGAACGCAAACGCCTTTTAATGTACTCATATATAATTATTTTTTCCCTTAATAAAAGTTAAGGAGAAATGCATGCCAGATGACTTCCTGTTTGGCTTTCGGATTCTAATAGTCAATGATATTGAATGTAAATAGTTCAGAATTCTGATTTTATGAGATTACTCTACCTGGCAAGAATATGAACTCTCGAGGGTCTGTTTATTAAGTCGGTACGGCGTTTCGATATACAACGCTATCTATCGGTAAGAGACATATATGTATATTTTTCGCCTGTATTCAACAAGAATTTCGCTAGCATAATTTAAAAAATTTAAAAAAAAAAAACATGATCCTGTCTAAAACTAATGCGATTTTATATCTTCTGATATCAGCTAAATACCTCTTTTTTCAGCACACTTCTGTCTCATTTCTACTCTCATAAAAAAGTCCGAGGACAATAACCCATATGCATAAAAATCAGGGTTTACTCACGAGCAAAGTAAACTACTTGAGCATTTGCTTAAATTGCTATGCTAAACAGTTTACTTTGCTCAACTAAGTTCGAAAATTCGAAATGAGAATTTGCTCATATTATAGACCCTTGATTTAGTTGTCATTTTGAATTATATTATACAATTTGAAATATTGTTGAGTGAAATGGACAATTTTAAAGTTTTCGACACAGAATATGTCAATATAATTCAAAAATAATTAATAATTTTTATTATTTGAAAAGTATTAGAGTTTCGCCATATACGAGCATCATGAACGGGCCCAGCCCATGTGCACTCTACACTAGTAAACATTTCATTTCCACTACAGGTTGCTTGAACATTAAACGAATGTAGACCTTTCCGATTTATACATTCATCTCCGAATACGTTCGGCCTCTTGATTAACCCATTTTTCGCCACCCGGTAAGAATTCTTACCACAACTTAGGTTTTCGAGGAAAGGACCATGAAGAATAAGAGCGAATCCTAAGCTTATTTTTATTCCATGATCAATAAAATTTTTCACCATTCTCTGAAAAAAAAACACATATTGAGCATATTAAAGTATCGACTGTTCGCCGTTGTTAAGAATTATTACCACAAATTTCGGGAAAACTTTTGGTCGGAAAATTCTGAAACTTTTTGAAAGTCATATTCGACCCAAAAGTAGCGTTCACGCAAATTTTGATCAAAAAATTTCAACGCGTCTAGAAGCGGCGAAAATGGGTTAAAATATGTGCACCGATTGCACATGGAAACGAAAATTTGCACTGCCATTTTTTTCAATTTCCAATACTTCTTTCGTTTTTGGAAATTTTATCCAATCCTCAGCTTTCCCAACGATTTTTTTGCAGACTTCCCAAATAGTTCTACACACCGTCGATTGGTGGATACCAAGGTCTTCACCAACTGTAACGTAGAAATATGGTTATTGAGATTTTAAATACATAACAACAAAAATTTTACCTAACTTTTTATGAAAACCCAAATTTCGGTTTTCGGTTAAATGAGTTATCCTGTTGACAAACTGACGGACACACGGACAGATAGACATATGGATATAATAGGGTATTAAAATTTAAGATACGTAAAAATGTTTTCATTTTTTGTATGTTGGATAAGGCACCGCCTCGACTTCCCACGCAATCTTCTAGAAAGGTGTTAGCTAAAAAATTCACATTTTCAAGTTTGAAGCGATATAAGTCTTTAAAATTATTTTCGTCACCCAAACGACGTTTTTTATAGACTTTCGGATTATAATCTTCATCACTATCCAAATCTTTTTCAGCTGTCATAGGTAACGAAAAAGCATTTGAATCCATTTTCCACAAAATATGCACCGAATTCCACAAAATATTGAAAAATTTCAATAAAAAAGTGTTTTTTTATGGAGTAAACTTCTTTGAGTATGCTGCAGACCTTACTCAGACTTTCGGGAGTAAATACTCACATAGTGACCTTTTATGCATACCAATAAGGGTGTTCGAATACTTAATACTCACTTCTAATTTTTTCGCATACTAAACTGAGCATTTACTCCAAAATGTGTAAATTTAGCAAAGTAAAGTAAACTCTAATTTTTATGCATATGACCTAATGTCACATCAACACATATTTGATAGCAAGGGCATATTTGATAGCAATATAAGGTGCAAATAAAATCTCTCAGGACGCAGGAAAACTACGGATACGAAGGAATTTGCTTTTTACGTTTAGTTGTGATTGAAATTTCATGAACGTTTGAAGTGGAAAAGCATATTTGTAGCAATTCTCCTGTTTACTAAAGATCAGCTGACCATTTTGACATTCGAGTTTCCCGTGATGCTATATATCCCAATGTAATTTTTATCTTTTTTTATAGTTCCAGCCAGAGCTTCGGGGAAGATCCTTTAATGCCGAAGCACAGCTCAGGATGGTCGGAAGAACGAAAGGAAATATCGGTTTATGTTATCCTTGAAGTTCTGCGGGTTATATTCCGGGGGAACACATCGGATGGTAAATCGTTCCAAAGTCTTGTTGTTCGCGGAATGAAGGAACTCTTAAACTTTACTGAAAACAGGGAAGCTCAAGGAAGAAGTCGTGTGCGAGTTCAGCTGCACGAGAGAGGGTCTAGAGAAAATATACCGTGGAGGAATAAGTTGGGAAATTTCGGTGGAACATTTCCCATGTAAATATCTCTAGAATATGCTGTGTACCCCAACAGAGCGACGATGTTCGTGAGACGGTAATGAATCTGTCAAAGACTTGTCTCCAATCTGTCGGATTGCACGTTTTTGAATTCGGTTCAGCAGTTGCAGGACAGTTTTTGGGGCTCCAGCCCAAAGTGCGAATTGTACTCAAGTCTTGGTCAAATGTAGGTCTTGTAGATGCTGAGCACGTCGATTGGTGCGAAATATTATTTGCAGAGTTCCAGAAAGCCTATAGGCACTGCGAAGCTTCCTTTGCGATTAGGTTCTTATTCTTACACCCCCTTGTCAACATTTAGATTTACATAGTTTTTGAAATTAACACTCCCCATTTAAAATAAATAAATTAAAAAATTTGATTTTAACAGGGAAAATATTTTTGAATTTAAGATTAATAAGCCTTAAAACATAGCCTCGCGTTTAACCTCTAAATATAGGTTTAAATTGTTTATTGATAACCCGGTTTTTGTTTAAACTGCTGCTAAACTTTACTTAGTAAAGAACTACTAATAGGGCCCTATATTTCCCCTGAATATGAATTTATCTCCGACCGGCGAAATTGCACGACATGGGCGCAAAAAAAACTTCAATTACACCAACACATTGGCAATCGATCTTGTCCATGACTACATAAGCTTTGACTGAGTCGCTCGGTACATGTTCCGGAGACGTGTAGCGTCTGTTCTGATTTTTCAAGTAATTTTTTTACCTTTCTTATATGTGAGAAAGCCAAAAATCATGCCGTCAGGACTAAAAATATAAAAAATTCTGACAAATGTTTTAAACTTCTTCTGGAGTACAGTAACACCCAAGATAAAACAATTGCCATCATTTTCCTAGTATATATTTTCCATTCATGAAGGTTACTGCTCTACTCCTTAAAATAGACAAGAATAAATTGATATAAAATACGAAAATAATAATAAGAAAAAGGCCAATTTTGATTTAACTTCCAATTAATTTAAATTGTTCTTCATTCGGTCACGTTACTTATTTAAAATCAAGCATTTTGAAAGGAGGATGAAAGCTCTCATCCATACAAATAGTGTCAAACTGTCAAAGAAATTTCCTTAAGTGCTTTTAAATTACTGTTTCCCACTTACAAAATCTTGTTTTCCCTCAAAAGCAATGAATAACGAAGAAATTATATGATTCCATCAGAAAAACAATAATCAACTTTTCCTTGCCGGAAATGAGAAATTGATAAACTGTCGGAGATCAAACTATTAATGTTGAACTAACCTAACTGTGTCTATTTGGTAAAAGTATAAAATTTGTCCAGAATTAGTTAATGATTACAACGAACAGCATTCGTTATTGGCATATATCTAAACAGTGTGCCATGGCATATTAATATAGTCAATCGGTGGCAAAAGTTATTATGGTGTCGTGTGGCACCAACGTCGTTCAATTTACTGCTACTAACCGTGTGACATACTCGAAAGCCACCACTCCCATACCTTTATCCTTTTGAGGAAATAAACAGGCAAAACCGAAAAACACATTTTCATCCTTCCATCTGCTCATATTCGTTGCATTGTATACTTCCGGTACGGGGACGCGACGGTATCTAAACCAAAGACGTCTGCTACTGGAAGTTCCCTGCGTTTAACTCCAAACTATTAGGGCGAACAATCCTTGAAGAACGAAGCGACAAGGACGTTACCATTTCAATGCCTATTCAACACCCCTTGTTCAATAAGATTATAATTTGGTCTTCAGATAGAGTGTAGTCTTCACTAACTAAACGAATTGGATGGGCGAAAAATATTGACATTGATTATGATACCTCGATTTATAAAAAATAATGAAAAAATTATTGCATGTTCACCAGAAAACATTCGTATTACCGAAAAACTGGTCTTAGCTCCGATACTAATATTTTTTTTTTTTGCTAAGCACATCTTATTGTTATTAGTAAATTTTTTTTTACAAAAATTCAGCTCTCTGAATTTTTTTAAGTGTAAATTTAAAAATTTTTTTTTTGAAAAATCACAATAAGCTAGATGAGAACTATTTCTTGTACCCGTCGGCGTCGTTCATGAGGTATTATTACTGTTAATAAAATATTTTGGGGGAGAGGCGTCGAGAGAGCCTTGCTACACAAATCCAACAATAAATCGGATTTCCCAACATACACCAACTAAAAATTTACTCCGATGATAACACTGCACAACAGTCGTTTTGATTCCAAAGAACTTACAATGACGAAATTTTAATTTTAGATTTCACTTTGAATCAACCATGAAATTTTGTCGGCGAGCTGACCGACAAAAGTTAAATTCAGTTTAACTTTTTACGACGACAAGGTTGGTTGGATTGATTGTGTATAGACGCTCAGAGTGCCATTATTTTGCGAAATGCAATTTGTCGTCGTAATTATCGTTAGGGGACGAAAAATTTTTCTCTGTTCTATTATGCTTTTTTTTCTTGATTCGCTGGAGGTATTGAGGAGTGAGATTGATTTTTTTTTAACTGTTGAATCGCGTCACTTGATTCAGTGCAGTGAATCACTCTTTTCACTCATGAGTTACCCATCTCTATTGTGTGTCGGTTTGTCTGTTCGTTTAAAACCTGAGTACCACTTAACCGATGTGAATGAAACTTTCAGGGGAACTTATTGGTATCAAAAAGCTTATTTTAGCTCACAAGCTGACCCAAGATTTCCCGTCCCATCCCTGCTATCTTATGTTACATGAAATCATTAAAGATCAATAACAAAAAGCTTTCGAATTACTGAATGAAACTTTCAGAGATTGTCCAGAAATTAGAATTTTTGCAAAATTCTCCAATTTACCGTTGTCTTGAAGCGATATGTTCAAAAAAATTAAAAATTCGTCTGTAACAGGTACAAATATAGATCGAATGGGCAATTATTAATTGGTTGTAATAAATTGGTGTTTTTGATCCTTCAATCTTTAAGAGATTTTTTTTATTGTATGTTTTGAAATTTTAAAGTATATTTGAAGTAGTATTACGCGACGTTGAAAGCCGAGAAGAAGGGGGAGAAGGGGGAGAATGGGGATAAGGGGGAGAAGGTGCTGAATGGGGGAGAAAGAGGGGGGGGGGAAGGCCGACGGAGATGGAAGGCCGGAGGCGAAGCGCGAAGCCTCTACTGCATATACATAGATTTTATAAGAGGTGCTACGCAAAATGAAAAATTATTCCGTTTTTTATCTTTCGTCTTCACGGAAACTTTTAACGAAATGGCCAGGACAGTACCATATTTAGGCATGTTATCCCGGCCTCCCGAAAATTAAACTTTTGTGCTGAGTTTTTTACATAAATATATTTGGAAGGTTTTTTTTCTTTATTCGCTAACGATGAATCAATATTGAGATTTTAGGCATATCTATGACGTTTTTTTGTGTAGGTTGAATTTGGTTTTGTAAATATAATTAAATAAAAACTATCACTAAATATGCAAAACATACTCTACTCCAGGTGGGAGTTTCTGCAAAATACATTTTAGTGTTATTCAAGTTCCATAAATAAATGCAAGTTAAATTGTAAAAATACCATAAGAGAAATTAGGCGCGTTTCCCTTTATGGTGTCTTTACAATTTTACTCGCATTTATTTATGGAAGATGGAGAGCACTTGGAGTTCAAAAAGTCGAGTTTATTCTTGCTTGAGACTATGTAGGTATTGAGTTAATTATTGCGCCGCATTCTATTTAAAAAATTTAAATGATTGCGCCGGATTCTATTTAAAAAATTTAAATGATTGCGCCGGATTCTATTTAAAAAATTTAAATGATTGCGCCGCATTCTATTTAAATAATTTCGCCTGCGGCGCACATTTCTTAATTGTTCTTCATTAAAGACACATTTTCTATATCAAATTTGTTGTTTTATTCGCGTTTCATTTCAGCCAATGTACCCCCCCCCCCCCCCCCCCCATCCCTCGCCTGATCTTCTCCCAGATTTATCCAAAATAAATATGGTCATCTTAGGTTTACTTGAATGTTTACCATCGACGTAAAACCTTTATACACTTAACAAATGTTTCTCTTTCTTCGATACAATGTGATGACGACCTTTCAACTATTCCTATGTAATGAAAAAGAGTAATTATTTTTGACACAAAAAGGACACAAACGGCCTGCGGCAGCAATTCGACACATTTAAGCTAAAGACTTATAAAAACTTCCCAATTAAAACCAAATTTCAAGTTTTTCACAGCCTTCTGAATTGTATTTTTTGACCATCACAACACTCCAGTACAATATTCTACAATATCAAAACAAAAACTGTTTTGGACAAATAAGAGCAATTTAAAGGTGGGATATATTTTAGTACTTCGTTTAAAGGAACGCAATTACTCGTAAAATTCCGTCAAAAACTGATAGATGTCAGAAATCAGATTGAAAAAACCGGAAAAACATAAAAAGATTCTTTACAAATCTGAATTTCTAGTTACCTTCATCCGTTAAAGATTTTCCCCAAAATCTCGGATACTTAACTCTCAGCCAGGCAATTTCTCCTTAATTCCCTTTTCAGTATCTTTCCGAACAAAAAACCAAGTTAGATAAGTGTATGTGTATTGTATATCCCGCTCTATTTGCAGATATAAGCGCAACTGTACTATCAGACCCTTCCTTGCCAGTATCAACAAAGATGGGATATATACCACAAAACGACATTACAAATGTCACAAACAAACGGCAATTCACCCAACAACATACCGCTGACTTAGAAAAAAAAAGTTGTGGGCGGTAAATACAGAAGATACGTAAATAGTTCAGGAATTGAAGAAATGAGACACGAGTGACAACATAATAATCCCTGTACTTACGAGGGTGACTACAAAAACAACAACCACTACCAAGATGTGGTGGCAATTGACAATTAAAGGATTTAGGAAGCTTAGTGTCAAGGGTTGTTTTTCAGATAGGATTAACCTGATTGCTATAATCATATTGAAAATGACATCATATTTTGATTTAATTTAATTTTCACTTTAAAATCACTCAATTTGCTATCGAGTTATTTTCAACCAATGTTGATCATTGAATTTTGCTAAAGAGTGTTTGCGGATCAATAATTTATTTAAAATTGGAGACCCATTTAAATCTCACAATTTAAAAATATGTAATATTTTTATTAACTCAAAATGCATAGTTAGTTGAAGGGTTTTAATATTTATAAAAATATAAAAGATATTTATTAACCCTTTCAGGGGTGATGGTATAAAATATATACCACTTTTTGGTTTAATTTTTTTTTGTGTTTGAAATATAAATATTTAAAATATATCACTTTTCTATGGTAGATACATCCTATTTTTATCAAATCAACTGTTTTTGTTGGTAAGCAGATAGTTGGGCAGTGTAGTATATACCATGTCCTCGCAGAATATCCTTGAAGGATATAATTTTTTTTCTTTTTTTTTCAACAAATGATATGAATTAGATGTGCGCTGAAAAAAGTGTTTTATTTCCATTAATTTATATAGTGCTTAAAGGATTAAAACAAAAAACACAGATTCGAAAATGAATCTTAATAATACTCACATAATAATAAATCCCACAAAATGAGATATGGCCGCCATTTTAGTAATTTTAGGTTAGTGGATTTTCATGAATACTACAATTAGATATTTTCGTCACAAAGTATAACACTAAACTGAACTGAACTAATTTAGCCAAAAAGGCAGGGTTGGATTGGCAAATGAATTAAGCCTGGGAAAAAATTATACCATGTAGGCGGACATGCCTTAAAAATAGTTTTTATAAATTAAAAGTTGCTACACTTATCGGAGTGACAGCATACGTATATAACTTTCTCACAACTCTCTCCAAAAGTAAACATAAAAGCAGTAAGCTAAAGTATTGGGGAGGTAAAGAAGCCGTACAGACTCTCAACTTTGAGCCCCTGACAACGATTTTTTTAATGCTACATCCACATCTGCGTATATAACAACGAAGCTTCATTATATGAGACGATAACCGCTAATGTTACCAGTAACTATTGTGTATGATCGCGTATTATTTATTATCTGGCTGTGGTCTAATTATCGGTTCACAGACGATAACTATTTCGCGATACGCATATGTGGCAGTAACATGGAAATTATAAGAGATTTTCCGAAACAAGAAATTTAGAATTACAATTTTTAGAAAACATAACAAGCCTTGGAAAAAAACAAAAAATGAGCAGCACACAACATTTTTTCAGAAAAATGAAAGATGAAGTGTTTAAGAAATACAAATTTTTAGAACATTCCTTAGTGAAGCGAAGAACCAAACTTGATCAAAAATATGTTGTGCGTGGCATGCGAAGGAGTATTTATAAATATTACTATTGTAAGCGGCACATTCCCCCTTAGGAATTACTAACAAAAAAATACTGCCAGCCTTACACCAGTTGTAAGGTGAGGGTAGCCCGTCATCGCGGCTGTGAGGTAATTGAAGTGTTTATGAGTACACATACCGCGGAGAGAAGGATATTTGATTCTTCACTCAGTTTGTGATTCACCGTCAAAAAGTGTGGACCTTGACACTAAACTTCAGAGGCTTCACAGCTGGGGGCGCGATGGCGGGTTTACCAAGGAAATGGTAAAGTATTGAAGATTTGTTTATAGTTCAGAAGTGGAATAGAATCCTGGTACCACAGGTAATTGTGTCAATACGAAAAAGAAATGTTTTTTCAGCCCATTATTTCATACTCAACATGAAAAAAAACAAGTCAAGCGGGTGCGTTCAAAGCTAAGCGGAGTTCCCTTTTGTCGTTCTCTTTTGTTGTCCCTTACACCAGAGAAAGAATCGTAAAGAGATTAAGTGCACTTGCACTCTGCACTTCTAGAGTATTCGTTTGTATATAAGGCTGGCTAAATATCTCACGCATACATATAGCTTGTAAATTCTGTATGCGCGACTGGCCTAACTGTAATTTTCAACGGTGTGAGGACACACAGAGCGGCATAGACGGAGCTTTGCTAGTATGAGTAGGTAGGATTTGCATTCGACAGCAATCGTTTTAGTGAAGAAAGTCGCATTTTGCTGAGTCATAGAAAGTGAATCATAAAAAAAAGCGAAATAAAACCAAGAAAAGCCAAAAATTGTTCGTGTTCCGATTAAATAATTTGTTTAAGTTACGGAGTTTAAAGAATTTATTAGGAGATTGGCAAAAATTAGGAGAATATCAAAAATTGGTGATTAAAGAACATCAGATCATCGGGAGGATTGACTATCCACCGGGGGACTGATGGTTGATTCCCCATCAAAAAGATAAGACATTTAATTTCTTGTATTAAAGTTAAATAAAAATCCGGACTAGTTAAATAATAATTGTTGTTGAGGCCAAATTGTTTTTTTTTGTAATTGCTGCGCAAAATCATGTCAGCGAGCGTGAATACCGTTAGGCGGGGTAAACGTAAGCGCACACAGGCAGTGGCGTCTGAAACTTCGTCAAATGTTGGGGGGACCGATTCTGTTGCGTCGCCATCTGTCGTACCCCAAATTATTCCGACTCCCGTTGCGGTTGCAAGTACGTTTAAACTGGGTATGGAGGAAATTAGAGGACTCATTCCTGAGTTTAGGCCAGGCAATAATCAGGGGTTAAGCGCAAAGCGGTGGGTAGAGCATGTCGATCGCATGAGACTTGCTTATTTATGGGATGAGCGTGCGACCTTAATGTACGCTACAATACGGTTGCGAGATGCTGCCCAATTTTGGCTCCAGACGCGCGATGGAGTTTTTACTGACTGGGAAGCATTTAAAAAGGACTTCATTTATAGTTTTCCCGAAGTGATCGATGAAGCCAAAATTCATGCAAAGCTTGCGTCACGCAAGCGTAACTGGAATGAGCCAATCGAAAACTATTTCTATGAAATGTGCTCATTGGCTAAGTCGATTACCTTAACCACCGAATGTACCATAAATTACATTATCTCAGGGCTAGGGAATAAAGACTTGAAAAATATACTGATGGCCATTACTTACAAGGATCCCGTAGAATTATTAAATCGTATTAAATATTACGAAAGTATGAATCCTGAAAGCAATAAAAGAGTTGATTCCAGCATGAGTAATAGTTTTCAAAGGTCGATGCCGCAAAAACGAAGTCACACGCCGCCAAGCTCTACAGTTACATCTGGTCCAAAAAGAATTAACTATGGGAATAATCAGCCAATACCCCAATTGACAAGTAAACCTTTTGTGGGAAATTGTTTCAGTTGTGGCAAATCAGGGCATATGGCATCTAAGTGTCCATCTAAAACCAGTGGCAACCGCACAGGTGTGAATCAATCAAATAAAATGCGTGTAGTCAACACTAAAAAGTCTGAACTTCAGGTAGAAATAGTGGTGGAGGGAGCTAAAATCGATGCATTCATAGACTTAGGCAGTGACGTCACAACGATTCGATATAGTAATTGTAGATCATTGGGGTGGCATATTCAAAAGGATCAAGGTCGTATGTTGAGCGGGTTTGGGGGCGGTAAATGTTACTCAAAGGGTAAAGTTACTAAAACAATCACTATTGGCGAAGTATCTCTTCCAACTGATATTATAGTAGTCGATGACAGTGCTCAAGAAATCCCTATAATGATTGGACAAACATTTACTAATCGACCCGGCGTTCTGGTAATTAAGAAATGGGGTAAGTTAGAAATCCTTCGCGACCCCGACTGCCCTCTCGATGTTGCGGTCCCAACAAATAAAGTAGTAAGTCAGCAGATGAGAGTTGTCCAACAGCCAATACTGGCTGAAGATTTACAAATGGGCGAGCTATCAACACCAGAACTTAAGGGAAGGTTACTTGAATTAGTAAATACTTATCGTGATTGTTTCGCGAAGGAGACTGCTGATCTAGGAAAATCACAGTGGGTAGAACTCTCGATTGAATTGAAAGATCCAACTCCAATCAATAGTCGACCTCATCGTGTGCCATTTCATCATGGCGAAGCACTGCGTAAGATTATAAAAGACCTGCTGGACAATGACATTATTGAGGAATCTTCATCCGAATTTGCTTGCCCGGTTATTCTAGTGCAAAAGAAGGATGGTACTTTCAGAATGTGCGTAGATTACCGTTCACTCAATGCAGTTACGGTCAAGGACCGATTTCCAATAGCCAACATTGAGGAATCCTTAAATTCTTCGGCAAAGGCTAGTGTTTTCATTGCACTCGATTTTTGGGCCGGTTACCACCAAGTATCTGTACACCCCGATAGTCGACATCTCACGGCATTTATCACACCTGACGGGCATTACCAATTTAAGAGGATGGGTTTCGGGTTGTCAAATGCGCCAGCAGCTTTTATGAGATTAATGGACAAGGTAAAAAGAAAAGTCAATGACCCCCGTCTACGGGTCTTTATGGACGATATGCTGTTAGCTTGCTCTTCTGTCGATGAGGCTTTTGAAGTCTTAGAAAAAGTTCTGAAAGTTTTACGAGAAGCTAAATTAACCCTTAACATAAAAAAATGTTTTTTTTTTAAGCATACCATAAACTTTCTTGGCCACGAAATAAGTCAGGGAACTGTGCGTCCTGGGCTTAGGAAATCAGAAGTTGTCAAAAATTACCCTACTCCGACAAATGTAAAGGAAGTAAGACAATTTCTCGGTTTAACCAGCTATTTTCGCAGATACATCCGCGACTATGCTAAAATCGCTTTGCCACTAAATGGGCTTTTAAAAAAGGATGTTACTTTTACGTGGACTGCAGCCCAAGAGCAATCATTCCAAAACCTCAAGGAGCAATTATCAACACGTCCAGTACTTGCGATCTATGATCCGTACGCGCAACACGAGTTGCATACGGATGCTAGTACTCATGGCCTGGCAGGTATATTACTGCAGATAGACGAGAACAATAAACGGCGACCAGTATCCTATTTTAGCAGAGCCACGACCGATGCGGAACAGCGCTACCATAGTTATGAGCTCGAGACCTTGGCTGTGGTAGAGAGTCTAGAGCGATTTAAATATTATCTACTGGGAAAATCGTTTACTATTCTCACAGATTGCGCATCTCTCAAAGCTACCAAGGACAAGAAGGAGCTCATTCCGAAAATTGCTCGATGGTGGCTGAAAATACAAGCTTACGATTTTAAGCTAGAGTATCGGCCTGGTCTTAAAATGGCTCACGTGGATGCACTGAGCAGGGTTGCTAGCAGTCCAGCCTCAGAGCCTGTCGAATTGGGGAATGAAATCTTAGTAGTTACCCTTAACGAGTCCGATTGGGTTGTCGCATTGCAGAGAAAAGATGAAGACCTTGTCAAAATTGTTAACTCTCTTGCAGACAAAAATCATAAGGAACATCGCCAACACGAACGAGACTTTATAATAAAAGAAGGCCGACTTTTTCGGAAAACACCAGATGGTCACCGTTACGTAGTACCGAAAAATATTAGATGGCAAATCGCTCGTACCTCGCATGACGCTCTTGGACACCCAGGTTTTGACCGAACACTATCCCATGTACAACAAACATATTGGTTTCCGAGGATGAGAACATTCTTAAAAAAATACTTGGATAGTTGTATTCAATGTGCTTTCAACAAGCGAGCTCCAGATGAGACCCGC
Source organism: Chrysopilus asiliformis (assembly GCA_964034945.1). Lineage (NCBI taxonomy): Eukaryota > Metazoa > Arthropoda > Insecta > Diptera > Rhagionidae > Chrysopilus > Chrysopilus asiliformis. The sequence continues at coordinate 55,996,553 of OZ035960.1, forward strand.
TATCAATTAAACGCTTACAAAACAGAGCCTGTTCCGTTCCAGACCATTCATTTGGATCATTTGGGTCCCTACCCCAAAAGCAGCAAGCAAAATATGCACCTGTTGGGAATTATCGATTCCTTCACTAAGTTCGTTATCTTAAGACCAGTCAAGACAACCTGCACAAGTCAGGTGGTGAAGATCTTAACTGAACTATCTCAATTTTTCGGTGTGCCAGCGCAGATAGTAAGCGATCGTGGAAGCGCGTTCACATCCAAAGCCTTTCAGCAGTTTTGTCAAGAAAATTCAATACGGCATGTGAAAACGGCTGTTCAAACCCCGCGTGCTAACGGCCAAATTGAAAGATACTTCCGGACAATAGGCGCGGCGATTTCAACTACAACAAGCCGAACTGATGGTCGTGACTGGGATTATCATCTTAGTGATATCCAGTGGGGATTAAATTCTATACCTCATCGTGTGACGGGGCAAACCCCGCAACAATTGCTGCTCGGATATTCACCGAAAGGAACATTAAAAAATCATCTAACTTCAACTTTGCATCATGATGTTGCGAATCCAGTAAGCGATGAAGAAGATAATATCCCTTTGGCAGATCTTCGTCGCAACGCAGTAGAAAAAATACATCACGACCGCGAAAAACAAGCAAACCGGGTCAACAGAAGCCGTAGAGCTCCGACTATATACAGTCAGGGCGATTTCGTCCTTATAAAATCTGATCCACCTGCAACTGGCCAACCCAGAAAGCATTTGCCAAAATTCAAAGGGCCGTATCTGATTGAAAAGGTGTTAGGAAAAGACAGATATCTGTTAACCGATCCCCCTGGAGTAAAAATTTCCGGACGGTCGTTCACTTCAATATGGGCGGCTGATCGATTAAAAGCTTGGGGAAACTTCGAAGATTTAAGTTTCATCTCGGATGATGACGATGATGAAGAAAATGCGCAATAAAAAAAAAAAAAAACTATGTTTCCATTATTGATTTTACTTATAGACATATGAACTGTCTCTTTTATTTTGTGGAAATTTTTATTTTGTTTTTTTTATCAACTGCTAGTTATTAAAAAGAAAAATATACATAACAACAAATTAAAGAAATTGAATTTTTACAACGAATTATAGAAATTGAATTAAAAAAAAAATATATTTAATAAAATGAAATATTAAATTATGTAAGATAGTTGGAATCACTTCGAGATAGTCAATTCCTCCACCATGGCCGTACAGACAACATTATTGATCGTCGTGGTGAATATTGTTATCAGGTATAGTAGTAAAGAAAAATCGGTGCTTATCCTGCAGATGGGTTACGTCTGGTGACATGGTCTTGTAAAGACGCTAGAGGATCCATTGTAGGATGAGTGTTGATGAGCTATGATTATAAATTGATTATACATTGTTTAAAAAAAAAATATACAAATCATGCAGACTTTTAAGAGTCGGGCTGATTGATATGAAGCAAACATTCTGTGAAGGTGTGATCTTGGTTGCGATCCTTTTTCTACGCCGACATGGGTGAATGCTGCCATGTTTGTTTGGTAGAGTGCCAGTTATGGACGGTCTAAAGTGGGACCCGGACATAATGGACTCTGAGTGGAAGGAGTGATTAGTACAAGGTTATGGATTCAGTCAAATTGGATTGCTTTTGGTTCCGATCCAACTGCAGATTCAATCTTAGTCGCACTGCAACTCCATACGAATGTACGAATGGAAGAAGAGAGCTTAGTATAACTGTTAATAGAGTAGAACTACGCCATGGGTAGTTAAAATTAGCTTGTCGAGTGTCGACGGTTGGCGTCTCTGGGGACAGTGACGTTCCAGGACGGCCGAGCTGTAAGCGGCACATTCCCCCTTAGGAATTACTAACAAAAAAATACTGCCAGCCTTACACCAGTTGTAAGGTGAGGGTAGCCCGTCATCGCGGCTGTGAGGTAATTGAAGTGTTTATGAGTACACATACCGCGGAGAGAAGGATATTTGATTCTTCACTCAGTTTGTGATTCACCGTCAAAAAGTGTGGACCTTGACACTAAACTTCAGAGGCTTCACAGCTGGGGGCGCGATGGCGGGTTTACCAAGGAAATGGTAAAGTATTGAAGATTTGTTTATACTATATAGTGCTATGCATTACTATGTATTACTAAGTCCGTATTCACACGATAAGTTTTTTGATTCACGTCACGGCCAAACGGGGCAAGAAGGGCGAGATGTAGGAAGGGCGACTTTTTCACCAACTTTTGATTCACCATAAATTATTGCAAGTCCGTTTTCTCTATTCCTTTTTGCTCTCATTCGTATTCGCTCATGTTAATTTATGACAAAAACTTTCATAAACGCCAAAAAGACGCACGTCAAAACATTTACCGTGTAAATGATCGTGAATGATTCGTGAATGTTTAAAAGAGAATTGCCGTGATTCATGAATCAAAAAACTTATCGTGTGAATCTAGTCTATGTATTACTATGTATTACTATGTATTACTATGTATTACTATGTATTACTATGTATTACTATGTATTACTGTGTATTACTATGCATTACTATGTATTACTATATATCTTATATATTTTTCACGACAACCGATAAACTCTCAAATTACGATGGCCCATCGGGGAAAGTCCGGTAGCCCGCTGGACCAGTGCGGCGCTTTAAGGATTTACCAAGGCTGCTAATATTTATATGTTATATAAATAAAACGATTACATGTTAGTGATTTCACTGGACTTTTCCTGTTAACAATTAATAAATTATACACAAATAATAACATTACACGATGGCCACACGAATGAATTCCAGATTTTTCAACAGTTTTTTTAATTTTGTCTTTTGGATTACCCAGCATATAAGATAGTTTGTTATTGCTTCTGCGATCTGTAAGTCATGTTCGTTAAGCTTTTGTATTAATTTAAAAGTTATTTATGCTACAAAAGACATTGGAACTAGATGAAGAATGTCGAAGAATTTTCACCAAAACCCTTCTTTTAATGTTTCTTGATTAATCTTATTTATTGATTCAACAGGTACATTAAACCATCTGAAAATATAAAGATGAAACAAACAACTAATTATACAATTTCTTTTTCCTTAAAAATTTACTTAAATTGAAGTCAACTATGTTTTGATTTGTATTATAAGCTTTACACATGGCAGCCATTGGTTCATATTGACCATAGTTCGTTCTATGAAAAGGTTCATAAATAAATCGAGAGTTCCGATTGGCACGACAATGAGCATTAATATTGATTGATTCAACCAGTTGGGGAGATTGAACATTACCAGACAAGATACCCTGAATGAATAACACTCGATGAGTCTCTCTACGTTGATTAAGGGTGGTAGGCAAATTTATTAGTCTGAGCCTATCTTGATATGGTGGCAGTATCAACCTGTCGTCCCAAGAAAGGTTACGTAGAGCGAAACGTAGAAAACGCTTCTGAACTGCATCAATTCTGTTGGAGTGAACTGAATAAAAAGGTGACCACACTATGCAGGCATATTCTCGAATAGGACGGATAAAAGAGCAATACAAAATTTTCATGACATAGGGGTCAGTGATCTCACGAGACCATCTCTTTACAAAACCTAACTTTGCATTTGCTTCAATGTGAAGCTGAAAAGTTAACTTTTCATCAAGGATCACACCAAGATCAGTTGATTAGTGAAAATAGTGCATTCAAAACTATCAAAAAATTACAAGAAAGAAATTGTGTGTATCTTAAAGCAGATAAAGGTAATAAAACATAACAAAAGCTATAATTGCCAATCTGGCAATTATTGAAAACCCGTATGGTGATTTAAGTGAACGGCAAACAGTTGTATGAAAATTTCAGTAAGAAGTCAAACTTTCCAATAAGATTTTTTTAAAATTTATTCCAATCGGATTTTGATGTATGGGAGTTTTATGTAGAATCATGTCCTAAACAACTTTTGTTCTTGCACTTTTTTGATAAGATGCACCGTTTTTGAGATATTCGCAAAAAACGTTTTCGTTCGTATGGGGGTACCCCCCTAATGGTCCATTTTTCCCCATTAACGAACTTAGCCTCGCATTTTACGAAAAACGGATCCACGCAAAATTTCAAGTCTCTAGCTCAATCCGTGCGCCCGCAATCCGCGCCACAGACAGACAGATGGACGGACAGACAGACGGACGGACAGACAGACGGACGGACGGACGGAAGTTTTCCCCGTTCAAAAACTTAGCCTAGCCATTTACGAGAAACTTTCGAGAGTTATGGTGTTCACGGAGAGAGGATTTGCCCATTAAATACGTCACAAAAGGAGAGACACCAGGTCTGCGGTATTGTGACGGTGGTACTAGACTCGATACAACAGTATGGCAAAGCCTCTCTGTCCTTCGGGTGGGGTCTGAGAAAAGCTCGAAATTAGTGTAAAGTATTTTATGGACGACCCTTGGCTTTCTCGGCCTAATCAATGGCAAAGCAACTTTTATTAGTGTTCTATCATATTCTATGTGTTAATAAAATAATAAAAATTCTTACACCATTACTCTATTGTAGATACAAGTACATATATTGCAATAAATTTTGACCTACAAAATTAGCGATATTTGATCAAAAGAATACTCGTATGGAAACAAAATTGTTTATAAAGTATTACTTACATGGTTCTCAAGATAAGACACGTAAACTTTTTGAAAACTCCCCATAGTCTTGTCTAACCAATCTGAAGATATTTTTGGAAAATTAACAAGTACTTAACACATTCCATGGGGTGATCCTGTTTCTCAAGGGGCATGTAGTACCATTGATACTTGAAATTAAGTCATCAATTACACAGATTAATGTGATTAAACATATATCAAAATCCATAAATGTTAAAGATAGACGATCTTTTACCATCTAATTATGAAGCAGATTATAGAGGAGGGTTAACAAAAGTGAAAACGTGACAGAAATTTTATTACTAGCATGCGATAAGCCATGTAGATATAGGAGTTCAGAAATAATGAGTGCCTCTTGCTTTCTTATTCTGCATGCTAAGTGTTTTTTCTTTTATTTACAGAGAAGATGTTTTTAAAGATTTCTATAAAAATACAATACGCTTGAAATTTTATCATGTGAAGAGAGTATATTATACAGAGGTTGAAAATTTTATTATGCAATTTTTCCTAAAATGCTGGAGGTGCAGGAGGTATGCAAGCAGCGATGACAGATGTGACGATTTAACGACGTGACGATTTACGATATTTATTGGGTTTTTATCAAATTTAACAATTTTCAATTTTCTGTAGACGATTTTGACCATTTTTGGTAAAACAAAAATATATTTATATCAATGCGATTTAAAACGACGCAATATAGAACAAAATTTCTTGTTCTAAACAAGATTTCTTGACAAGGTAACCTCTCTTCTTGTTTATTATCTTTTGTTTACTATTAGTGTATGTTGATCGGATATATTTATATGTTTATCTGCGGTACCACTTAATATTCATTTCAAGGTGAAAATATTTTATTTTATGTTCTATTGAAAATACACGAGTAACATAAAATTACTGAAATGTGATGGTGTTTAGATCAAAAACTACAAACGAATGAATTATATTTTGGTGAATTCTTTTGGTATTTGTTTTTACTTCTTTATCTTTTAATGCAAATAAAAAACATTTGATTTTGGAGTATAAATGAAAATTAGTTAAATCAAATGACGGTTCTTGATTCTATTACATGTCCAATTTCCCCCAGTGTAAAAATCCAGATAAAATTAATATTTTATGGAAGTCATAAAAGGGTAGCAGATTCATGGCCTGTGGTAGTGAGGTAATAAATAGTACAAAAAGGTAACATATATACTACATATGTAGTAGAGTCCCAACCCTGCCCAGAATTGCAAATTCTATTAAATTCCACTTAACGTCAATTAACAAGTTAATAGAGATCATCATTATCTAGAATTGGGAGGTCAATTTGCAATAAGAATGGAACTCAAAACCCCAAAAAAAATACTGAAATATTTTTTATTTAATTTTCTTTGTCCTAGCAAGAATTTCTATTTTGGACAAGATTTATCCCAAGAAATTTTTGATTTCAGTTTTTGTGTTGACATAAAGGTTTTTCCTACCAATATATGCCGGTAAATGTATGAAAAAGAATGCATCGTCCGAAATTTGTTTTCTGATTTATTTTACGGTTGAATTTTACCCAAAATGATTACTTCAGACCCAATGGATTTTGTGAAAACTTGGCACAATATTTTATTCATTATATAGGTCTGATATGTTTACCAATGATTAACTGAAGCGCATACACATGTTCCTTTTTGCCTTCAATCAAATGAAAGTCTGAAACCTCGAAAAAATGAAAAGCAAATAAATAAGTAGATAATAAAAGGACGAACTCAAAAGTCCGAAAAAGGATTCTGAATTGGCAAACAACACATAAATACATTGTTACATGGTCCCCGATATTTGCTGAGAGATCTCGAATGCAGCCTTTCATTCGGTTGACTGATTGTCTGTCTGCCTGCCTGATATTCGGTGAATATCCTAGCAGTAGTACTAGTTCTGATACTGCTGCTGCCACTGCTCCTTTTCTCATCGCTAAAGCGGCTACCATCATTGTATTAAGAGTGCAGGCCAACCCCCCAAATTTTTGATGTAAACACCGTGAAAGGATGTACGATGGTACAGTGAGGATGATGATGATGTTGTTGTCGCCCAGCTAGTGATGACAAGGGGAATGATTATTTTTTGATGCTGTGGCACAGATTCAATCTACGTGGGCAAATATTGATTTTTCATGTACATTTGTAGTTTTTCTTTCCTCCGACTAATTTTTTTAGCAGTTTTTCTATGGTTTTTTGTCAACGGTGATATTGAACTAAATAACTAAATGGTTTGTTCACAGCCCCGGTTAACTGTACTTTTGATCGATAGACAAGATAAGATAAATTTTGATATGCAAGTAATGACATTTAAGGGGTAGCATTTACATACGCATTTATCAGTTCTTTAAACTTCTCTTCCCATTTTCCTAAAAGTCTTATGTGTTTGGTAATGGTTTTAGAGGTTAACTTTAAAGGCTTCTCCTTCCTGTTTTTCATTGAACGAATTTTCCAGACTAATATTAAAAGTTAATTCAAAGCAAACTACAAAACATTTTTCGACACCAAAAACCATTTTTACAACACCAAAAACCATGCACGAATTTTCTGAGCCTGATTGATGTGGTCTTAAGCGGGTTCGGCTGCAATTACATTTTTTCCGGAAACGATCCTAGGTGAACAGGAATAACTACCGAATTTGATTGGAACTATAATACTTTGGTTGGACGATTTCCAAAAAAAAGTTATACATTATTTTCAAAAAAAGGGAACAGTTCCTAAAATATTTGAATTGGTTCTGACAAAAATTGGAAAATTCAACTATAGGTTGGAACGATTCCCATAAAATTTCTAACACTGTCAAAAAAATTAGGAGGGTTAGATCTTCCCAGAAAATGGAGGAATCATTCCGATTTTTTTTTTTTGTTTTCCTATGCGCTTTTTTGTTTTCCAATGTATTGTCGGTTATGCTAAAAGTATTTTGCCAATGAGATCTACAAATATAGAAGCTATTAGAAAAAATAGAAATGATTCCAAACTACTAGAAAAAATAGAAATGATTTTTCTCCGTCAAACCCTAAATAAATGCAAAACATGGCGTAACTTCTCTCTTGCAAGTTTCAAGTGTGAACTTTAACTTAAGTTTCGGTGCAAGTGTGAACCTTTAAACTTAAGACATGTTGGAAAATTTTTGTTCTATCGTAACCTTTTTTATTCGAGCACCAGAGTTCTCAAACTTAAATGGTAACGATGAGAAATTGGGGAAAAAATTGAAATGAAACATCAAGTTTCGATCCCGAGAATCAATGGCTGGATCTCATCAGAGTGCACTTATAGGATAAACACGTAGAAAGGTTTTGAACGCAACCGTTTTTGCGACTTTCTCGAAAACAGTATTCATTTTACAAAACTTCTAAATTCAATCAGACAATTTCTTCTCCCTCCACCAAACACATGAAGAGGTGTTTCATACATGAAAATTGGACCAATACCGTTTTTGCCTTACATATTTATATTATTAAACTAAATTTAAAACATAACAAAAGCTTTAATTGCCAATCTGGCAATCATTGGAGACCCGTATGGTGATATTCGTATCAAAATTCGAACAGTTGTACCAAAATTCCACTTTGAAGTCAAACTTTCCAATAAGATTTTTTAAAATTTATTCCAATCGGATTTTGATGTATGGGAGTTTTATGTAGAATCATATCCTAAATAACTTTTGTTCTTGGACTTTTTTAATAAGATGCATCGTTTTTGAGATATTCATAAAAAAAGATTTCGTTCGTATGGGGGGTACCCGCCCTAATGGTCCATTTTTGCTCATTAACGAACTTAGCCTCGCATTTTACAAAAAACGGATCTGTGCAAACTTTCAAGTCTCTAGCTCAATCCGTGCGCCCCCAATCCGCGCCACAGACAGACGGACAGACAGACAGACATACGGACGGACAGACATGCAAAAATTAAATATTTTTATCATTCTAAACACACTGGTGTAATTCATTTTTTTGTGCGATGACGGGATCTTGGCGTTACAAACGGTAAGGCAAAGTTAATATACCCTTTGGTTTCACCATACGGGTATAAAAATCCGTCGAAAACTATATTAAACTATAAATATTTGTCCCTGTACAAGAAGATTCATGCATTTGAATTTCTCTGAAATTCATTATTAAAGGAGAAATCATCATTCATCAAATGGAAGACGTGGAAGAAGAAACAAAATACAAGTAAAGAGAAACTTATAAAAACTCTAAAATACTACCATAAAACAAAAATAATACAATCATACTAATATATAAAAATGAGTTGCCCTACCCCATGAATCAAATACAACAGATTGCGCATTGCGCAGGTCCGCCATGTTGGATTTTTGCTCTCAAGAGATTGTGACGTCAGCTGCGCGTAGATCTTTAATAAGTCTATGGAAATTTTAGAATTTGTGGTTTTATCTCAGTTTTAAGTGTTTGAAAAGTAATTAAAAGTGCTGTAATATCAAAACTAACCTCAAGAACTAAGTGCTTAATATTTAAGACATTGAAATGGGTGTTTGTGCCGTTTGCAACAACGAAAAGAAAGGCAGTGAAAAGACGAGTTTCCATACATTTCCCAAGGACAAACTTTTATTGAGGAAATAAACAAACTTCTGTTAAAGAAAGGATACATTTAATATAAAAACTGCGAGAATTTGTAGCCTACATTTTGTACCTGATTGCTTCGAAAATAATATGCAGTATGAAATGGGTAAGATATGAGTAAATAGCAAAACTCTAAGTAATGTTTATATTTTACAGGGTTTGTACATCATCGAAAATTGAAGGTAAATGCTATTCCAACTTTATTTAGCATTTCCGAAACTGTTGCAACTTCAAGTCAGACAACCAGGATGGCTTAAAAGCAGTCAAAACTATTAGTTGCTGATTTATTACAACAACACGAGGAGCCTTTGCATGACAAAGCAATCAATGCTACAGTGTTAATCCACTGGAGGACACAACTTATTCATGGGTTCATCATGTCTGAAACACTGTCTGAATCTTTAGATAATTGTGATATTAAAGTAAAAAAACTTTTTTTTCACATCGAGGATGTATTTTCGTATACGTTAATTGAATAAAGAACTCTGTGAACATTTAACTACAAGAAAACGGAAAAATAAAAAAATTCTAACCTAGAAATTTTAGCTATGTTTCATTTATTTTCACAAAGTGTAGTAAAAATTCACAGGCATTATTGTTGTTTGACTATTTTTTTACTATTTATAAAAATAAATAATATTTATATTGCAGCAAACAGAATAAATTCCAGTTTTCAGGCGAAAACAGAACAAATCTCATATCAATGACATTTCAGTACGCTCTTGTGACGACATGCGCAGAAGTTTACCAAAATGAAACTCGTCTTTGCGCAATCTGTTGTATTTGATTCATGGCCCTACCCTAGTAACATTGGCTCATCAGTTCTCTACACTATCAAAGGAAAAACGCACACAATTCAGTTGTATTTCAGTTGTGTTGGGCGAACATGAGGTGGTGTGCCTATATACAGAATTATTTGTGGAAAAAAACTTCACAGTAAATGGATTTAAACGCTTTGAGTTTGACTCATCATGAGCCGTCCATGACTGATCATGTAATGTCGACGAGGCGATGCGTTCGGCATCGATTCGTAACCCACTTCATGTGTTTCCGAAGTTCGTTCGGTTTTATCGTTCACTCTGGAACTGAAATGTTTGAAAACGATTTATTTTCAGTCGCAGTTAAAGTGCAATTGGAGAAAGATGTTCATCAAGTTTAATATGCTTCAGTTCTTCAATTTTAGGTTTCATGAGCTCATCAATTCTGGTCATAATGAATTCATCAACATGCTTACTGATGAGGTAGGCAATTCGGCTCACAATGAGTTTACCAATGAGCAGTCATCAATACATCATCAGTACAGCGCATGAATTATTGGTACTAATGAGTATATAATGAGCAGTCATCAATACATCATCAGTACGGCAAGCCATTATACTCATCGAGAGGCTCATGCGTAGGTCATCGAAGGAATCATGAGTAAAAATGGGTATATAATGACGACTCATGATGACAATATTTCCCAGGTCTAGAACAAAAATCATCATGACAATCACCTGTTCGCGATTATGAGCTCATCGATGAGCTCATGATGATCGTGCTACTAGGGTAGTAGATCGCTCATGATGAGTTCATCGATGAACTCATGATCGCGAAGTGATGATACTCATGATGAGTTTTGTTCTAGGCCTGGGAAATATTCTCATCATTACTGCTCACTTATATACTCATTTGTATCAATGAGTCTTTCGATGAGCTCTGCATGAGACTCTTGATGAGTATCATGGCGACGTATTGATGATGCTCATGGGTAAACTCATTGGTAGCCGAATTGGCTACCTTATCAGTAAGCGTATTGATGAACTCATGAATACCAGAATTGGTGATCTCAAGCATACTAAAATTGATGAACTCATATTATTTTAATAAAATAATCTGTCTTCAATTGCACTTTGACTTAGAATGAAAATAAATAATCGTTTTCAAGCATTTCAGTTCCAGAGTTAACGGTAATATCGAACGAATTTCGGAAACAAATGAAGTGGGTTACGAATCGATGCCGAACGCATCGCCTCGTCGACATTACATGAGCGCTCATCGAAGGCTCATCATATGCTCATTGGAAGCGAAATTCAAAGCGGTTAAAAGCATTTACTTTGAAGTTTTTTTTAACAAATAATTCTATATATACCCACACCAACTCATTTTCGCTAAACACAACTGAAAAACCATGTTATTGTGTGCGTTTTTCCTTTGATAGTGTAGAGTACTGATGAGCAAAATCTACTAGGGTGGTGTCTGTCTAACGGTTCCAACATAGGCATACGGAAAAGTAGCGAGAGTGGAGGGGGAGTAAGAGGAGGGGATAAAGTGATTTCGAAACTTAGTTATTGCGCTATGTTACTCTTTTGCGGGGAAACTAATGGACCGATTGGCCTGAAATTTGGCATAGATGTTCATCGGGGATCCAGCCCCAACATAGACCCATTCAAAAGTAGCCCGAGAGGTGGGGGAGTAAGGGGAGGGGATAAAGTAATCTCGAAACTTAGCTCTTCCTCTATGTTACTCTTTCGCGGGGAAACTACTGAACCGATTGGCCTGAAATTTGGCATAGATGTTCGTCGGGGGTCCAGCCCCAACATAGACCCATAGACCCATTACCCATATTGGCCTGAAGCCGATTGGCCTGAAGTTTAGCTCCAACATAGACCATAAAAAAAAATTGAAAAAAAAACTTAACCCGGCAACGACGGGTATGCAAGCTAGTTTGTAATAAAAACGTCCATGCAATTAGTAGATAATAACTAACTATTAAATAAATATTAAAAATTTCAGATATTCGAATTTAACATTAAATATTCCCGAAAAAAAATGTTCTGAAAATCCAAACAATTGATATCTAAAACTTTAACACACAGAAAGCAAAGTTTAAGAAATCATAATTGACGTTCAGATAATCCTTGCATAATACAGTAAAATACTCCACCGAAATCACACAATTTTTTTTTTCTATGGTCCCTACTATTCTGGCCTAGAAAATCTCTTACTTGTTGCTCAAAAAATCATCCAAGAAATTACTCTAATATTTAACTTCCTTTAGTGCTACAATTATGACAAGTAGATATGTCATCAAAGTTTCAACGTAAATTTAAAATAAAAACACAAGCAGAAACAACTAGAGCTTAAAACTACCATGTCGTTTAGTTAAGATTGATTATTCGCTTACACGCAAACCCGGTGTAAGTAATTAATCACGAAATAAACCTTTCTTACAAATCAGGGTTAATGCGTAAACTTTACAAATGCTACGCACACGAACGGCAATATGAAACACAAATTGGCCTCTCTTATTGTCTATCGCTCTTCAAAGAAAGGGTGGTTCGTGAAGAGCATTTCACCGAAATTGATATGTCACGATGGTGAAAAGTTTTATCTAAAATGAGATCTGGCTGTGGGGTCATGCACCAGCGCCCTTTGATATACTATTTTCATTTCTGTATAGTTTAGACCTCAAACAACACCATTTCATCATTTAAAGGGTTTTAGGGCGATTTTTATGTTTTACCATCGCATACATTAACATAATTGACACAACGAATGATCAACCCTTACAGATAACTATGTTTAATTTTATAATAGTAATGTAAAAAACGACACTTCAACTTTAACCATTATCGAGAGTGATTTTAAGTAGCTATTTAACTTTTTACTATTTAGTTTAGTATCGGCGCCACACTATCGCTGACCTCCCTAATATGAACATTTTTATAACAAGAGAAGAAGAGAAATCATACTCAGCCAACATTTTCTATGAACATTACAAGAAGAACCAAAAAAACTGTAAAAACTGTATTTTTCTGCTCGAAAACTGCAAATTTGTCTACGAAGTGGTATACAATCTACTAATCGAATACAAGTTTTCAGAGTAAAAAAACAGGCTAATCGAATACGCCAAAAGTATTTCACACTCGTCTTTAGTTTTTAATCGATCTATATGTGGAGAGCTCAGAATAGAAGTGGATCACGTCCACTTTTGGAGTTTTCCCATATTATGATGCTAGAGTGTGTAATAATACATGTCATTTTTGCAATTTTACCGAAAACAGTAAAAATTTACAACCCATTTTTCTTATTATAATAAATATTTAATACATGGCCAGATCAGGTTTGCATCCAAATTTTTTGGCTTGTAGGCACGTTGCTTCACGCGTCCACCTAGTCTTGTGTAGTGTTATACATTGTCTTCGAATAAGTTCTTTTACCGACGAATTGGAAATAGGCAGTGCTGGTTCGGGATAAATGCCAAGGCAATCCGAACCTAGTTTGGCAAGTTCGTCAGCTTTCTCATTGCCCAAGATGTCACAGTAACCAGGGACTAGGGTTACCAACCATACTCTTTTAAGAGTACTAGTACTCTTTTTCGACCCCTGAACTATTATACTCTAACTTTTTTTTAAAAGAGTACTCTTAATACTCTTTTTTGATGCAGAAATAGAATAAAGAAAAACCACTTAAAAATTCAAACATAACAGTTCACTGAATTTATTTATATAGCATTAAAAAATCAAGTACAATTTTCGCTGATGATTTGGCATTTTCATATATTGTTTTTTGAAGAATTGTAATTGACTGTGATATTGCCTAACTATATTCGCATAGAACACAAAATCGCTTGAAGAGGTAATACCTTTTCCTTAAGGATATAAATTCGACACACACATATGAACTCTTGGTTTGGTTGGTTTGATAGGAGGGGGGTTCACCAGGGAACCCCACGCACGCAGGCCTCAAGTTGGGCCCATTGTACACCTCCGATGTCCCTCGCTGGAGCAGATTGAGCTCAAGTACGGTTGTTTAGCCATCCCGCCAGTGCTATATATTTTCGAATCGGCTCCCAGCCCTGAGTTCCTGCCTCATGGAGTTCCTCTAGAAAGGGATAGCCGAAGCATTTGACGCGAGTACGGGTTAAGGCTGGACAGTGACACAAAAAGTGCTCCACCGTTTCCCGCTCTTCTCCGCAGCCCCTGCATTGTGGATTATCCACCAGCCTCATCTTGAAAGCGTGATCCTTCAGGAGGGAGTGCCCAGTTAGAATCCAAGTCGTTAGACGAAGGGGATTCCGTTCCAGATTTAAGAGGCTCTTAGTAAGGTTTGCATTTAAGCCACCCCATAATTCCTTTGTTGTAGTGCCGGTCTGACACATGGACCAAAGTTGTTGGTTCTCCTGATCCGCCCACTGCTTAAGTTGCAGTTTAAGGGTTTGAATCGGAAACCCAACAGAAATGGGTTGACTGTCCATACATGTACCCTTACGAGCAAGTTCATCTGCCTTCTCATTTCCAGGAATATTACTATGCCCAGGAACCCAAACCATTTTAAGGTGGTTGGTTTCGGAGAGTCTCTTTAGGTCTTCCTTACATGACTGCACAAGCTTAGATTTGGCAGTGTGTGAAGAAATCGCTTTGATGGCTGCTTGACTGTCTGAGCAGATGCAGATATCCTTTTCAGTCACTGCAAGGTCCAACAGAAGCAGACTCGCTTTTTTGATTGCCATTACTCGCTTTTTTGATTGCCATTACCGTAGCATGGTTGTCTAATTTGAACGATCGCTCCACTCCGAGCTCCTCGCAGAACAGTCCAGCGCCAGTCAGGTTATCCATCTTGGAGCCGTCTGTATATACCGTTATGTCCGCTTCAGGTGGTGTGACAACTCCTGTCTCCCACTTGTCCCGGAGATCAATGCTCTTACAAACATTGGCCTCCAGGTAGGACTCCGGCTGCAAGTCGCTTTCTAAAGATAGAGCGGGTACTTTAGACTTTACGAAATCGATAATGGACTCATGTGGAACTCCCTGTCCCGCATGAGTCCAAGTTCCGGCGAGGTGTAGCCTTATGGCCGCCCCCACCGCCATATGTTTAACGTGCAGCTCGATAGGGGGTAGATTCAAGATAACCTCCATTAAATAATATGAACTCTTAAAAATATGTCAATTTTTATTCTGAATTTTCTCTCATAACGCTGTCGTGGAAAGATTTTTTTCTTTAATTGAGAGTCAATGGACAGAAGAAAGAAATAGGTTAGATGTGCTGAAAAGCTCATGGCTGCTACGGCTGGAGTGGCTGCTATGGGTATTTATTTTTTGGAAGTTGAAATTCGATTTTGTTCTAGAATGGATTGAATGAAAATGTTAGTCTGCTTATGATTAGTTTGTGGCTACACTAGGACCTAAGTCGAACACGCCCGTAAAGCACACTGATTTTTTTTTTTACATTTACAAAAAACGAGGTTTTATTTCAGAGTTGATAAAAATACTCTTTTTCAAAGTAAGAAATACTCTTTTTTCAATTCGACGAGATGGTAACCCTACCAGGGACCCATATCAAAGTAACTCTATTATTTCTAGATATAAATTCTAGATTTTGAAAGCATTCTTCTACTAGTTTAGATTTGATTTCACTAGATTGTAGAGCTTTCAACGCTGCTCGGCTGTCTGAGAAAATGAAGATATCTCTACCTTCAACTTTATTGCTGCAAACGTGTTTTGCACAAATCAAAATTGCTGCAATTTCAGCTTGAAATACCATTAGACTAAGCAAGAAGCCTATCCAACAATTAGTAGGGGTATTCACTGGTCACTGCAAACTAAACTATCATTTACATAAGATTGGCTTAGTTGAGGATCCATCTTGCAATTTATGTGATGAGGAGGAAGAGACAGCAGAACACTTTTTGTGTTCTGCTGTCTCAAAAAGTGTTCTGCTGTCTCTTCCTTAATCGTTTCCTTAACTCTCAAGACATTGGTAAAATTCCACTAAATCGTTTAGCCAACTTTATCTGCGGTTCAAAAAGACTATTGTAGTATGTATAGCCAACCTACTCTAAATGCACAATGGACCCACAGCGTGGTCTAAGTGCATAAGGGTTTAGTCTTGGACTACCCGAAAACCTATTCAATACATGGCTATAGATTTCGTTTACTTTTTTGTGAAAAAGTATCAACGCTCTCTCGCTCTCTCGCTCTCTCGGCACTACAACCGATTTCCGGTCTAGGCTTTCCGCAATGTCTCTCGCCAGAGGTCCCGGTCACGTGCCGATGTCCTCCAGTTTTACATCCCAATTCTCTTCGCGTTTTGGTCAACGCCGTCTTGCCATCTGAGGTTGGGTCTTCCTCGTCGCATTGTTAATCCTTCTTGGCGAAATACGCTGCTGTTTCAAAAATTCCTCATTTCCGAGTTTCAGCCTCCAGAAAATCTCAATTTTTTGAAATTTAGTTGCCCTACGTAAGAAAAATTCATACACGGAAAAAAATCCGCATTAATATTTATTTTATTTTTCATGGTTTTATCCCGTTTTTATTTCTGATACACAGTAGCAAAAATTATTTTTTTCTTTTTAGTGTTTTTTTTTAAATAAAGGTTTTTTTGTATTTTATCCTTTTTAGTCAATTTGTATTTGATTAGTATGACTAAAAATCCAAAATGTCGTCTGTCTTTCTCCACGCTTGTTTATATTTTTAGTCTTCGAATATATATTTCTGATACCTCTGAGATATTCTTACGGACTTTTTAACTCCAGAATCGGATTCAGCAATCCCAAAAACCCCCAGATGACATTTTTCCCGAAAAATTTGAAAAGGATAATCACGTTATTCTTACAGGACCCTTCGTTATCCTTACAGATTTCTTAATGTCAGAATCGGATTCAGCGACCTCAGAAACCTCCAGATGAGATTTTCCGGAAAATTTGAGGAAATGTTTATCATTTTCGCTTTAGAAAAAAAAAATTTTTTTTCAAATTCACTTTGTGCAAAATTTGAACTTTTATAAATACCAAGAAAAATAACTCCATGTTTGGTTTTGTATCGGGATTGACTTTTTTTAGTCTACAACATAATTGAAAAATCCAAAAATTTGTATTTGCTTTAAAAGAATCAAAGGAAATATTATTTGTAAAGCTTTAACGAAAATTGCGTTAAATATTTTTATAGGTATGTATGACTGTAAAAGTAGTTTTATTATATCAAAATAACAGAAACTTAATCTCGTAATGAACAATTCATTTAATTCATCTTAAACTTCACAGAATCAGTTGATTAAGTGACAAAATGGCCAAAAGTAGCCACATTTGAATATGGCAAACCGTCAACAGTCGTCGAAAATTATTCATTGAAGGCGATAATGAGTTTATTCCGGTTGGAACCCTAACCATTTTAAGTTTAATACAACTTTTCTTGCATCAGCTATTTGGCGTTGCTTACTGATTAATTGGGTGGGATGAATGCTGGCTTTGCTCGTATTTTGCAACTGTGCACGCCTCAAATAAGGGCATAAACAGAGCCATCACCCAAGTAAATCACTTCACATTTTAACAATATTAAAATTGGTACACGACCCGACGACCATTTGATGTTTTAATACAACTGTTCTGCTTTTTTGGTTTTATTGCACTAAAGGGCCAAGCATTTCCACCATATGTACATCCTTCATCCCGCTGTAAACAACAATAATTGTAGTAAAATCAAACCTTTTATGGAATAACATCGGGCACTCGTTTTTTCATAACATAAAAAACTGCATGAAATAAAATAAATGACGTCCATATGAAGTTCAATCAAATTGCATCTTGGCAATTGTAATATGGTTATGATGGTGTCTGAGAGTTCTGCTGGTTACCTCTTCCTGCTAAGGCAGATGACACACTAAAGCACACTGATGAAGCCGTTTTTGATTACAAACCTGATTTATGAATTATAATTGGATTTCAAAAATGGCAATAAGGGTATTCACAGTCCTCTTTTAAATTGCGAGTAATTTTACCGCTCGGTAATTCAGTCAAATTTAACAGATTTTTACCGAGACGGTAATTTGGTTCATGTAAAAATAAATTACCGGATTCGGTAATTGTATACATGCCTTAAGTCGTGTTTTCCGGCCCGGTTATTCGGTATCAAGAATCAACCGCGAGTGGCGCTAGTAATGTCAAATTTTCTCGCTGATTATCTCATCGGACTGCAAATTTTTTCAATTTTGGTAGCTGTTGCCACAATAGAAATTCAAAAGAATACATCAAACATGGATTTAAAGGTATGTGACATATTTTACAATCAAATTCGCAGTTCATGATTTGGTCACGTATCAAATAACAGCGCTGTTCTCAAATCTGTGCTGTGGGATGTTCACAGCAGAATATTTTCAGTCTTTTAATATTACCGAAAACACCGAATACCGAAAATTAAAAGAGGACTGTGAATACCCTTAATGAAAATTTTTTGCACAGTATTTTTGTCCAAATACTGTAAAAGATCTTATTAACTATTTTGCAGGATAAACTATCTTTTTCGCCTATCTAATTGACTTTTTCATATCGAGTCATTTTGCAACTCAAATTGGAATTTGGTACAAATCAAATTCATTTAAAAAAAATTAAACATTTTAATTTATGAACAAATGTTTTGTGAAGATTTCGCGGAAATAAAAATATATGGACATTCACATACTAGTACACTAGAATAACAAAATTTATAACATTTTCCATTAAAACTAAATTATTCGTAAACAGAAATTCGT
This sequence comes from Chrysopilus asiliformis, assembly GCA_964034945.1. Lineage (NCBI taxonomy): Eukaryota > Metazoa > Arthropoda > Insecta > Diptera > Rhagionidae > Chrysopilus > Chrysopilus asiliformis. The sequence goes on from OZ035960.1 coordinate 56,015,270, forward strand.
CGAATATGAGGACCAGGTCGAAGTTGTATACGAACAGCAAAATTCTGTAAGATAGTGCGGATGTTGGCTATGCTGCGTCCGATGAAAGCCTCCACTTAGAATCTAGAAATAGGCTTCTATTTGGCTTCTATACCGCACATCCCCATATAATGTAACACTTTGCATGAGCTATGATCGAGATAATCAGAAATGATTCATATATTGGTTCACCAAATCCAATAAAAAACATAACAAAAGCTATAATTGCCAATCTAGCAATTATTGAAAACCCGTATGGTGATATTCTTATCAAAATTCGAACAGTTGTACCAAAATTCCACTTTGAAGTCAAACTTTCCAATAAGATTTTTTAAAATTTATTCCAATCGGATTTTGATGTATGGAAGTTTTATGTAGAATCATATCCTAAATAACTTTTGTTCTTGGACTTTTTTGATGAGATGCACCGTTTTTGCGATATTTACAAAAAACGTTTTCGTTCGTATGAGGGGCACCCCCCCTAATGGTCCATTTTTGCCCATTAACGAACTTAGCCTCGCATTTTACAAAAAACGGATCTGTGCAAAATTTCAAGTCTCTAGCTCAATCCGTGCGCCCGCAATCCGCACCACAGACGGACGGACAGACAGACGGACGGACATGCAAAATTCAATTTTTTTTATCATTCTAAACACACTGGCGTAATTCATTTTTGTGTGTGATGACGGGATCTTGGCGTTACAAACGGTAAGGCAAAGTTAGTATACCCTTTGGTATACATACCATACGGGTATAAAAACTCGACTAAAAATGTTTCTAGACGAATTTGATTTATCATTTTAATTTTGATTTACAAAAAGAGCGATTTGAACTCCAAAATAATAGTCAATTTGATGTGTTATATATTCTATTTGGTTTAAAAACCTGTAGAAACTTCATCACAGACAGTTACATTCAACAAAAGGAAAATGAGAAATTGCAAAAGAGCATAATTTTGAACATTCATGATCCAGGTTTATCGAATCTAAAATGTTATGCATTTAGCGCCATACTGTGTGGCATCTAACTTATATACAAATTGTGGTTGGTACTATCGCCCTGGGTAATTCATGCCCTTCTCATTTAGTAGCTCAACTAAATGCTCAATGACTGCGGTATCAGCAGCTGCCCGATTTTTATGTATTTTAAAACTGTTTTGTTCCTACGGCCTCCTTTTGCCATTTTTGTATTCTTCCCCTGTAAATGCCCTCTTAGAGGCCTTTTGTATGTATCAAAAATCGTAAAATGTTCAACAACAAACATCATTAAGATTTAGCGCGAGCTTCAAAAAAGGGAGAAAAAAAATCCTGCAGTACAGGATTTTCCAGTGTAGCATTGATTTGGCCAACCCCCTAGTGGGTTTTCAAAGCATGTGTCCGAAAAAAATCTGGTAAATATTCCCATCCTCTTCAAATTGTATGAGTGGGAAAGAGATGAATTGCCAGTTTAGTCTTTTCTATTGATGAACTGAACATCATTTTAATCCATGTGATATCCGGAGGTTGTAACAGCTTTGTACTTCCACTTCAACTATACTACCGGGGGTTGAAACTGTTACACGCCCAACTCAGCACTAACTCGAACCACCAACATTTCGCATACGGAGACTGTTTTGTACTTTTCGAAATTTCTCAGTTATCCCCTGTTCTCGTGAAAACTTAGCATTTTTAGATGCCGCGTATGATTTCTATTGTTGTCATCCTGTAATTGGGAGTAATTACGCATTGCCTTTTTTTTATTGTTTACCATCATACGTTCGAAGGAAAAGAGTTTCACACGGCCACCCGGCGTGCTTGAGTAAATATTGAAGAACATGAAAGATTTTTCCCATCTTAGCGGTTTTTTTGGTGCTAAGCCAAGGAAAACACGAAATTTCCATCACCTGAAAATTAAATGTCAACATCTTGAAAAATAAATGACAACCATCGCATCGTCTTTAGAAACTGCCACTATTTACCATCTGAGCTTTTTTTCGTGATTTATGGCATTTTTGAAGCACTTTGATAAATCTGTTATATGTCTTATACAGGTGAACAATAATTTTTTTTATCTCTTTGGACAAATACATGTATTCATGTGGGGTATTCTGGACCGCTTTTTCATTTTGGCTAAAAAATCGTAAAAAAATAACTTTTTCTGAAAATTTCAGAGCTTGAATTTGTAGTACGATAAATAACCTCTCTTTGGATCACAGCAGTTCGGTCAAATTGTATTAAATTATACAAGTTTTATCAGTTGGCGCAAAAATGGCGTTTTTGCGATTTTGAAAAATCTCGGGGTATTGTGGACCACTTTGTAAATCGATTAAAAATGGAAAAATGTGATAGACAAACTTTTTTTTTTGATTCATATATTTATTATATAACAGACAAAGTGAAATGAAGTGAAAAATTGCAATGAAAATCAGTCCGAAACGCAATGTTCGCAAGTCCAGTAACTTGCAGTCATTCCGGAGCATCCCAAGTGAACAGCTCGATCGCACACGTTGCAATGGATGGTATTTCGGCGGTTCATTTTTTTTGGCATATTTTTCTTACAAATTATGCAGAAATCTATGTATTCTTCCACCTCACAATAGGTTGAAGATGGTTGTTTCTTCTGTGATGTCTTCGATTTGACACGATCTTTTTGCTTTTTCGATTATGGTTTATCACCTTTTCTCTCCAATCTCTTTCGCTTCATATCAGCCTTCTCACGAAGGTCATTTACATCCTCTGGCGATGTCAAAACGGCCGATTTAGAAACTAGCTTGTATACCCGTCGTTGCCGGGTTAAGCTTTTTGTCTAAATTTTAGAATACGAAGAAAACCGGAAAGAACTTAAAAACTTTTTAATGGGTCTATGTTGGGGCTGGACCCACGACGAACATCTATGCCAAATTTCAGGCTAATCGGTTCAGTAGTTTCCCCGCGAAAGAGTAACATAGAGGGAAAACTAAGTTTCGAAATCACTTTACCCCCTCCCCTTACTCCCCCCACCCCTCGCGCTACTTTTCCGTATGCCTATGTTGGATCTAGAACTACCACAGACACTCATGCCAAATTTGAAGTCAATCGGTTCAGCAGTTTTTGCGTGAAAGAGGAACAGACAGACAGACAGACAGACACCAACTCATTTGTATATATGTATTAGTATGATTGCCGAAAATCTAATGCTGTGTTTTTGCATGAAAAAACACTTATATGCATCAAATACACGAAGTTTGCTTGTCAAATGTCAAGAATTGAGTGGTCCATAATTCCCCGACAAAAGTGGTCCACAATTCCCCGAACGCTCTTTTTTACAATATGGCAGCTATTAGTAACACAATGCAAACTTCATGCAAAATTTTTTGTCAGTGTCGAATGCTTAAGGCTCCGTGAATATTATCAATATATTTACTTGAGTTGATTCTCGAAAAATGTGGTTAAATTTAAGCGAAACACAAAGTGAAAAAAAAAATTTCGAAGTATCACTTTTCTATTTGCTATCGAAGCGAGGTGATAGTGCGTATACACAAGTCGAGTACTGTTAGGAAAATTAGCTTAACATGAGGCAAACTGATTACAGTTATTTGCAGCTACCAACCACTACTAGGGGAAACAAAATGACGCTGGTCCGCAATTCCCCGTGGTCCAGAATACCCCAGTTTCCCCTACCATTTTTAAAATGAAATAGCAGTGTTGCCAAAGATATACTTTATCGAGATTTAAATAATATTTATTAATGCTATCACACTGAGCGAAAAGATCACCTAAAATGCACCTAAAATGGAACAAAAACAAGAGGAAATCTTTATGGTTTTCATCCAAGATGAAAGTCAACTTAAAACCATAAAGAGAATCCTTTTAAAATTTTGACAGCGAGATAAGGTGCTAACCATCTTAAATTAAGGTGAAATATACTTATTTTTTAAAAGGATTGTCTTTTTATTTTAATCTTATAGCACATAAAAAACTATGTGAAATCTGTTTGAAATAAATAGATTTTCCTTTGAATTTTAGAGGAAGTCTGTTAAAAATATTTAAGCCAGCATTCCATTTTTTTAAAAAGATTACAAAATAATTTTGTACTTAAAAAAATTGATGCTTAAAAGGCATTGCTTCAAGGGACTGAAAATTAAAAAAAAAACAAAGAAATATATATTTTATAGTTTTTATTTTACTGTTTTAAATTTACAAAGCATATTCTTCTATCCTAAAAAAAATAGAAAATATTTTTTTTAATTTGTACTTTAAACTTTAAACAGTGCAATAAACATAAAATTCCGATATCTTACATATTTCTGGGCCGACAACGACGATTCTTGGTTGAATTGTTTTTTTAGCTACCATGAAGTCACTTGTCACTTTATTTTGTTTGGGTATTAAATCATTTGTTCTTCGCACATGTAAAATGAAATCGCTCTGGGCGTCACAAATCGTTGGCTTATGGAATTTGCTGAGACGAATTGGCTGAAGAACTGCATGCAACAGCACTGCAACAATACAGTGTTTAGAGTCTAAAATTTCCAAAAATTAATAAACACTTAATGTGAATAATGTTTATATACCTTTTGTAAGACTTTCCATTTCTTCTAGAATACGTCTCGTATTTAGCCCGTACCCTTTTAACAAGGCACAGCCTGATTCGGACACTCCCCAACTTCATTCAATTCTGTTTCATCCCAAGTTAAAGGCGGCACTATACCGATATTTCAGTATTTGGTAATTGAAATCCATTTCGCGCAACAAAACTCAAAACATTAAAATTACACCGATCTGCGACCACTCCGCGCGAAATTCTAGAACCAATTGACTTTTACTTACTACGTTTTATATGCATATCACATTGTTTTAAACAAATTACATTTTATTTCAATGTGGCAATGATGTTAAAAGTTGAAATTATATGACAGACCCCTTGAAAATCGTATTTTAATCTGACAATGCACATTGATTTAAGTGAAAACCATTCAAAATTTTAAATAGATTTTCTTTATGGAAATAAGGTGATATTTCAATAAGAAATCGTCTTAAAAGCTACGTTTTAAGGTGAAATCATGGTAAAATAGGTCAATGTGCATGTCTTCTTAAAATAATGTGACATTTTTCTCTCAGTGCAGTCATTCAGATCAAATATTTCGTTGCATATCAGATTATTCTTATCATTAATCGTTTCCATTTATCCTACCATTGTGAAATTAGAAGGAACATGATGACGTTGGTTTTCTATGAACGCTTCTTTATAAATACTATGAATAAATTCATTGGTTGAAAACTTAAAACTTTTTCACAGTATTTATAAACAAATTCATAATTATTGTGCACTTTTTTCGTGCAGTGTAAGTATTAGATTAGAAAACGCTTACAGAGCTCATTAACGGAAATAACTAAAAACGGGGGCAAGATAAAAGCTACTATAAAAAAGGGAATCAAAAACATCTTTTAAGAAGTCTACTACAAAAAAAACCAGATTGAGATTTAACGTCGTAGGCAAAAAACCGAGTGCAGTCAAAAGCAACATAAAAGTGCATTGCTATTTCCCTACACAACGAAACCGAAACTTTTCAAACGCTGTCCTTTTGCAACAGAAAAGCAAGCAACCACGAAACAGTGAAAAAAACATACAGAAACAGACTAAAAGCAGTACCGATTTCACTAAAATGTACCCTAAGTGCTCTAAAAAAGCTCAAATACTTTACAGACTGAAGTGGAATGTCCTTTGCAAAAGGAATAACGAAGAACAAAAGAATGAACACGACAGACACAATCGCACATTAAAAGTTCTTAACAGCCTTACGTCTTCATTTCATCTATTTTCAAGAAAAAAAAATATGCTGTATATAATCTTAAAAAATTATTTTCTTATATGTTTTATATGAGCAAACTAAGGTATTGTATTTTTGAAAAATTTACATTTAAATGTTGAATAAACATTAACACAACTAAAACAATGAATATATGATTTAACCAGAACTGTAACTCGGCATATGCATTATGTTATGTGCACTAAATAAGAAAAAATGATTTTTGCTTTAGTGTCGTTACAGATAAATTTTTTGAACAAAAAATCTCTGTGGAGCTATGATGTCAAACTCGTGACCCCTGTATCTTCACTACCCAGTCAATATAACTTTCACAAAATTTTTAATACAAATTTTGAAACCTAATTTTAGATATTTCTAATATACAACGAATCACAACATTTGACTATGACCGATTACTAGTCGTGTTAGCCCTGAGTTTGGCAGCCTTGCATTTAAAAGTCGTCTGAATACAAAAATACTACAATAAAATAAAAAATTACTATTTTTCAAAGGCATCTTGTTCTTTGACCGAGCCAAACCACGGCCAGATTCGGATTATAAGACCCCAAATCTTCCAGCAAAGACTGCGTGTGCACCAGAATAGTCACTTTTACACCTTTCTTCAAACCGGGCGCAATTGCACTAATTTAGTACGCCAGAGGAGAATACTGAGGAAATGCGCCGCTCCAGGACTGGGTGTTACTTTGAAGACACGCACACATAAACAAGGGTGCAAAGGCAGGTTAAAAGAAAATTTTGAAATGCACGATGACTAATCATGCGCTTGACCTGTCAAAATTTTCACAACGCTACTGCGGCAACACGCTCCTTTCTGTCCATTTCCCTTTTAAAAGTTTACTTGCGAATCGTGAACTATTCGAATCAAGTAGAAAAATTTGCCTAAGTTAAGTTACATACACACATTAAAATGAGGTGTATAAATATTCTTTTGAAGAACGGCGCAAGGAAGGCAAATGTAAAATCGAGGGCATGGATTCACGTGATTGACGCTGGTCAAAGAGTGTAAAAGCGGCCAATGAATGTCAACAAAAAATGCTTCTGGGATTTGAAAATTACCGAAAATTAATACTAATTTCGTGTGCGTATTTGATGTACTGTAATTTTCTAGTAGTGTACGAACATTGCACATAAGTTTTGGTATTGTCAGCCCCGAATTTTTCTAAAAATTACGTTGGCATCCCCACAACGCAACGTCGAATTTAGAATTTTAGCTAAAAAATACGTTTACTATTGGTAGATCACTTGATACGAGCAAAAGTGGGATACAAATCTCATTCTTATCTCGAATAAACATTAAGTCCCAGTCTTGTGCAAAAAATGCCCCTTGGACACAATTTTTTTCAGGAATTTCGGATTTCTTGGAGAGAAATGTGTTTTTAAAAATACATTTAGGTTGTTTTTGAGGTCGATAGTCACCAATCTTTTTTCATTATTTTGAAATTCCTGGGGTGGCTTCATGTAACTTATTTTCGATCGACTTATTGGTCGAAGGAAATCTTTCGTCGACCAAAACTGATTAAACAGGAGGACACTCACTCTGGTGCACACGATATAAGAGTCTTTTCTGTGTAATTTGGGGTCGCTCAATCCGAATCTGGCAGTGGTTTGGCTGTACCAGATCTGCTTTTTCCGATATGGTGAGTAACTCATAAATGTTTATAATCTGGAAATCAACAATTATTTTTTCCTTCATATCTGAAAAAGTAAAGCTGGTACAGCCAAACTACTGCCAGATTCGGATTGAGCGACCCCAAATTACCCAGAAAAGACTTATATCGTGTGCACCAGAGTGAGTGTCCTCCTGTTTAATCAGTTTTGGTCGACGAAAGATTTCCTTCGACCAATAAGTCGATCGAAAATAAGTTACATGAAGCTACCCCTGAACAAAAGTCCTGAAAGGATTAATTTAAATGAAGGATTAATATATTTTATATTTAATATTGAAATTGATTTTTTTTTTTGTAAATATTCTAATGTGTGCTGAACTATTGTAACTTTACAAGCCTTTATGCCTTCTTTTCGGTTTTTTGAATAAAATAAAAAATATGAAAAATATCAAATAAAGATTGATAGTCCGGTAATAAATAGCTAATAATTACGCAATATTTTCAACATTATTTAAAGACGAAAGATTTTTTGAATTTCAATTTTCGACGTATAAAAATGTCATTTGTTGATCACATAAATTTTTTAATACGCCAGAGCTACTCCAATCCTGTCGCCCATTCGCAGTTTTCGTAGACTCACGATTAGACTCATCTTTGCAACTCGGGCAAAAGTGATAGAAAGGAGTAAAAAGCACGTACGATATACCTACCTACCGATTCCAGTTGAAATAATGAATTAAAAATGAATTTCTCGTATTTCTTTTTTTTAAATTGAAGCTTAAAGTGGCAAAAGGAGACAAGCTTTGCTTTTGCAGTGAAAAGATGACAATCACTAAAACCACACAGAAGAAATGTGAAATAAAATGAGAGACATATCCCCATTTCTTATATAGGTAGGCACCTGGATTAAAATTATACACCTGTTTTGTGTTTAGCCATATTGCCCACAATTATATGAGATTTGCTCCCGGCTTCTGAGTCCTTCGCAATGAAACTTTTTACCTTCAATTGCCCGCCACTGATGATATATTTAAATAGTCCTAAGGCGATTAGGCTTAAGGCGAAATGAGTTTTCAAACCATCTGAAATTTAAAATTAGGAACAACAAGGACAGCAAAAGTATTTTCTTAAGTGGTTATACAAATATTATGGCTATCGGTAAAACATTCATACTGTGGTTGCAGATGAAAAGAAAAGAAATTAGGAATTCATTTACGAGTATTAGTTTTCAATAAAATTGGAAAACTTTAAAAAAAGCAGCACCCGGCGGGCTAACGATGTTTTTCCGATAAGCCTTCATCATCCAAAGAGCTAAATTCCATATTTCTAAACATATTTTATAATATGATGAACTCATGAAAAAGTTATAAGATAAGAAAGTATTCAGAAATAAGAAATTTTACTCCAGATATATATCCGAAACATGTAGTTAAAGTGGCGTTTACTCGTGGATGCCAAAAAGGTGTAATTTTTTTACGAAACATCTGCAAAATTTTCCATTATTAACCTCTCACAAAAATTCGAAAAGCAAATTTTCTTCCAAAAATTCGAAACTCGAGACTTCTATCTATAATGAGTTAAACCAGGAGTGAAATAAACAAATATGGTTCAAACACAAATTTCGTAGAACATAATTCGAAATTTAATTTGTCTTAAAAATTTATATATATCTTGGCCAAGAGGTGTCTAATGTCTAACTTGATTCTTCAACGGATCAAATTTGAGTTTTGTAGTTCTGAAAAAATTTACAGCTTACAACTGTGTAGCATATTACTTCCTTATACGTAGTATAATAAAGTATAGTATTCATAAAAATTTTAACTTCTTATAAAGGGTCTTTCAATAAAGACGCTCGAAGTTTGTTGGCTTATAGCGGCCATGTTGTTAAAGCAACATGTGTCAAATTTGTTGTGAATTATTCAGTAGTGTATGGCAAATCACCATGGAAGGTTATAGCGTTGAACAACGTGTGCAACGTGTGCAAATCATCAAATCACCCAAATTTCGCCAAAAAAATCATCTTTAGCGACGAGGCTTATTTTTGGATGAATGGATATGTGAACAAGCGAAATTGTCGGATTTGGGGCGATACCAATCGCGATACGAGATACACCAGCACCAAATGCATCCCGAGAAAGTCACTGTTTGGTGCGAATTTTGGTCTGGCGGAATCATCGGTTCGTACTTCTTCCAAAACGAAACTGGCATTGCCATAACCGTCAACGCGAGCGCTAAAGATCGATGATAAGTAACTTATTATGGCCTAAACTGGATGATATGGATACCGACAACATGTGGTTCCAACAGGACGGCACTACATGGCACACAGCGCATGCCACGATGGACATTCTGCACGAGAGATTTCAGGGGATGGTCATCTCGCGCGGCGACGACATGAACTGGCCACCGAGATCGTGCCATTTAACGCCGTTAGACTTCTTCCTTTGGGGCTATCTTAAATCGCAGGTCTATGCGAATAAACCACAAACAATTGATGCCCTCAAAGCCAACATCCAGCAAATTCGACATCCAGCAAATTCAGCCAGATTTATGCGACGAAGTCATCGAAAATTGCACCTCCGAATACGTGCCACCAAGCAAAGCCGCAGCGGACATTTGAACGACGCTATTATATTCCATACTTAATGCCATAACATATTCTTTCAAACAAAAAAAAATTGACTGGATATCTCACACACAACTTGTTTTATTTACATTTAAAAATCGAGCGTCCTTATTGAAAGACCCTTTATTTGCCTAAAAAACATTTCCCATTATTACAAAAATGTCTTTTTGTCTGTCTGTCTGTCTCAAAAACTACTGGAGCTAGGGCCATGAAATTTTATAGGGATGTTTGGTCCTGGAATGGGACGATCCTATCAACTTTTGGTGAAAATCCGTTAATCGGAAGTAACCAAAATAGCGTCTTTTTAAAAATCGCAATTTCGTTTTTCGCGATTTACTCCGAAACCATGCGTTTTTCAGTAGTCTTGTGTGTTAAAGACAGCAAAGTTTCCTGCACTTTTGTCTTTTACTGGAAATTCAAACCGGTATTTTTGCGGTTTCCTTACCGATATCCGCTGCCTTTGACCGTTTTTGAGATCTTTTTATATTTTCATGCGCCGCAGGTGAATTTTCTTAATGAAACCATTTTGATGGTGGTAGGTATACAATTGGAGTATTCAAATTGTAACTTTTTGTGCTTATTGTTGCGACGGAAACAAACCAATCCCGGATGCACGCCAACTTGAATTAAGTTTTTTGAATAAAAGTAAAACATACTAGATTGATTCTTTCATAACGTCTCGGGGCAAATTAAAAAGCCTTGCGGCCCGTTTCCAGTCCGCGGATTCCCATTTGGACATCACTGTCCTATATGAATACTTTGTATAAAAGAAATTCCAAAGATATTCCAATTGAAACTTAGTGTATAAAATAGTTATATACAATAGAATCCTAGCCAGAAACTGTTTTCTCTGTTTGCAGCGGTGTTATGCCCGTCTCACACTAACGATTGAGAGTTTAGGATCACTTCTATTTTCAATCGGCCGATTGGCAATCGTAGTTGCTATCAGCACCCGGTTGCCCGCTTTCTGTGGTTTGAATGTGATGTTTGTTGAGGTTTAATAAAAATAGCTTCAGTTAAATGTTTGTCGGAAAGGATAACACCACCGAAAATTGAATTCTGGACTGCGGATATGGAGTACAACCAATCACACTCGGAAATTTTATCGTTGCCAGTGTGATAGGAACACGTCAATGGCCGATCGTCAATCGCAATCGCAATCCTCAATGTGATACGGGCATTAAGCCCAATTCAGACTAACGATTGCAATTGCAAACGCAATTACGATTGAGCTTGCTCGGCCAATGATATCAAAGCTTTCATGTCCTTATCGTTGAAAGCTTTAATCTCTTTGGTCGAGAAGCTTCAATTGTAATCGCAATCGTAATCGCAATTGTAATCGCAATCGGAATCGCAATCGTAATCGCAATCGTAATCGCAATCGTAATCGCAATCGTTAGTCTGAACAAGTTTCGAGATTTTCAGTTGTTCATCCTAAAAAATCTAATACAGCAGACTCACGATTATATGACAATTCTATGATATGAACGGCTGCATGAAATGCATAGAATATATTCGAGATAAAATACTCTGTTATATGAACAGCTTAAAATTTCATGTTCATATAATCGCGTACTGTACTTGTGTATTGAAGTTGTTTCCAGGTAAAATCAAAAGTTTCAATGTGTGACCAATAAATAAGCTCTAAATTTAAAAAAAAAACTCCGAAAAAAATGTTTAAGGTAGAGTAAGTTCGGGTATTGTGGTATAGGCGGGTAATGTGGTACACCATCATTTCTCGGATATGAGATGTCCCATCGCAAAATCAAACATACAAAACTGTTATTTGTGAAATTTGGTAACCATTGTTGGTGTTTACAAGTCCTTGTTTTATCAGGTTATACCGGAATTTTCTGAAAAACGTTTTTGAGCAAAATCAAAATTTTATTGTCTGCACATTCAAGTGAATCTCGAAGGCCAACTTTAAGTTGTTTTTTTAACTGTGAATCAGTGAACGATTATTTAGACAACACATTTGGTTCTTGAAAGAAACATTTTTGGATTGCGGCGAATTTGACTAAGAAATCATTTTTTTGGTTTGTCATGGTGAAAACAGCTAATGTGGCATACTATTTCTTCCATACAAATATTTAATATTTGAATGGATGACACAGTATTCCACATTACCCACCTTAAATATTTGTATGGAAGAAACAGTATACCACATTACCCGCCAATTTTTCGAAGGACGACTTTTTCAGTTAGTGTACTTTTTTGATCATATTTTTGTTTTTATGTTTATGATTGGTAACATTGCTGTGGAATTTTATAGGCAAGCCTCTGGAGGTATCGTAAACAAATTTCTAACATAATTGCTTTAAAAACTAGTGATTTATTATGAAAATAAAAGAAGGTGTACCACAATACCCGAACTTACTCTATACATCAAAATTGTTCAAGTGTTTGAAATCCAAATAAAAATTCTGAGAAATACAAGAATAATTCAGTGGAAATCTGCCAAAACTCAATAACCGCATTTTAAGATATTTCAGTCATGCAGTTTCAACATCTGAGACAAATTTTGCATAGTAAAATATTATGAGTCTATTAGAAGCAAAAGGTCATCTTAGGCACTTTTTTTAAAAAAATGAGTTGGCAATGCCATTGTGTTCATTTTTCATATGTCTAAAGTACAACAAGGTAAAACACATTAGAAAATCGCTTTTTTCCAGTGTATTTTTCATTTTTCGGTTAGCGTCAATAGCAAAAAAGGCCGCTTTCCTTTGCGAATCAATATCAAATAGTCTCTTTTCCTTTCATGACGAACACAGCAAAAAGTTATCTTTTCCCTTGATATTTCTGAAATTTCTATGCAAAAAGTATCTTTGCCACCCGACATTTCTGTGCAAAAAGTATCTTTGCCACACATGAAATGAGCAGCATTATGCTTAGTTTCTGGTGATATTTTTTGGGAATTCCCCTTTTAATATACAATAATATGTCAGTTTTATCTTTTCTGGGTTCGAAGACGTGTGATAAAAACTTGGTTATGAAAACATGGAAAACGATATTCCTACACAGAAAAAATTGAAGTGGTTTTTCCATCTAAATTCAATTAGGTAAAATTTTTTTTGAAAATTTACCTAAAATTTAGACGATTTATCTAATTTTTTAGATAATTCAACGAAGTGACATTAGACCGTTTACCTAATTTGAATTAGTTGAAAAGAGTTTTGTTTTATGTAGGTGATTTGTCTAAAGAAAGTAGGTAACTTACCTAATTTTATTAGACGAATAATTATATTTTTAACTGTAGAAGAAACACCGACAGATTAGGTAAAATAATGACTACTGTAGGTACGCCAACTACTAAGTTTAGATAATTTATCGAAACAAAAATTTTGTTTCAACTATATAATAGATAATTCACCTCTTTGTCTGCACTGGCAACATCATAAAAAGTACCGCTAAGTGCAATCGCATTTCGCAACTAATCAAAACGTCAGTGAAACGTCTAGTGAAACGTCTAGTGAAAAAATGGACAACAACGGGGGAATTTATATTTTTGAAGAGATTAATCAAACTAATCAGGCGGTCGACAATTTATTAGAAAGCTGGGATTTAGCCGAACTGATACCTGAGTTTTCGAGTAAGTATTTAATTAAACAATATTTATGGGAAAATAATTAAGCCCGAAAAGATCGCGTTTTAACCAAAATAATCGCAATACAAATAAATCGTGAAGTGTTTTTTCAAATTCTAGATGTGAATTATTATATCTAAACAACCGAAATTTTATTTAAGTCGTTTATTATGAAGTGATTTAAGAATCAAACTTTTTAATTGTCAGGGGAGCCTCGTGACTTCCATGACATTTTTTTTCATTTTTGGTAAGTGTGTCCACCTATAAAGTAGATGAATCTCAGTATTAATTAGTTGGCTTAATGATTTATAGTAGATGTTGTGTCTACTTTCTGGTGATTTTGCCAATTTAACTCAACTATAGAAGTAGACAAATTACCTACATATTCGGTGAAATTTTGAACAAAATTGTATTGCTATTATTTTGTCCTGTGATTTCCGGAAAATCAAAAACTACTTAAAAATTTAATATTTTTGTAGGCAAAGGAATAGATATTGAAGTCTTACAAAATTTGACAGTTGACGACGTCAATCGGTTGATTCCTGATACACAATTCGGCACACGAATAAAATTTCGTACAAAACTTTTTAAGTGGAGGCATGATAACGTAAGTTTTTTTTATACAGTTTAAATATACATTTCTAATTCTAATTTTTATTGAAGGGACTTTGCACTCCCCTTGCTTTAACAGAGTCAGTGACTAGTAGCGTGTCAAACTATCTTCGTTCTTTGGACACAGATTTTCAGCCAAACTCTCCAGGCTCTGAAAATATTAATTTGAAGCTTGAGAATTTGTTGAGATCTTCTCCAACTGGACAAAGCATTCTGCATTCGTACGAGACTTTGAAAATTTTAACAAACGCAGACAGAAGTGCACTAGTTAATATAATTTGTGACTTTTGGGTGCAAAGATCAATAAAAGTGACAACATCAACATATATTAATACAGCCGAAGAAATTGTACAGCTTTTTCCCACAGAAAGCGAGGTAATGATTCCACCAAATTCTGCTCTTACTTGTTATCAAGAATATCTTTATTTTAGAAACCGTACATAGGCGAAGAAAGTAAAAGAGGAAAACTCGCAGAAAAATACTACACCCTGACAAAAAAATATATAAAAAAAGGAATTATCGACTCCAGCCACAATTTAAAAAGAAAAGCAACAGACAAAATTCCTCACTCCTCAACCAAAAGAATAACACCGGGTAAGAAGTTCTTTTGAAAAAAAATAGTATTTTTGCTTTCGTCGGCTATAGAAGTAAAGTGTTGTATTCATAACGGACACCGACTCGAGCATTTTACGTAACTTTATCGGGTTTCGATATATTTGAAAGAATATTTTTCACATATTTTGTCCGAATCTAAATATTGCAGAGGAAAGTTTTATTGAAATTTGTGTGGGTTGACCGTTGTGTTCATGTTTGTTGTTTTTGTAAGTGGGCTTTTCGGTCCTTTGATATGTTGTGGAAATAAAACCAGAGATCTCTTTTTGGTTCAACATTAAAAACCAAAAAGAGATCTCTGGTTTTATTTCCACAACATATCAAAGGACCGAAAAGCCCACTTACAAAAACAACAAACAGGAAAGTTTTATGTTGATCGCAAATGATATTTTCAGATGTTCCTGAAATTGCAGTAAATGAGAATGACAATTTTTTGTGGCTAAAAGAAAATTATGGGCCTCAAATTATCCCGGAAATTGTTGCAGACAAGTGGAACAAATGTTTTAATCTTCGACAAAAAATTCTTGCAAACAAAAGCGTTAATATCTTTGAGGAATTTCCCATTTTAAAACAACAAATTGCTCTGTCTCTGGTAGGATAAGAAACCTTTTAAAATGTTTACCAATAACTACAGAGAAACTTTATTTTATTTACTAGGTTGAGTTGGATTTTAACATTTTGCTACCAGATAAAAATTTTAGTATTTTCTCAAAATGGAAGGATTTTGGAACTAAAATTCCAACTATATACAAACGAGAAATAAAGGATGCGCGCAACAAATCTACACTAAAATTGCTGGAAACGAAAAATATTGACGAAAGTATTGTATTCTTAGTGTTCAGTTTAATAATTTATTTAGGTTTTTTTTTTAAATTCAGATTCGAAAAATTACATATTATTAACCCTACTGCCAGCGCTATTGAAACCACAATTAATTAAAACCAAATCTTGTCAATGGAAACCTAGTATTGCAGATGCACAAAACGCCCTGGTAATCAACATAACTGTAAGTATATATTTTTAAAACAAAGTATCAACAATTTCTACATAAATAAAAATATTTTTAGGACAAAAGCTTTATGCAATCAACAATCAACAAAAAAAAGGAAGATTATGTTCTTAAAAATTGGACTGTGCAACCTTTTATCATAACTATTGGGCGCAGCGTTTATATTTATTTCAACGATTTATATTTAAGAAATTTATATTTATTTCAACGATTTCTTCTACAAAGTCGAAAGTATTATCAAAGCTGTATCATCTTTATTCCAGTTGCATCAGGTTTTCCAGGTCCATTATGCTGCCGAATGTAAGCAGGTTTGGTTGTTTATAGAGGACTATTTTTACGATATTCCAAAATCAAGCCTTCCATCTAACGATTTAGTTGCTCTTCTTAGAGAATTGAATTTATAATGACAGAAAAATGCTTTTTGTGTCCAAGCTCTTTTTTAAATGTAATTTCATATATTCAGCACTTGAAAATGTATCATAAATTGATCAGTACTTCTTATTTTAATTGTACCAAATGCCCACAGACCTTTCAATCAATGTATTCTTTTAAACGCCATTTAATACAGCAACATAAAAAAATAGAAGGTAATTCAAATGAAACATCATCTGTTTTATTTGATCAGCAAGTTAATCAATCCAGTGCTGATGTTCATCCAGAATCTAGAGATCCGGAAATTTGTAATAAAGATTCAGCTATCCCAAAAACTGACTCTACTGGAGAACTAAGTGTTGAGAAAATATTTGTTTTTATGTTACATCTTTTAGGCAATATGTCTATATCTAAAAAAACAGCTTTTTATGTAATATCCGAAATTCAAAATATAATAGTAAATCCTTTGGTTAATTTTATAGAAAGTGAATTGAAACTAAATGCTAATTTAGAAAATGTTTCATTGTCAGAAAAACTAAAGCCTTTAAAACAATTATTTGAAAATGTAAATACTGAATTTAAATTTAAAAAATATTTGACTGACAATAATCTTTATACTGAACCAAAAGAATTTATAATAGATGATAGTATTACTGTTGAAAGTTTTGGAAGTGCGGAGTCAAAGGGTGTTATGCTACCTTTATGTGAAAATTTGAAAAAGTATTTGGAAATACCGAATATGTTAGAATCTTTATTGCAAAATTACGAGACTCTAGAGGGGCAACCCAATTTGACGAATATAATTCAAGGATCTGTTTGGCAAAACAAGAAAACCAAATTTGTGGATAAAACAATTATTCCTTATAAAGGGTGGTTAAATTTTAAGGGCCGATGTTGAATGTGAACCACACCTAAACGTCAAGTTTTTTTCTGCATTTCATTTGACATTTCTCAATTTCAGACTAACTCAATTTGAACCATGGAAAGATACACAATCGAGCAACGCGTTAAAGTTATTCAGGCTTATTATGAAAATGGGCGATCAATTTTCGAAGAAAATCATCTTCAGTGATGAGGCACATTTTCACCTCAGTGGAGTCGTCAATAAGCAGAACAGCCGCATTTGGGCGAATGATAATCCAAGAGTGATTGTCGAAAAACCAATGCACCCACAAAGAGTGACTGTTTGGTGCGGTTTATGGGCTGGCGGCATCATCGGGCCGTATTTCACGAAGTGCACGATATGCATTTTGATTTGAACGCCCATTTTCATAATAAGCCTGAATAACTTTAACGCGTTGCTCGATTGTGTATCTTTCCATGGTTCAAATTGAGTTAGTCTGAAATTGAGAAATGTCAAATGAAATGCAGAAAAAAACTTGACGTTTAGGTGTGGTTCACATTCAACATCGGCCCTTAAAATTTAACCACCCTTTATATTATATCAAGATGATCTCGAAATAAATAACTCTTTGGGTTCAAAACGGGGCATTCAAAAAGCGTCTGCATTTTATTTGTCTTTTCCTACTTTAGGAAATCATCAAATTTCTAAATTAGAAAATATTTTGCCGTGCTGTTTAACGAAAAGTATTAGTATGTCTTTCGGTTCTAGATCAAATTATGGTGCCTTATGCAGTGTGTTGAAAAATTTAGAGGAAAATGGAATTTTTGTTAAAACTGGGAATAGAATTAAACAAGTTTATTTAGTGTTGGCTGCTGTAACAGGCGATAATCTAGGATTAAACTCAGTTTTAGGTTATACGAAATCGTTTTCTTGCAACTATTATTGTAGATTATGTCGATCACCAAAAGAAAATATGAGACAACAAGTGGCTGAAGACAAATTTCTTTTAAGAAACAAAGATAATTATGCAAAAGACTTACTTTTAAGCGATGTTTCGCAAACAGGAATAAAAGAAGATTGCGTGTTTTCTTCCATTTCTTCTTTTCATGTTGTAGATAATGTCTCCGTTGATATAATGCATGATATATTTGAAAGAATCTGCCATGTTGAACTGAGTCATATATTAATGTCATTTATTGATAATAATTTTATTTCTTTGGAAACTCTAAACAGTCGAAAATCTAATTTCAACTATGGCAGGTCTGACAGTTGTAATATGTCTCCAAATATTACTTTGAAACATTTAAAGTCAAAACATTTTCAAATGTCTGCTTCAGAAATGCAATGCTTTGTACATTTTCTTCCTCTGATGATAGGAGATTTTATTCCAAACAATAATGCGGTTTGGCGATTTTTGATATTACTTAATAAGTTTATTGATTCAACATTATTACCTTCATTTAATGCTCAATCTTTAGAACAGTATAAAACAATTATTAAATTGCATCACGAGACGTTTTTAAAACTTTTTAAAATCCCCCTAACTCCAAAGCAACATTTTGTAGTGCATTATCCGACCGTAATCGAGAAATTAGGTCCACTGAAAAGATTATGGACCATGCGCTTTGAAGCAAAGCATAAAGAAATAAAATCTTACGCAAACGTAATAACCTCACGTAAAAATATTTTGAAAAGTCTAGCCACAAAAAGTCAATTAAAATTTGCTTCCCATATTTTCATATCAAGAGAACTAGGAAATGCCAACCCTGAAAAAAAACCCGGAATTTATAAAGATCTGACTGAATTTGAAATTAATTTTGAAAACATGCAACTTTTGAATATTTCTGAGGAGGAAATCAAAAATATGCTTCATTTTAATGAAATTGATTTGTGTAATACAAAATTTAAAGTCCATGACATTGTAGTATTTAATACGGAAGGGAATCAAAAAGAATTACATTTTTTAACAGTAAATTCAATAATTGAGATTAAGGAAAATACTTATTTTCTTGGTACTAAAATACTTGTGAATTATTTTAATGAACATTATAATTGCTATGTAGTAAATAAGCAACAAAAAGAGAATTGTGAGATTATCAAAACATCTCAAGTAAAGCATTTTCCCACACATATAATAAAACTCCCGTCAAATGAAGACGTGATTAAAATAAAACCACCGTTTATGTAAATAATTTTGTGATATTTTGAACTGCAATAAATACATTTTGAAAAATATTTTTGTTTTCATTTGCATAATTTCAGGGAAAAAATATTAATTTTTTAGGTGGAACAGCTACAATTATTAATGGCTGGTAGATGAATATACTAATTTAAATCGGTGATCCACCGAGTATTTTCACTGAACCACCAATAAAAAGTAGATAAAACAGTCACAGAAGTAGACAAAACACCAAAAAAAGTAGGTATTTCACCTAATATTCGTGGACGGTTTAGCTATTGAAGTAGTTGCATCAACCACTAAGTGTAGGTAGAATTGTCTAATTTAGAGGTGTTTTCACCGAAAAAATTTAGATAAATTTTCTAAAAGCCGTAGGTAATTTATCTACTGAGATAGATCAGTTAACTACTTTTGTCGGTGATTTACCTACTCTCGATGTCGTTAAATTACCTAATGAAGAGTAGATGTTTCATCTAATAAAAGTAGTAGGCTGAAAATCAACGACAAAGATTAGATAGTTTACCTATTTTTTAGGTGGTAAAACTACTTTAATTTTTTCTGTGTAGAGTAGTGCAAATTGGCGAAAAAGCTAGAAAAAAGTCAATTAACAAAAAGAATTGGAAAAGAGAGAAGGAAAAGCAAATTATGTAAGAATCTTCTTTATAAGTTAGGCATATATTGCAGGGCAGTATCTATTTACTTCAGATTGAAGGCCAAAGGACTTCCAAAGCGTTTAAATTGTAAACACAAGGGTATAACTTTTCGCTGTAAGGATCTTCATGGCAGAGATTTGTACAAATTTTGGAAGGATTTTTACGAATCAAAAAGTAAAGCACAACAAGATTCGTTTATACTAAGTTTATTTTATATTCGGAAAACGCAACATAATAATATAACAGTACGTGGAGAATTGACATATAGATCGGACTGTGTATTGCACAATCTCTTTTGAAAAAGAACAAGAAAATTCAATCCATGCAATTACCAGATACCTTGACTGAAAAACCTGCTATCAAACCACAAAAACTTTTGGATGTTGACAACCTATTGAAGAAACATTGCGGAGAAAATTGGCGAGAAGACAACAACTTATTTTTTTATAAATCCATTATTGACAATGAAGAAGAAAGAATTGAATATGAGGAAGATCTATGTCAAACCCTCGAAGACGAAGATATTTTGCGCATATGATTTACATATTGCTTTCTTAAAATTCCTAAAATTAAATGATTGAAATGATCATATGAAAACTGATATCTTATGTTTAATAAAATTTAGGTTCCTAAATATTGTGTTGTTTTTTTACGATAATGAAAGATCACATTAATCTGGCGGCAAAAGAGACTTCTTCCAATATTTTAGTAGCAAAAAGTGCGTTTTCCAAACCTCATTTTCAAACGGTACCTTTTCCAAAATTTAAACGTTTTTTGCCAGAAATTCTGTCGCATGTTTTAATTTTTTCTTACATATTTTCAAAAGAAATACATGTCAGATTAGTTTAAGCCAAAAACTAATAACAAACATTTTAATTTGCGAGAACTAAACATTTTTTTCACCTAGCGCAAAATTGTTAAAAATGGCGAAGGGACCTTTTGCTTCTGGGTGACTCTTAACCCTCTAACCGGAATATTTCACCAAAAATTTCACCAAAATATGACTTTCAACTTGCGACAGACCGTAACCAAGACAACGTACAGGGCTAAATTTTTTCCAGCATGTAAAGCGATAACTTACAAAAGTCAGTGTAACACGTTCCGGCGATTTCCGACGCTTAAAATTGTTACCCGTTATAAACAAGCGAATTCCCTGAAGCCCGCCTTAAGGCGGGCATTCCGGCTAGAGGGTTAAAGTTTTTAACTGACGAACAAAATATTTCCTATGCGAAATTTTTCTGCGATTTTAAAACTGCTGTTCTGAAATATCGTAAAATGCGGTTATCAAATTTTTGGCATATTACCACTGAATTTGGGGTAGCCATATTCTGTTTATCCGCCGGCTTAACACGAGTAGATACATATATTGTCAGCTTAAAGTGAGTTTCCTTTAAATGAGAATAAAATTACGTTCAGTTTTCTTTAAATGAGACTCAGTTTTCTTTAAATGAAAATGAAAATTATTTAACAAGATGTTTTTTTTTTGCTCTTCTATAAAATTTGGTATTTTGGACTTAGTACAATTTCACTTTAAGCCGACGATATATGATATTTCGAAAGTTTTGGATTATGATCAAGTTACCTGTAAATCCACTATTTCCTGAAATTTTTTACAGTTGACAAGCGTAAGGATGACCTTTGTTCTAAACTGTCACAATTTTCAGCGAACCACAAATTAAGATAATGATTTACTATCATATTTTACAACATTGAACACATTCACAATTCAACTAATTATGAAAACATTAAATTCAAAAAAAGGTAAAATTTATAAACAAAACAAGTCTTTACTTTTATATGGTTCGACTACTGCACAATTGTAAAGATTTTTCTCACAATAAACATAGTATTTATTACATCAAGATAAAAATTTGTAGTCAAATTATTATATTTCGCCTGATTATAAAATAGTTCAATGATAAAAATTTGATATTTCATGAAACGAAGGATTTAACGCGTTCAGAAGTAAGTTTAGTCCTAATTCATCACAATTTACCGTTACTTTTAGTTGCACTTTTACTATTATTTTACATTAGGGTAAAAAACACGCACACATTATTAGACACTCATGTGTTACTATTATTTTAATAACAGCGACACATCACGGTTTAAGCTTAAACGCGCCGTTTGCCAACTGCAAGCTCAATAATGCTTATGTTGCCACTTCCAAGAAAATCGTATCCGTACACATACACAGCTAAGCATGGGTGAAATCGGAAACAGTGGAATTGAGCGACGCGATTTTTTACATAACAAGGATAATATTCTCGATTTGTCAGAGCATTGAGTGCACGATACAAATCTACCTTCTGAGCTGGCCGCCAGTGATATGAACAAGGGAAATACATATTTCATATTAGGGGTGAGACTGCAATGAAATTATCTCCATGTGTACATTCACTTGCATGTAGTTGTGTATATATACTTACCTAGATTACTTTTCTGTATACGAATACCTCTCATTTTACTATGTAGTAATTTTTTTTTTAAATTTTGGGCACATGCTCAATTATGTGCTTGAAACAAAGATTTCCTGACATTCGTGGCTATATCGTATCATTTCCAACATATACTGTCAATTAAAGATTAGTAATAGCCAATCCTCTTAAATTTACCACACTTACTATAAAATGTTTGCTTATGGAATTTATCATAGTTCTTCAATGAATGGATACCTACCGTAATAATCATAATAACATTTGTCTTAAGTTAAAAAAAAGTTTGTATCCAAATGTATTGCCAATATAACACAAAAAAATTTATATTCCGTTGGAATTTGGAAAAAAATAGTCAAGGCTCATATACTTCAAAAGAGGCATTCGCAACATCTCACCAGAGCATGGCGATGAAAAAATTTTATAGGGAATAAGGGCTCGTTCATTTCATGTTGCGTTTATCTGATAAAACGAATTCAAATCAAAAAAAGAGAAACTTCAATGTTTGCAATTCATCACATAAGAGGACGAGCAAACAAGAAATTGTTGCCATTTTGTCGGTGATAAACTTCTCAACCTTCTTTTTTGAATCATATATCCGACATTCCCTCACAATGAAGAAGGGCAGAATTTTTATCTCTAAAGGTGCCATGCCATCATTTTCATCCCATTTATATATTTTATATACAATCATTGAAATTACTTTTAGGGCACGCCTACTTAAACATAGACACACCTTCCAAAAGTGTTTTTTTCACAATCCACTCACGGGATCCCGGGGGTCTGTGATGAAAAAGTTTTCTTTGGCATAAACTTTGGAATTTGTGGCGCATGGACGTTTGCTCAATTATGGTTTCTACACATTCTCCTACATATGGTAAGAGAGCCATATGATCAAGCTTTTAATGGTTAGAATAAAGGCCGACTGTTGAATATTGTACTTTTTGAGAATGCACTGTACTGTAGCTGCGCAAACAAAACATAAAAAATAATAATAATAAACAGGGGCATACTCTGATTTATTAAGCGTTCAAGCTTATTTTTTTGCGAAATTTTCTTAAGTGTGGGAGCTTTTTAGAGAAAAATTTATTAATACCGGTGTATTTTATCGTACTGAAGTTAAACAGTCGCACCTTAATAAGCCCGATCTCAAGGAAACAGTAAAAAATCGAGTTACCCAAAAATTGCAAAAATATCATTGACTTAGGAAAATAAACATGAACAAAACTAAGATAACGATTTTCTTGTCTATTTGGACTAGGGTTTCTCATTTTCCGGATTTTTTCAAATACTGGGATACCGGGAAATAAATGTTTTGTTGCATACGAAACATAACAAAAATAAACGTTTTTAAATCCCATTTAACATTTTGAAAACAGAAATAAACATTTTAAAAATATTTATTTTTGTTACTTGCTTTGTTGTTTATAATGACTTTTTAAACGACATAAAAATTTGAGGCTTTATAGCTTGAAATAAAACGCGTTTTCTTTTTGAAAAATGCCCATCAGATTTAAATTAATGGGATAGTCGTCAATGTTTATTATAAGAATGTATGCATCCTTACAGAATCTTGTTGCATTCCTTTTAAATATGCAAACGAGATAAATTAAAATTTGTTGAGGAATTGGTTTTAACACGCAAATAAATTTGACCGTGCAGCTACCTGCTCAATTTTAGATTTGGAAAATCAGCAAAAAGAAAACAGACATTCAATGGTTAGACTTACGCACAGACAAACAGACAGACAAACAGACGGACAGGATATGAAAGCACTTACTTTATTTTTATTATTTTTCCCTGATATTCTTTATATTTCCGTTATATTTTCCATTCGAATTGAATTTTCATCTAGAATCCAATAATAAACTGTTTTATTTTTTGATCACTTTAATTACCAATCTACCGACTCATTATCTAGATTCAGTATTACTTTCAGTACTCCTAAATCCGTCACGTGTGTGCACATGAAAATATTTTCAACTTGTTTCCATTTCGTTTCAAGGACTTAGCGTAACAATACTCAATCACATTATTAAAATGAAAATATAGGGTAGGAGCGGGCTGGTTGAATTACCGGGCATGTTGAATTATTGCAAAATTTAAAAAAACTACTCAGTCAATTTTTTTGAAATTTTAGTATGTTGTTAGTACTGATGTCCTCTACTTGCAAATTTTGATAGCGATACCTTATTTATATCGTAAGTGACAGGAATATGTGTGTTTTTGGCTCTAAAAGTAAATATTAGACTATACAGTGATTTACCCATTTCTCATACAAATTTTTGTCAATTTGGAAATTTTTTGTATTAAAAGTGTTGTGCAACACCTCTAGAATAAAAAAAAACCTCGTGGGACATTCAAATTTATTGTTTTTGTGATTTTTCTAAGAGAAAATATCAAAAAAGTGGATTGCGGGTAAATTCATTAACGGCTTGGCGGGCAAGTTGAATAATTTTTTTCTTACGTATTTTTTGGTTTTTTGACGTTGGTTTTACATTTTCTTTGTTCTTTTATCACTTTTTGTTTGTTTCTTGATGATTTTTTACATTTTTTATAAAAACGCAGCAGGAAAACAATCAAAAATTGGTCAACTAAAAAAACCAAATAAGCGATTAACTAAATTGTAAATTTCATTTTTTTTTTCATATTTACATTATATATTAAAATTTTTTTGCTTAATAAAATACTTTATTTCATTCTTTTTTGTTGAATCACCCTTTAAATTGAACTGGAGGGCAGTTAATAAAACATTTAAAAAAATGTTCTTCTATGAAATGTAGTCAAAGAATCCCTCTATCGAATGGCTTAACCATTGGAGCGATATGTGACTTTATGTGCGCGCTACAACCTAAATTCTAAAAAGTAATTCAACATGTCCGCTCCTACCCTATAGGTAAAAATTCGACGTGGCAGCCTAAATAAAAATCATCAATATTTATCGTTTGAGCTGAAACAAATGCAATACTGGATTGAACTTAGCCATATAATTGGATTGAAGATTTTATATGTTCAATTTAATTCCAGGTATGTATATAAAAAGCACTTAGCATTTATAATAACCTCTTGGAATTATTGAACGACGCTTGCTCGTATTTTTAGGGTTGTAAAATTTTTTTTCTAGTTTATCAACGTAAGTATAACTTTCATAAAAATATTTGACTCTAGTATTTTGATAAAAATATCTGCTAATCTTCTATAGTACTTATGTTTAACTGGAATTTTTTTCTTCGGTTCCCATGCTCACCACTTTACAGTGGCGGCTTTATAGGGGAGGCAACGGAGGCATTTCCTCCTCATAACATTTTATAAAAATGTTTTTCTAACGTATGCCTTTAATTTTTTATACCATAATGGACTGAATAAAAATCTGTATGTTCAGAAAATAATAATTTAAAAGAAAATCCTATTCTCTAATGTTGAATTCTCTAAAACAGGCCTGGGCACCATGTATGTAGTGATTTACTATTACTCGAAGAAATTTTATATTTCTTCATATACTATAACACGAAATGAGAAAACGCATCTTTTTCATTTTTTACGCTCTTTCGCTTTTGATGGAGACGTTTAGGAACAGTGGACTACACAATTTATCTTATCATGATGCGATTACAAAAAAATATTAAGTTCCGTCGTGCAAAAAAAAACTTTTGGGGCGTATTTTCGGTTCTGTGCTTCGAAAAAACATGCGCTAAATTGCATTAAGTTACCTGATAGGATAGCTGTTGTAATGGCGTTCTAGATTGAATTTTTTATTCGACATGTGACTGCAAAATAGACATTGACGGTTACCATTATTTGTGGTTATTAAATATTTGTTTTCCCAATTACACGATATAGTATTTGAGTTTGAATATGAGCGCTTCATAATGGAAAATGAAAACTAAAAAAATCAAATTTCTGAAAAAATTTCGTATGTCAGTGTACTTTGGGAAGCAATTAGGGTTTTGGGGAGCAAATGTATACATCCGCACGCATCAACAACAGAAATTATACTGAATGGCTGTCGTAGGCTCGCTCCATCGATTGTTAGTGAATCGTTTGATTTCGGCTGCCGAAGTGGCCGTCGTCTACCAACACGTATCATTGCGTTGGAGAGTCGAGTAAAAATGTTCATACATTGATTGTATTCTCGTAAAATTTGAATAAAAATGTTATCGTTGTGAGGAGCCAGACGAGCCAAGGAGTGCCCAGGCTTGCTCTAAAACATAAACTACAAATTCCCTTCATAGAGGCTAGCCTCCGATGCTTGTGCTTAGCAAAAGCGGTATGGAGGTATTTGTACGAATCGGAGGCTAGCCTCTATGAAGAGATTTTTTTACGGAGATTGATGTTCGTATTCTATATGCGGTTATGCTTCTGCTTAGCAAAAGCTGTATGAAAGCATTTGTACGAATCGGAAGCTAGCCTCTATGAAGAGATTTATTACGGTGCCTAAAGTTAGTTAAAACTAAAGTAAGTTTTTGACGCCTAAAGTTAGTCTCAAACTTGTGAAATTTGAATTTCGCGGCAAACGAAATTTGAATTTCGCGACCTTATACAGTTCAGTGAATGCGTTCAAGTACGATAAAGAGGGAAATATTTTTGGGACCATTTTTCAGCAGAGCTTTGTATGGTGACAGTTGTTCTATGTTATATAGTTCTGTGGTCGTATCATAAAAAAATTTATAGAACTAAAAAAAACTTTGCCTCCTCATTTCAAATATACACGAGCCGCCACTGCCACTTTAACTTGGTTAGAATTTACATATATGTATTTGTACTTATAGTTTGGAAAATACAGTGGAACATCGGTTTTTAAACGTTTAGGATCGTGAACTACGCCAACCCGGCAAAGGCAGGCTATGAAAAGTTAAAGGGTATAGTGAGTGATATCGCCCAATTACGAAGCGGTTCCCTACGTCGCAGACACATTGCTAGAGGGTGAATCTTGGAAAGTGATCTGTTCACTAATGAATTGGGAGACGGTTAAATGGACGATCAACCTTTTCGACCTATTTTAAACACCAAACATTGAAATCAGGGAAATCCAACCATTCAAAGCGCTCGAATGCGCTTTGAGCGAAATAAACAGATCGACGATTGCGTGCTGATCGGTACAGAGCTTAGCCTGTAATTGAAAGCCAAGTTCCTCGGCGTGATTCTCTTGCGGTTTCAGAGATGCAATTAATGGAAAATCATTATTTTTGCTTTTTTTCTAGGCCATTGATTAATTTCAGATTTTTTCTAAATGATAGAGAACTAAAACGTAAAACAATCTCTTAGATCTTAGTATAAATATTTAAAAAATTTAAAAGAAAGTGAAAGTTTTGGGAAATATTCCGAAAACTGTGGCTGGCAACTGAACCGCACAAAAATTGGTTTCGATTTTCGAAGGTTAAGGCACTTGGCACACCGAATGCGAATTCGCACCGCATTGCGAAAAAGTTCAAGTTTACCACGCGATCTTATGTCATATGTTATTTATATGAGCTCTAATTTTGTATTACGTAACAATGCGGTCTCCGCAAAATTGCAGTCTCTGCAAAATTAGAGCTCATGCAGATAACATACGATATAAGATGGCTTGATAAGTTTGAACTTTTCCGCTATGCGGTGCGAATTCGCATTCGGTGTGCCAAGTGCCTTATTGTGTGTAGAATAAGTATGCAGAAGGATATCTTCGGGTGATCTGGGCTTCGAAGGCCAATGTGTTAGTAATAATAATAATAATAATAATAATAATAATATTATAATAAGAATAAATTTGTTAGTCAATGACTATTAGTAACAAAAAATGTTAATTACAATGATTTCAAAAATGTTCTTTTACATATTCAACAATAAGTCTTTTAAAACTACAAATTTCTTTCGATTTTAATTTCATTTGGTAATTCATTAAAAATCTTAAGACCGCGATACAGCAAAGAATTTTGGGATTTCGATTTGCTACATTTTGGTAGTTTAAAGTCCATATTGTTTCTTAAATGATATGTTTGATTACTAACATAATTAAAATTTTTCAGAAGGTACTTGGGCAAAATGCTATTTTTAATTTTAAATACAAATGTCAATACATTAAAAAACACTCGTTGCTTGACACTCATCCACTTCATTGAATTTAAAATACATGTTAAATGGTGCATAACGATCACACGACAATATGATTCTCATCATAGCCGAAACTACAATAACATTGAAATACATTTTTTTGTAAAAGTTACAACCTAAAAACTGATTTTAAGTATCGTTAAAATCGAAATTTCATGTTTAAATTACCAAAATTTTTAAAATTTTCCATATTTTCACTTAAATGTAGTTTATACTATGTTCAGACCGACACAAAATCACGTAATTTTGAAGATTTTCGTAATTTTGAACGAAATCTTGCTCGAAATCACGAGATTTTCAGTACATTAACCTGTTTTCAAAATCACTAAAAGTATGCAATTTCCACAAAATTAGGAACGAAATCAAACAAAAACAATGAATACAACCCTGCATCACTTATTCAGCTCTCTTTAGTACATCAGTTTTGACATTTGTGCTGGATTGGAAAGACGGAAATATAAGAAAAAGAAGCCGTGTTCCGCACGCGAAGAGGACTTATTAGTAAACAACCTACGCGGGGCAAAAAAAAATTGACCTGTTTTTGATGCGATTAGATATGAAATGGAAAATAATTGTTTATTTTCATTACAGATAATTTCCATTTTCATTTAAAGTGTCTAATTCTGTTTGCACATATTTCATCGATTATGAAATATATTCATCATATTACTAAAATTCATAGCAATCCTACACTAAAATTCATAGCAATCCTGTAGTTGAAATGTGAAACAAAATTACCTTAATCTCTGTGTGAACACTTTGGTTTAAGTTCTAAATCATTTCGCAAAATTACGTGATTTTGTGTCGGTCTGAACATAGTATTAGGCTATAGGTACAAGCATATATTTAAGACTCTTTTTAGTTTTTTTATTGCTTCAGATTATCTGAAGAGCCGTAAACATGTCAATCATCCAACGCCATTTTTTCACCCCTTCTTTCGAGCTCTGCTGCGCCATTTTTTATATCTATTGATGTATAAACAATTTTTTTAATTAGTTTCAATGTCAGATAATAACGAAGAAAAGATATTGTTTGTCCACTTTCTTGAAAAAAAAATTAAAATTACTAAGGTACAGTAGAATATTGCCTTAAAGCTAAACATTCACTGAATTGTCAAAAAAGTCAGCTGTTTAAACTTTTACTCCGAAATGCTCAGGCTTTTAAATCATGAATATAGATATCACTTTCATGTGGCCTTACTTATAGTAATGCCGCGATCACATGACGCTGTTTTCCCAGCTGCTGGCTGCTGTTGGTTAGTAGCGCTGTCAAGTAGCAACATCAGCCAGCGTACTGAGAGGGTTCACACGATTTACACTTTAGTGGCGCTGGCAAGTAGCAAAACAGTGGTTTGACATTTTAATCTGGGAGATTTTTTAAATAATGTAACACCCAAATTTAAATAAATAAACGTAAAATAACAACTTACAATAAGCAAACTTTACCACTTATCAGATTTTTGACAGCTCAGAAACCATGTGACAGGGTCACGTGATCCCTAATAGCGCTGGCAAAGTAGAACGGTCTCTACTTCACTAGCGCTGCTAAAATCATCACGCTGCTGCTGGTAGTAGCAACGCACTAGGGTTCACACGGTGCTGCTGAAACGGCTGCTAACAGCTAAACAGCCACTAGCGCTGGCAAAACAGCGTCATGTGTCCGCCACATAAATGAGAAACTAAAGTGCGTCACTGAGGTACCCTCTAGTTAAGATAAATTAACAGAAGTTTCATTGGATGTATAAACGAGGCTTAAATTTCTGGTTCACTGGAGGTTCTCGGGGCCTCTAGATTAGGCAGCAGGCCTTAGCAGGGTTCGAGATCTACTGGAAGTGCATTTAAAGTCCAGTTGAAGTCCACATCAGGCAAACGTTACCGTGGTTCGAGGTCTTCTTGAGGTTCACTTAAACTCCAGTTGAAGTTTCTTTAATTTGTATCTTGTGAAATTTTAGTTTCGTTACTGTATAAATCCAAACCTTACGAAAGATTAAACATTTATTTTTCTGGAATCTAAAGAAATCGCTAAAAGCTAAAAGTGTGACAAAGCTAAAAGATGACAGACATTTCAGATTGGTATAAAAATATCCCGAGATTCACTAAGTGTTGGTTAACCGGAACTCTGGGATTGAGTATATTATCCCGATTCGGACTTATAGGTCATGAGCACTTGATATTGCTGTCGGAATTAGTCCTTAGTAAATTCCAGGTAAAAGTACCACAAAACAAATATTTTAAGATTGGAATAAAAACATGAAAAACTATTATTGCAGATATGGAGAACGGCGACTGCATTATTTTATTATCCCCTCATGCCACAGACTGGGTTCCATTTCATGTTAAATTGCTACTTTTTGTACAATTACTCATTACGTTTAGAAAATGATCACTTCAAGACGACACCGGCGGATTACTTACTTCTTCTCATATTCAATTGGCTATGCTGTGTAATCTCTGGACTCATCTTCAACCTGATGGTAATGTTGTCACTTTAATAATTTTGCATGTCATGTTGACACGTAATCTCATTTTTTACAAGCTTTTATTTAGCGTGTCTTCGCATCTGCTTGTTTGTTTGCCTATATGTTTGTCCGTCAGGGTCAAATCTTGGAGCCTGTTCACATTGGTTGAAATTGTCCGGCTAATTAGGACATAAACTATCAAAATTAAGGCAAGATGAGGAAGTGGGACTGCTGATAGGAAAATTCTTCTCAAAACTAATATCTCCATTTCCAGAGTTCCACTTGTCGTGCTCTGATTGGTTGGCTGTCACATTGAATGTGTTCCATTGTTATTTTTGTGTCGGTCGTCTTCGATGCAACATGAATTGGGAGCAAAGTACTAGCGATTCTTTAGAAATGTTCCGTTTTCCAAATGTTTCACGACGGTCTGATTGTTTACAGCTACTGACTTAAATAGCCTAAATGTGAACATGAGCAATATTTCATCCGTCCTATTTAGGCAGACTGTTTCAACCAATCTGAACATGGTCATTGACTTGAAATTTTGCACACATACATAACTCTAACGACAATACAATATTTTCACTACTTCGTCCTTGTAACGGAAGATCCTGTTAGGATAGCGTGATTATCCTTTTCCACAAATTTTTCGGAAAAAACCATCTGGGGGTTTTTAGGTTGCTGAATCTGAAAAAAATTCTAAAAGTCCGTAAAAATATCTCAAAGGCGTCACGGATACATATTCGAAGACTAAAAAATATGAACAAGGCAGACATCATCTTGGATTTTTAGTCATACTAATTAAACGATAAAATAAACATAAAAAAAATAAAAACTTGTTTAGAAAAATCTACTAAAAAGGAAAAAATAAGTTTTTGTGTGCTGTGTATCAGAAATAAGAGCAAGATAAAAGCATAAAAAATAAAATAAATTCTCATCTCGCTTTTAATCTCACTTATTTTTATACCCGTATGGTGAAACCAAAGGGTATATTAACTTTGCCTTACCGTTTGTAACGCCAAGATCCCGTCATCACACACAAAAATGAATTACACCAGTGTGTTTAGAATGATAAAAATAAGTTGAATTTAGCATGTCCGTCCGTCCGTCTGTGGCGCGGATTGCGGACGCACGGATTGAGCTAGAGACTTGAAATTTTGCGCAGATTGGTTTTTCTTAAAATGCAAGGCTAAGTTCGTTAATGGGCAAAAATGGACCATTAGGGGGGGGTACCCCCCATAGGAACGAAAATGTTTTTCGCGAATATCTCAAAAACTGTGCATCCTATCACAAAAGTCCAAGAACAAAAGTTATTTAGAATATGATTCTACATAAAACTCCCATACATCAAAATCCGATTGGAACAAGTTTTAAAAAAATCTTATTGGAAAATTTGAATTCAAATGAAATTTTGATACGCCGTTCAATTAAATCACCATACGGGTTTTCAATAATTGCCAGATTGGCAATTATAGCTTTTGTTATGTTTTCCTTTATAGTATATTTTTTCTAAAAAAAAATTTTTTTCAATTTTAATTTTTTTAGTTATTAATGGACCCAATGGTTTTATCAGTTCTGTACATTTGGTGTCAACTAAACAAGGAAGTTATTGTGAACTTTTGGTTTGGAACTCGATTCAAGGCAATGTACCTGCCCTGGGTATTGCTCGGCGTAAATCTGATACTTTCTGGCGGGTAAGTAATATCATTTTCATCTCCGTTTTTTCACACCATTTCGAGTTTTGTTTATACTAATGCAAAAATTTCCATTAATTATTTTTATACGGGTTTTATTAGTCGGAGAGCCTCATTTCCTTTTTACTCTAACTCTGCGGCTTACTACTCAAAAAAGCTAAAAAAAATTAAAGAAATTTGTCGCTTAATTCAATTATTAATGTCAATTAAAAACATTGGACATGGTATAAAGACTTCACCGGTCATATATTCTTAATTGAGAGTTACAAAACTGCAGTACATAATTGCAGTTGTTTATCTTTCTGCCTAGAGCGTACGCTTTGAATGAATAAAGTCGAGCAAATGCTCCTTTATCAGGTTTTAGTACAAACATTATATTGAATTTCATACTAAACTGTGCTGAATTGCTAGTAAAAACACTTGCATCATTTTATTAAGTCGGTCAAGATATCATTTATTCAACCAGTCACAAAATCCATTCTCACAACCCAAAAAAATCTTATCTAAAAACCCTGTATTTGGACATTCCCGTCAAAAAAGTCGCTAAAAATGTTTCATACCGTTGAGCTGAAAGCAATTTGAAAAAATTAGGTTTTTTTATATCCGACTGGATTTTTAGTTTATATCCGACTGAATTTTTAGAAGCCTTCGTCAGATAGAGTAGTGTCAACTCCTCCTGCTCTCTATTACAGAAATTGTTTTATTGGATGGATCATAGGAACTTACAAGAAGTTTATATATTCACCATCTGATTTAATTCGGCTGTGCGAATTATTTCAGAAAATCTCCGGCTCGAGAATTTTTGTTGTGCATTTTCCATTGACAATGCGAATGGTTTTCGACTGTGATTCAAATGAAATGAACATTTGTTTTGTTTTAGCTTTGCCTTTATCACTCCACCCCCCTCGTCACTCCACTGAGCCCGAAACAAACATGAACCTTCACGGTGATAACACAGTGCCACAGTTGCACTGGACCTAATTCAGGTTTAACAGAAAAAACTTTCACACCTGATAAAGGCAAAGCCAAGCTAAAACAAAACAAATGTTCATTTCATTTGAATCACAGTCGCAAACCATTCGCATTGTCAATAGAAAATGCACAACAAAATCAGTTTTGAATATCTGGTTTTGTTATTTGTCAATTTTTATGTCGGGATTATGAAATCAAGATTTACTTTTTTCGCTCCTTTCCTAATTTTGATCCATACCTGATCATAGGCGCAAATATCGAGTCCATATTCATTTTATTATTGTATGACTTAAACTATTTAGTTTTAAATTATAACTATTAAAGAATTTGAAATTACTTTTTCCCCAACTAGAGTTGTTGATAAAAAAAAACTTTTAATGTTTTATTAATCAATGCTTTTCAATACAGTGGTTTTGATTCCTTACTGGGTATTATTATTGGACACTTGTACTTTTTCCTAAAATTCAAATATCCACAAGATTTTGGTGGGCCATCCTTGCTGGAAACTCCACAATTTTTGTAAGTATTCCGAAAGTTAAATTGATATATAATCCGATATTTACGATAACTCATTTGTATATTTTTTTTAGGAAATCCTTCTATCCCGATGTCAGTGGTGGAGTACACGGTTTTGGCGTACCTCCAGTGAATATGAGACCAACACAGAATAATCAACGTCCTGCTGCCGCTGGCGGCAACAGACTTTTTGGAAATACTTGGGGCGCTGGCAATATTTTGGGGAGGGACTGATTTAAGTCATCATTTTTTTATATTCATTGAGTCTGTCTCATAATAATTTTGTAAATATTTATCAGTGATGTAAAGTAATTGAATGTTTTTCTTTCAATAAAAACAATACATATATATAAATGATCTCTTTGTCTCTAATTAATTAAAATTAGCCAACATGCGGCACAACTTGATCCCGCAACGATGCGAATTCAAAAATTTAACAGTTCTCGAGTGCGTAATGAAAGAAATTTTTGTACTGATATTTCAAAAGTGCGCTTTGAAATATTTTTTATTAAAAACCATAATACAAATGAAAGATAGGGAAAAAAACGAACTGAAATAAAGCCAA
This sequence comes from Chrysopilus asiliformis, assembly GCA_964034945.1. NCBI lineage: Eukaryota > Metazoa > Arthropoda > Insecta > Diptera > Rhagionidae > Chrysopilus > Chrysopilus asiliformis. Next base: position 56,049,903 of record OZ035960.1, read on the forward strand.
CGAAAAGCGGTGGGATTTGTTTACTAAATTTGACGAAAAATAATGTCGAGTTGGCAAAATATAATACTATTTTTTTTTGTTTTTTAATGTAATCTTTTTTTCTGTTTTTTAATGTAAACTTTTTCGTTCTTAAATGTAAGATTTGAGCTTGCCGACGATGGAGAGTGAAGAAATTCCAAGAGTTTTTGGAATTATATATAAATTGATGAAATATTCCTCCGTCAAGATTTCAAGTGTTTCCGCATCTTTAAGTTGTCGTCAAGGAGCGAAAAAGTCCTCCAATCATACTAATATATAAAAACGAGTTGGTGTCTGTCTGTCTGTCTGTTCCTCTTTCACGCAAAAACGGCTGAACCGATTGACTTGAAATTTGGCATGAGTGTCTGTGGTAGTTCTGGTTCCAATATAGGCATACGGAAAAGTACCGCGAGGGGTGGGGGGATTAAGGGGAGGGGGTAAAGTGATTTCGAAACTTAGTTTTTGCGCTATGTTACTCTTTCGCGGGGAAACTACTGAACCGATTGGCCTGAAATTTGGCACAGATGTTCGTCGGGGGTCCAGCGCCAACACAGACTCATTAAAAAGTAGCCCGAGAGGTGGGGGAAGTAAGGGGAGGGGGTAAAGTAATATCGAATGCAAGTGCTGGAATTTTTTGTTAGTTTATTAATCATTTTCCGAAGAGAAAAGACTAACGAACAGCATGCAGGCTACCAAATTTTTAACCAACTGAATTTAGTTTTCCTAAGTTTTTTTTCTGTTCACGCTTTTAGCCGGGCGAAGCCGGGTCCAAATTCTAGTTTTTAAAAATAAATGTTTACAACTTTATTGATGTTTCACTTTTATTCTTATTATCCGCCAAAAGGGAGAACCCATTCTTAATTTTTCGCAAAATTTTGGCTACTCAGTCGCCTCGAATTTATATTAGTGACTCCAGAGAAATTTGGTGTAAAATTCTACCGAGTGTTTACACGGTTTTCTAGATTTTAGACTAGAGACACGGAGAAAGATTCGTATTTTGGACGTTTCGTCACGCTTGCATTAAAAACAATTCACCCCGATTGCGAGTGTCGTGTCGTTTTCGACAAGAGTTGTTTTACGTGTTGTTGTTAGTGTTTTTCTACCAACAACAACACGTAAAACGACTCTTGTCGAAAACGACACAACACTCGCAATCGGGGTGATTACTTTATTTAATTTTCGGAAATTAGAAAATAAAATGACTACGCGACAATTCAGCAATTTTAGATAAAATTTTGTCACCAGCCAATGTCCTAAACAAAAATTAAATATTTACTGATTGCTGTATGAATCCTCTGTTCGAGATTCATATAATTCAATTATTTTCGATTTTTTTTCTTTTTTCCATTTATAACCACTGCTGCACAAATTTTTCCCCCTACAGTGTCTTACCAGTGATTTCTTTCAAATTAAAGTGTTTTTATTACCTTTTTCCTAAAAAAAAACGCAACCGAACCCACAAACCTTTACTTACATTGCAATTGTATTGTTTTCGACAAGTCGTTTTACGTGTTTTTGTTGATAGAAAAGCACTAACAACAACGCGTAAAATGATTTGTCGGAAACGGCACGACAATCGCAATATAAGTGTTAATGGCAAATAAACATCACAAAACTACAATGAATGGGAAAACAGTACCGCAAGATTTGCTATTCTGTTATCACTACAGCATTCAGCACCGAGACAATTTTAAGGAACCGGGTTTCGGTGCTAGAATCTTCGAGAACCGGGTACCCGGTTCTGGAACCGGTGCTGAAAATGTAAAAAAAATAAGAAATTACCAAAAAAAAAATAAGAAATTACAAAATTTTTTGCGTTGGAAGCGTACATCCGAAAATTACAGTTGAAAAATTCACCTTTTGAATTACTCTGTGGCATTATAAGAAAACATCATATTTGATTTTTTTCATCGAGTGTATGACAAAACCAATTTCTATAGTGTAGTGCTTACTCTAGTGGAAGTTAATGAGGAAAATTCTTATTTTCCATTCTATATAATAGTTGTTCCCTGCCTATACATAAAAAAAACCATTTTAACTTTACAGGAAATTTAATACTTTCTGTGAGCGCATATAAATCTATTATATTGTCGTTGTTTTAAAGAGACTTTGTAAAGAAAATGTAATCGGATGGCTTAATTATACCCGTATGGTGAAACCAAAGGGTATATTAACTTTGCCTTACCGTTTGTAACGCCAAGATCCCGTCATCACACACAAAAATGAATTACACCAGTGTGTTTAGAATGATAAAAAAAAGTTGAATTTTGCATGTCCGTCCGTCTGTCTGTCCGTCTGTCTGTCTGTCCGTCTGTCTGTCTGTCTGTCTGTCTGTCCGTCTGTCCGTCTGTCTGTCCGTCTGTCTGTGGCGCGGATTGCGGGCGCACGGATTGAGCTAGAGGCTTGAAATTTTGCGCAGATCTGTTTTTCGTAAAATGCGAGGCTAAGTTCGTTAATGGGCAAAAATGGACCATTAGGGGGGGGTACCCCCCATACGAACGAAAACGATTTTTGTGAATATCTCAAAAACGGTGCATCTTATCAAAAAAGTGCAAGAACAAAAGTTGTTTAGGATATGATTCTACATAAAACTTCCATACATCAAAATTCTATTGGAAGAAGTTTTAAAAAATCTTATAGGAAAGTTTGACTTCAAATTGGAATTTTGGTACAACTGTTCGAACAGATTGGCAATTATAGCTTTTGTTATGTTTTTGCACTAATCTTTTAATTTACAGTTATTATTAACAGAAATATGTACTTACAAATATGTATTTCGTATATATTCAGCAGCGAACGAACAGTATTTTGATATTTTAGCAAGTAAGAAATTGCTTGCTTTCAGCACCGAAAACCGGGTAATTTTACCCAATTCAAACCCGGTTTTCGGTTCCAGAAAATGGCCGGGATTCCCGGGTACCCGGGTTTCGGGTACCCGGGATTGAATGCTCTAGTTATCACATGGCTACACAAAAGTTCTACCGACTTTTTGAACATGTTGAATAGAGTGTAGATAAATTTATAAAAGTCTCACAGTTTTTATGTTGCCCTCAAGGAAGGATACTGGCCATCTTTTTGAGAGAATCCTTTTTTGGGAAAAAATGGAAAATATTTCAAAGTACAATAAAAGCGTGTGAAAAGTTTCATGTGAAACTACAGTGTAATTTTGTTTATAGCAGTTTAATACTTCAAAAAACTGTGGGATAGTTTGTAAAAATATTAGCGTGGAATAAATATCGTCCGTGCCTCTACTATGACATATTGGATATTCCCATTTAAATTTCATTTTGATATTAAATTCAATTTTGTGCTCTAAAGTTTTATTATGTTACAGAACTACGATTTTTTAAAAGTTCGATGGGTTTATCTTTTTGCAAAATTCGTGTCCATTGATCGACCTGATCTTTGAATATTATTAATATTCGACTTAATTCTAGATTCAACTGTCTTCTGATTAAGCAATGCTTTGTGTAATTCCTTATTAATAAAATTCTTGTCAAAATCTCTCGATTCATGGGCTTTACTTTCATTATCGTATTCCTTACGATATTTTTTCACATACTGCTCTCGTTCTTTATCTCGCCATGTCGCATTCTCCATCATTTCCTTTAATTTTTTATTTTTTTCCTCCGCGGTTAATTGATCTCTTTGTGGACGTACAGATCTTTTCGCTTTATCCAGCGATTCTGAACGACGACGACGAGAACTTTCAGGCGATGAATTCTTTGTAAGGGTGCTGTGCGCTAATTTCTTGATATGCAATTTGCGACCATCACCACTTACGAGACCGTAGTTTTTCTTTGCCAGCCTGGGGGACTCCGAGCTGTCCGATTGTGAGGATTCTTCACTAGATGACGATGAGCTTGACTTATAGTTTGGTGGATGTTTCGCTAACGCGGCTGATGATGATTTTTGATTCGGACTGTCACTAGAGCGACTACTGGAACTTTTCGATCGTAATTGCTTCGAGTTTTTAAACTTTAAATCTGTTCCGCCAGTTAGTGGTTTTATATTCAAGTTCGTTTTATCATTTTTAGTTTTAAATGTAGATCGGTTTGGCGAGTTGGAATTTATTGATCTGGAGCGCCTCGATGTTCTAACATTTCTGTCAAGCTTATTTGACGCGTATGTGGATGACTTTTGGGCAGCAGGACTTCTTGACTTTAGGTTTCTCTGTGGATCGTTGCTTCTAGAACGCACTCTGTGGCTAGAAACCCGCTTCACTTCCAAACTACTTGCTGATGTTTTTTGTACTTTGTTATAGTCAGGGCTCTTAGATCGGGAGCGTGTTTTTAAGGGACTTCTTCTTGACTGAGATTTGTCTCTTCTCATTATGGAACTTTTTAATTCTGTTCGAAACTTATCATTTCGCGGTTTAGCAAAATCTATTGAGCGTGATCGGCGAACTTTATCTTTTACTCTGTCAATACTAGCTGACTGGGATCCGTTTCTATCTCTCCTGTCTCGTTGATTTAAAAAACTTCTTGATCGCGACCGATCAGGTTCCTTTTTCTTATAGAATGATTGGCGCTGAATGATATCCCTTCTATTGATACTTCTCGATCGTGAGCGACGCTTTTGTTCGTCACGTCTATTACCACGTATTGATGACGATCGATGTGGACTATTTTGATCAGCTCTGTTAAAGCTTCTTGATCGCGATCTATAAGTTCTATTTGGTGGTACATTTATAGGCCGTGACCGTGATAAATTAACTGGTGAATCCCGTGTATTAGACATACGAAAAGGATTGTTTCGCCTTTTCGGGGATTGAAATTTCGCTTGATTTTGGGGACTTGGGCGTGTTTCCCTCGATATTTTGCTTGAATATTGATAATTTACTGGACTTTTAGATTGATTTCTCGGTTGTCTATATGTTTTGAAAGGATTATTATACGAAGGAGGAAGTTTTTTTTGACATTCGTCATTCCTTTTTGGGCTAGGATACTGTCTTCGATTCGCATTTTGAGTCCTTCTTTCAGTGTCTTCAAAGCGTCTGTGAGAATCCTTCCGAATATCGCTAGTATCACTACCACTGTCGCTGCTACCACTGCGATTGTTGTCACGTCCGGATTTCTTTTTGCTCTTTGCAGCTCTGTCGATCTCCTTTGTAATTTTTTTGTACTTCATTTTCAATAACTTATTCAAATCCATTTCTGAATCACCGCCAATTTTCATCTCTCCCTGAATCTTTTTGTATTTCTTTGCTAAAATAGCATCCAAATCTTCATCCTTACCATCGTCACTGTCCGACTCCAATGCACTAGACTTGGACGATTTTTTACGTTTTTTACCCTTTTTAGATTTTTTAGATTTCTTACTGGATTTCTTTTCCTTTCGACTTGATTTTTTATGCTCCTGTTGTTTTTTCAAAATCTTATGAAGTTCTTTAAGTCTGACAGGATTCTCTAGAATCTTTCTACGGGATTCCATTTCTTTTTGTTTAATAGACATTAAAGGATCTTCCAATATTTTACGCTGTAAATCGACCTGTTCGGCATTTGTAGCGTTGCGATATGCCCGTATCGAAAAGGGGATGCATTCATGTTCCACATGATTTTTTGGAACTGTAACACCAACCAATTGTTTTTCCTTCTCCGCAGCATCCAGCTGTTCAAAATTTTTATCAATATTTCGACCAAGTAAATATTCCTCGCGATTTAATAAGTCCGACGGGCCTGAAAATGATACAATAGGTTACAATAAAAGTACAAGAAAGAAACACTTTATAAACATATATGTATATAATTGTTTGCATGTAAAATTTTACCTAGAGTTAGATTTTGCTTTCTACAATTTTTACACTAAACTAGAGTATTTGTGCTTGTAACATGTTATCAACAATACAAAATTATCCCAGCACAAGAAAATGCGTGTGTTAAATATAAGGAACCCATATTAATTCTGTCACTTATTTATTTTTCTAGATGTTCCCGCCAAAAGTTACCAGTTTTTATTAGTAAAAAAACACAAAATTCAAAACCATAGTTTTTTCAACATGGCCGTCTGTTTGACCATTTTTTAAGTGAGATTTTTTTTAAGAAGTAGTTTTTTTTCTTAGATTATTTTGTTAAAGTAGCGGCTAAGACCATTTGGTTTTTTCCTGATTTATTTTTCAAAACTCCTTAGTTATAAGATCTCACACGATGAATACTGGTTTTCAAGTCAATCGAATCAGCCGTTTTTGCGTGAAAGAGGAACAGACAGACAGACACCAACTCATTTTTAAATATTGCATTGAAACCTCGATACTGTATACCGATATCAAACCGGGGTAGTATACAGTATCGAAGGGTATTATTAGAGAAGAAAATATTGTCATGGCTTTAATTATAAAAAACAGAGAATACATTTTTTAATGTTTTACTCAAGGTATTGTTTGTTGCTTAAGAAGTTTCTGCTGTTTCGCCCCCATTGCCTTCTCCTGACACTTTCTCTGTGGGGTATACAGTACTGAGGGTATACGGTATCGAGGTTTCAATGTAGTATGATATATTAAATATCGACCAAGACTATTATAAAAGTAATAATGGAGCGGCCCGCATCAAAATTGCTCCAAACTTGAGGAAAAGGATAGTTACGTTATCCTTACAAGGACGAAGTAGTGAAGATATAATATTGTCACCGGAATCTGTCAATTCCGTCAGATGGCCGAACTTCCTAAGTTTCCCAATAGGTAAAAATCCAGGTTTTAAGGTTAGAATGAATTGTCATTTTTGTTTGTTTTCGTACATTAAAACACTCCCGTTATGAAAAATCAAGGAAAACATTTGATTTGAAGTACAAATTTTCTCCAGAATGAAATTAGATTGCAATTACTGTGTTGGAATAACCACCCAAATGTCTAATATCTCTAAATTGAAATTTGTGTTGAAACGAAATAGTATTTTGTTTCGGATCTCGAAATTATGGCGATAACGCACAAAATATGGCCTTTCCCCTCATTGCAGGTTCATTTATTCTATTTAATTGCATTTTCTTCTCAGATATTTAGTATCTCTGTTGATTGAGAAATTATTCTCATAGTTACAATTTTCAAATTGTGTGCGCTCTTTAATTGTGGGGTTATATTTTACTAGTAATCATCCAAAAGTGCGTTCCCGAGAGAAGTTGCTGGTCAGTACTGCACAGTAATTTACCCCCGTCGCACACTTAAACTAAGCTATGTGAGCGAGGCTAGCTATAGTTACATAGCTTAGCTGGGTTAGCTCACCTCGTTGCATACTTGAGCTAAGCTACGCGGCGATATTTTCGGTAAATATATGCATTTTTCTGCAGCCATTTTTAGATATAAATTATTTAACGCGATTGAAAATATTCCGCAAAAGAATTCAATTTTCACGTTTTCCTTACACTTTTATGTCCACAAAATACTACACTTTTGCAAACACCGATTCTACACTGTATAACGCCGAAAATATTTATATGTGAGTGTCAGCGATGCCAGCGAAGTAGTTCGCGTAGTTGAGGTCTGAACTACGCAAGCGAACTTAGTTCCCGTCGCCCATGACTACGCGATGTAGTTTCATAGTTTCGCTGAAGTGTGCGGTCGCCAATGCAAATGCTAAGGATTTTACTTTCAGCGAGAAACTTAGTTCACGTAGTCGAGCTCGCTTAGCTCAAGTGTGCGACGGCTGTTACAGTTGATAAAATATTTAAAACCATAGCAACGAAATGCATAGTCCCAATTCACACGACAAGTTTTTTGATTCATCAATCACGGCTATTCTCTTTTAAACATCCACGAATCATTCACGGCCATTTACACGATGAATGTTTTGACGTGCGTCTTTTTGACGTTTATGAAAGTTTTTGTCGTAAATGAACATGAGCGAATACGAATGAGAGCAAAAGGGAATATAGAAAACGGACTTGCAATAACTTTTGGTGAATCAAAAGTTGGTGATTGACCAACTTTTCGCCCTTCCTACATCTCGCCCTTCTTGCCATCGTTTGGCCGAGACGTGAATCAAAAAACTTATCGTGTGAATCCAGACATAGCAACGAAACACCTTAACAACCAATCAGACACTTGAAATTTTAAGGTAGAGATACACGACGAGAGACTTTGGTCTCTGGTCTCCAGGGTGCAAAAGGCAAAAATCTCCAAAGTGTATACACGATCACAGACATTTAAGTCTGGAGATCAAAAAATAGATCTCCGGAGACGTTTACTAAAAAGTCTCTAAAAGCAAAGTCTCTGGAGTGCATACACGACGCAGGTATCTCGTCTGCAAGCTTAACATTGGGAGATCTTTTTGACATTTTTTAGTTTTTGATTGGTGTTGTGCTGTGAAATTTTTCGAATTGTGGATATTTTGATTAAAATGAACGCGGGAAATAAAAAAATTACAGCAGCAATAGCAGCACTCATAATTTTGCGTAAGCAAAAAAAACAACGCAAAATATGGGTGATAACACAAACATTGTTGCACGAATTGAGAAATTTCCAATCGACCAGCATAACACCAATATTGTTGCACGAATTGAGAACACTTTTTTTCTTTATAAAAATTTACTTTAAAACTCAAAACAACGAAACAAATTCTCGTTCCCACAAAACAATTCCCTGAAATGTCAAAATTCGTCTCCGGAGACCAAGAGATAGATATCAAAACATTTTGAAGACCGGAGACGCATTAAAGAGACTCTCTCATTAGTAGCTACACGGCAAGAAACTTAAGTCTCCCAAGAAACCCTAGAGACTTGATACTTGGAGACAAATCTCCGGTCCCCGAAGTGTATACACAGGTCTCTTTGTATGCAGAGGCGAAATTTTTGGTCTAAGAGACCAAAGTCTCTCGTCGTGTATCTCTACCTTTAGTTTTCGTTCGTCTTTTCCTATCGTCATTCCCACAGTACCCAGCGCCATTCAATTTTAACGAAACGAACGAAAACACATCGCGTCTAAACAGGCTCTATCAAACTAACAAACATAGAAACAAGTGAAACTAAATAAAAGCTTACTATACAATAAAAACAGAGAGAATTTTTCGCCGTCGCGTTCGGAAAGTCTATTCGAAGATGCAGTTCAATATCTGAACGACCACTGTGAAAATTTTAAGAACATTAAAATGAGAGAGCTTTGAGATCATATCCCTGCAAACAAAGAAGTATTTCTAGAACTACTTCCTGAAGTACGTCAAGTATTAACAGTTTTCCACTGAATTAAGATAGGGCATCGTGCAAATTTTCAGCTATTTACTTCAATTCTCCGACTATACGTACACGACTTCTTTCTCGTTGTCCCACGTTTCAGGGATATTGCATTTCAGTTTTTTATGGGGAATTCGGATGAGAATGAAAGGGATGACAGCAGTGTGATTTCCATTGTAATGTTTTCTGCAATTTTGGAAACATTTTAATCGAAATCACTTGACAAGATTTTTAGATTTTTAAATCTGTTGTTCTTCATTCACGGAATCTTTTTCTCCTAAATTTTTCATGGTTCGTTTATACGAACTAATCTTTCCACAAGCAACAAATTTTAGAGACGCTTGCTGGAATGAACATGACCTCAAAAACTCATCAAACACCGTAAGTGCACAAAACTGTCGTACACATTTTTCTCATTGGTTAGAGAAGGCAGATAGATAGTTATACAGTTGACAATGGACTCCTTATTTTTGGCTTTTTTAATTATGTTTTTGTGCATAAAGAAGTACTTCCGTTTTGTTTGCAGGAATCCCTGTAAACCAGAAAATGAACGTACGCAAAAAAGAACCTTTTGGAAACGTTTTGCTAGAAAGGGAGCCTCGCTTAAGAGCGACCTCAAACACATTTTCACGTTGACTTTGGCAGACGAAGTTTTTATTCCTTAGAGAAAAAAAGTGCATTCGATCGATAAAAGGATAAATTTTGTTTTTGTTTATTGAAATTATTCCAAATTCTAAAACGTTTTCCAAAGAAATATTTATGGAGGACGAATATTCAACTCAATTCTTTGACAACGAGAGAGAACTAGTCTTAGAAAAACTAGAATGGTAAGGGTTTTCCGTTTTGCATTAACTTCAAATTTTCTCTTTTCGTCATCATAATAAAAAAATGACCAATTGTGCAGATCAAGGCTCTTGTGGAACATCACAACAGCCCATTGAAGTTCATTGGTTCCTCAATAAATAAGAGTGATAAAAAGTTTGTGATTTCAATAAGTCTCATTCTGCGCTCACTATGACGAAAATTTTGAAACAAAACACTCATCAAGCGATTCATTTGGGATCATAAATGATTTGCAAGGATCTGTGTTCAAAACCTAAAACATCGTTCGGGCGAATCCAATGTGATCTGTATTTGCATTTACACACAGATGGTTTGGGTTTTCGCCACAGATATACGTTTGTCTAAAGAACAATCTACGAACGCCTAGCGGTATTATTGATAAAAGTACAAAATTATACAACATGCCCAAATGCGGGACTGTCCCAGCTATTCCGGGACGTATGGTCACCCTATATATACACATTTTTATCTCAGTTTATACTTTTTCATCTCTAAAAATAATAAAATATTTATACCTTTGTACATCCATTCCAATTTCTGATCATCACTTTGCGCCAACACTCCTGAGCTTTGTCCAATTCTTTTTAAATCTTCCCGGTTCCTCTCATCGGCCAATTCCCTCTGTAATTCATTTAATTTCTGTTTTTCCGCTTTTTCTGCTTGTTCCGCTTTCCACAATTTCTCCTGATTTTTCATCGTGTGAGGATGCCACGATTTTTTTAAATTCTGAAACATACTCCTTATTTAGCTAAAACTCAAGAAAGCTTAGTTTAATCGCATTACCAAATCTCCACCACCCATTATAAAATTTTAGTTGTTAAAAAAATGCAAAATGCTATAAAACACTAGATCGCCATTAATTTGACAGCTTCACTAGTATAGCCCGATAAAAGGTTTTTCCCTCCAGATAACATTAGTGAACCTTGGCTAGAGTAGAGAGCCTGTAAAACATATAACATAATACAATGGCCTTGTTCCGTTTACGCTAGAGAATACTCCTAGAGTAAATCTTAAAAACAATTACACTAAAATGCACTAACAGAGGGACTACATTGACTTTTATTTCTGGTATACTAGCTGGTAAGCCTTTTAGTCGCAATCTGTCAAATTTGTTTGGTGGGCAAATTCTGGTAAAACAGTTCAGTAGGCGAAATGTTAGTGAATAGGTAACAACAAATTATGATTGCTAAAATATTGGCTTTAAAATGTCTGGAAAAGAACTAATCTACCCTTTGCCCTCTCAAATCGACTCTCTTGTGATATCTAGAATGTGCACTCCATTCAAAATTCCTTTTCTCGTAAAATAATGATAAGCTCCCATATATCTTTTCTCGAAAATTTAGTTTCCGCCATTTTAATTTGTCCCCTGTCAAAATCTGGTATACCAGCGCTGTCTACGAATTTGGTATACCAGCACTGCCTTACCAGAAAAACTGGTAAACCAGATTGGTCCACACTGGCTTTTTAGCAAACAGTTTTGCTGGTACACCAGAAATAAAAGTCAATGTAGTCCCTGTGTAAGTGCCGTTTGCACCAATGAAACCTAGCACCATGACCGAGTTTATCTCGCATGCCCATTCCAGTCAAGTGGCCAAATAAGTTACGGTATATGCCGGAGAGCATTTAAAATATGTTTATCTGTCATTGTATGTTAAATCAAAATGGAAATATTTGTCTCTCCTTATAACCAACGTTCTTTAGCCACCGTGAGTTATTTTTTATTGACATTTGATTTTAAAAAGGTAAAAATTCTCCACGAAGTTACGAAAACACAAAAGATGAAGTTAGGTTTCATACAACTGGTATTCACTAACTGGGAGATTTTAACCGAGTTATGTACTTTGTGTGTTGCTCGACACCAATTTAATGATTTCACCGTTTTGGTACTTCGAGATAAACGCGGAATCATACTCAAATTAATAAATTTTGGGCAAGAGTTCAGTTTAGCGACAACAACGCTACAAATTTTTCCTGTATAGAGAGAGGGGGGGGGGAAGCACCCCCTACCCAAAATGGTTATTTTAGCCGTCGCTCGCCCCCTTCCAGGGGTCCCTAAACTTTATATGACACTTTTTTCTGGAGGGTAGTGGGGGGTGTGTGATACCTCAAATGAAAGGTATTGCAGAGTACATTCCAAAAATATATAGGATGATAGGGTTCCCCCCTTAACCTTCGATTTATATCACATCGAAAAAAGTGGAATTCCTGAAACGAGGGGAAAGACGGATTTTTTACCAAAAACTGCGCTCAATACTCCTGATAATAAACTCAGTAGGACAATCTATTAAGTCTGATGTTCATTCTCTAGATTATAGTCTCGATTATGGTTTGGTGCACTGCATAAACGCGACCATTGGCTACTCTTTGGCTGCTTTACATGTACTCTAGACCTTATTCTAAGCTATTGGGTACGTTACCCTATATCTACGTCAAAAGAACATCAACTCAGTGCGTGAAAATCTCCGGTGAAATTCAATTTTTCATCTACTGATTTCGACGTTAAATTGCATTTCCGTTTCTCAGTCTACAGCAACATTAAAAAAATGTCCAAGTTATCGCGTTCAATTCTTTTCACTGGTGCAAATGCATTTAAGGAACAAAAATCGCGAGTTCTTGTGGTTGGCACTAGAGCCAGGTGAGTGAAATTTTTGGATTATTTTGAAATTACAGTAAATAAGCGAATCTTTGGTGTGGTTCTTTATTAGGTTTTTCGCAAAATTTTATCTCGGTTTCCTATACATTTTTAAGCACTTTTTATAATACAATATAAGAAATTTGAATCTAAAGACGGGCGTGTGTGAAACGTCTAATTGCATGCTAATTCTATATTTTTGTGACCGACTCGAGAGTGCCACCAACGAGTATTATAAGATGAATGAAAAATGTTGGATGCAATGGAGCCCTACCGCAGTATTTGATTTGCATGGGGCACAATGATCGGATGACTGATGTGTTTAGTCGTTTGAAAGTTGAATTAGCGGTTGAACTTTAAGACAACTGTTCGAGGAAATCGTTGGAATACCAGTAAAAACAAAATTCTTCTAATTAGCGTAATAAAAGTTATTCAAAATGATATTTTTTAGCCTTGAGATAACGACCGGGGGGACAAATTGCTGTGTGGTGTAGTGGTTGTGTATATCGCTTGACATAAAGTGGTTCGCTGCCAATGCAAGCAGCAGAGTTATGCAAGCCAAATGGAAAAATCGCAAACAGAAAATACAATTGATATAAAACAGGAGACTTATGATTGACAAAAATGCATTCAAACGTTTGAGGGTAATTTAGAATATGAATCTCACGCCACACTCAGCCACCAACAAATCAATTCCACAAGGTTCAGTTTGTGGGAAATTTTTTGGTCACGTGCGAATACTGAAGATGCACGAGTTAAATCATCCGCTTGAACGTGAACGAATGAAGGTCAAATATTATCTCCCTGGAGAACAATTGGTTAGATAAATCATTACGGTTTTAATTATGCTGGGGAGATAACTGCGAATCACTTTTGAAGATAATTCACTTCTAAGCTCAATATTAGGAATTTGAGGGGTTTCTTAGACATATTGTGTGACTTTGATTTCTACTTTTAAGGATTCCCCCACCTCTCGGGCTACTTTTTAATGGGTCTATGTTGGGGCTGGACCCCCGACGAACATCTATGCCAATTTTTGCAGGCCAATCGGTTCAGTAGTTTCCCCGCGAAAGAGTAACATAGCGCAAAAACTAAGTTTCGAAATCACTTTATCCCCTCCCCTTACTCCTCCCACCCCTCGCGCTACTTCTCCGTATGCCTATGTTGGAACCAGAACTACCACAGACACTCATGCCAAATTTCAAGTCAATCGGTTCAGCCGTTTTTGCGTGAAAGAGGAACAGACAGACATCAACTCATTTTTATATATTAGTATGATATTTCTACTCGCCGTTTTCATAAAACCATTTTAGGCCTTATTAATAGTCATAAAGATATCTTAAAACATTCCATTTTATTTCCAACCGAATGCCAAAAACAAGACCAAACCACCCATTTTAAGAGAAAGACAAACAAACAAATAAACGAACTCTTACCCCAAACACATATACCCTCTCCATTCCGTCGGAGGTAAGAAAATAGCAGGCGAAAAAAAGTCCTAAATACAGTGACTGCTCTCATAAGGGGACACTCACGTGACTATGAGTTCTGTCCGGTTATGAGAGGTGTCCGTTTGTCACAAAACTTTTAATATTGTAACTACGAATTTGATCATAGGAAATGTGTCCGTTTAAAGTAGGCGTCACATCTATCAGTTTTCCAGTAGGCGTCACATCTATCAGTTTTCCAGTAGGCGTCACATCTATCAGTCGCAACTGACAGTTTTTTGTGAAAAGTTTCTATTCCCGGAAAAATCCTTTTTGGAAAAACGTTACTGATATTTTTTGTGAAACATAAAAAATGTCACTTAAAAAGCGGAGTCAGCACTCGGCCAAAAATAATATTAACACCACAAAAACTAACATTTTATTGCGTACTAACAATAAATGTAACTATTTGACATTTTCGAGTGTTTCTGCCCATTTTGACAAAATTCTGGGCCCGTATTCTAGAACTCGTACCGAAAAAAAAAAATTAAAGCGATTCTTGAACTCGGAAACGAGCGATCTCTCTCAAAAGATAGTTTCAGATTCATATTGATCCCACTCGGCAGGCTAACGTCACCGAGTATTTACTCGCAAGAAATCGCTCGTTTCCGAGTTCAAGAATCGCTTTTTGTACCACTCGGTAGAGATTTGACTCGGTACGAGTTCTAGAAAAAGGCCCCTGGCTATGCGGTCTCCCCCAACGTTTCGTTAATGATTCTCATTCACATTACAGTTCATGGTTCTCTGAGGTGGCAATGGGTCCTCCGGACGCCATCCTTGGTGTGACGGAGGCGTACAAACGAGACACGAATCCAAAGAAGATAAACTTGGGCGTTGGTGCCTATAGAGATGATAATGGCAAACCATTTGTACTGCCGAGTGTTCGTATGGTATTTTTTTTCGACCTTTTCTAAAGAAACTTTCACACAAACACCTAATTTTTAGGCCGAAACGAGGATTGTTGATAAAAAGATGGACAAAGAATATGCGCCGATTGGAGGATTGGCAGAATTTGGTAAATTATCCATTGAACTCGCTCTGGGTTCCCAATCACCGAATTTAGACAAAAAATCAAATGCTACTGTCCAAGTAAACTTCTAGTATAAACTAAAATTCAAAATAAAATGCATTTAAATATAATTTTTAGGCTATAAGTGGAACTGGAGCTCTTCGCGTTGGAGCTGCTTTTCTTAATGGATTCTGGAGTGGGAATCGAGAAGTGTACTTGCCAACTCCATCCTGGGGCAACCACACTCCAATATTCAAACACGCAGGCCTCAACGTTAATAAGTATCGATATTATGAGCCAAAAACGTGTGGATTTGATTTTAAGGGGTGCCTCGATGATATATCGGTAAGATTTGATCTAGTTACAGTCTGTATAAGTGTAGATAATTCCCTTAAAGTTCTTGTGTGAGTTCTAAATTTCATTAAAATCGACCAATTTTTAACGCAAAAAATTACCAAAAACTCAAAATTTACTTAATTTTCGAAGCCCCGCAAACATATTTTATATGCCGGAAGTGTTTCTAATATCTGAAGTTTACCGAGATTAGAGTAGAATACTTGAATAGGTTGCCCTGTACGCAATTTAAAAATTATAAATACAGTAGATATTTTCCAGTGTGTATCAAGAAATGCAGCACCGTTATAAAACACAATTTCCAACAAAGCGGCAATACGAATTATCACGTGAGCTGTAACATACGGACTTTTGAGAAAAATGACGACTCACTAGAATCTTCCAAACAAATGGCGAAGATTGTAGGTTACGAGCATATTCGGAAACGATTGGGAAACTTCTACAACTTGCACGTGCTGCCAGATACCCTTATAAATAGAGCCCCAAAGTCAACTTGCATTCATTATCTGCATTCCCGACCCATGTAAAAACTACTGCCGAGTATTATGAGCAAATTTCATTGGGAACGCATATTTCGATGTTCGTTTGTTAGCCAATCTGTGATGGTAATGATAAACATGGCGATTCTGATAAACTTCTCGTTTTTATTTTAAAAATGAAAAATTACTATTGGCTGGGTGCGTGATGGCAGCGTCATCTAGTGGTTGCAACTAGGGCGTAATTTTTGACATTTGAATGACCGAACGAGAACAAATAAATAATTTCGAAACAAGATGTGAGAAGAAATCGGTATGTAAATCGCAAGTGAAAAAAATTCAACAAATTGTAAAAGCTTTTACAAGTCTGGTGTTGATAATTATTAAACGTTTTTTTTTAGATTTTTAGTAAATATGAGTTTATTAGTTATCAGAACTGGCTTTCAAGCTGTCACACACGACATCGCCTTTCAACCTCAGACTCCAATAAAGGGAAAAAATTTGGTTCTGGCTGAACATGTACGAGAAGTGGAAGAAGTGCGACAAAATGATCCTAACATCACCACAATTAAAGCTCGAATTATTCGCCTTGTTACTTCCCAGAATGTGAAAATTTCATTTCATAGGTTGGCTTACTTTTTCCTCTTTACAGCAGCTATCCATTTGTTTCGTTGATCTAATTTCCAACTCGCTCTTGGAAATTTGTAGAATTTGTAGTTCTTGTTCAGTCCATTGTTCTTACAATTCACTACACAACACGTTCCGTAACCCATTTTAATTTTCCTTTTAAAAATATGCGAACAACCAGATTTTACCAGGTTTCACTGACAGTGACAATTTCTCGCCCGAAGTTGTCAATTTTAGCACTTCGTGCGCTGCGATCGATTTTGTTTCCCCCACCATGTAGTTCGCACCCAGCCAATAAATATAGGAATTTGATTCATAATTTGTAAATATGTTTATAGGTCTGTAACAGACCATTAATTTGACGTCATTGTTCCAAATTCCATGGCAAATTTCCATTCTCGAAATTTTCGATTACTTTCGCGGGTTGAATTTTACAAACATAAGAATAAAAGAATCGTTAAATCGAAAATAAAAATTCGCGCGAGAATAATGAATCGAAAAAAATGAGTTTTCCGTATCCTAAGATAAAAACAAATTGTATTTAGAAATGATTTTAGATACCTCTTCCGTACATAAAATTCCAATCGGACCATTCCTTCCGCTCTCCCATATACAAATTATTTTATTTTTTGTCAAAATTCGGTCTGTCCTCATATAGAGTATTTAACGATTGCCTCCGGTAAATTGTAGTTTTTCTTACATTGTTTTTCCTATTTCCATAAAATGACACAAGAATGAAAATTTGACTTTGTGTGAACTTTTGTAAACATAACTGCTTCAGTTCAGTGCTTGAGAACATGGGCTACATAAAACCTAATCGTAATTTATTATCGAGTAACCTATAAAGTTCTAAAAGTCTATGTGCAAATAATGATAACGCGATTGACATTGATCTGCAAAAAACAAAGAATTTATTATACGCAAGATGTTTTCAAATTTCCAGTTAATACTGGAATTAATACAGTTAATACTTTTAATAACCCATCATGAGATAACAGTTTTACTTATCATCATTTTTTCTTAAAATAACATCTAAAGAATAAAAATACTTTTGACTATCACTTGGTGTTTGTATAGCCATTCCTATAATTAGTTTTTCTATGATTTAGAAAATTGTGAATCCAGTTCCCAAGCTTGTTTGTGCTCTTTTGAATTATGACCCTATATTTTTCAAAGCTGTTATGACTTAAACACATGTGATAAGATAATCCAATTTTTGAATAAACATTTTTTTTTATTTTGTAGAAAATGCCGGAGAAATCGATTATTTTATTGCATGCATGTGCCCATAATCCGACAGGGGTTGACCCGTCAGCTGAACAATGGAAAGAGCTATCGAAAGTAATAAAGAAGAAGAAATTGTACCCATTCTTTGACATGGCTTATCAAGGATTTGCCAGCGGTGATGTCGCAAAAGATGCGCAAGCAGTACGAATTTTCGAAAAAGATGGACATCAATTCTGTTTGTCGCAGAGTTTTGCAAAAAATATGGGACTATATGGAGAGCGGGCTGGTGCCTACACCGTCGTATGCGCAGACAAAGACGAAGCTGATCGAGTTATGTCGCAAATAAAAATTTTAATTCGACCGATGTATTCCAATCCACCGCTTCACGGAGCACGAATTGTTGCTGAGATCTTGAGCGATGAAAAACTTAAAGGAATTTGGTTAAATGATGTTAAGGAAATGGCAGATCGTATAATTGGTGTTAGAGAGAAATTGAAGGCCAATATTTTGAAATTGGGCTCTTCGCGTCCATGGAATCACATCACCGATCAAATCGGAATGTTTTGCTTTACTGGAATGACGCCCGAGAATGTTGAACGTTTAACAAAAGAATTTAGCATTTATTTGACTAAGGATGGTCGTATTTCAATGGCTGGCGTTACTAGTAAAAATGTTGATTATTTAGCCTTTGCCATGCACGAGGTTACCAAGTAAGAGCTCGGAGATCTCTTTGCATTTGAATTTATTTTTAGCGTCATGTTTGTGTTCGCAAAACAAATTGTTTGTTATTAAATATATAGAAAATGTTAGTTTTACAATTCGGAGAGCACACAGTTAAACACAATTTTTATACATTGTTTGCATTGTTTCAATGCATTTCGAACAATTTTAAATTTACACGGAAACGTTTAAACTTATGAATTTACATCTAGTCTATCAAATTAGGTGAAGAAAACAATCTGCCTTTAAAAAACGTATCAAGTATGCTATATTTTTCGAAAGAAAAACAAAACCTTAATAAATATCTATCATTCTATACAGCATTTTTTGAAATAATTTTTTTCTAATATTTGTTAAAAATAAACCTTTATGCACAAAGAAAAATGTTTTCAATATATTTTTACCTTGTCATATATATATTAAGAGACGTTTTGTTAATTAGTTGAGGATTTTACCTAGCGAGCTATATGTTGTTAAACCATTCGGTATTTTGATGCCATATGGCATCATGCTAAAAAATTTGAATTGTCTTATTATTTATTTATTTTCAACACTCTATTCTCATTCAGTGCACCTTTAAGTGCATTTGTGACCCAATTTTGATTTTTTGAGTAAAAACCTGGACTACAGTGGACGTATTTGTAAAAAATAAAATTTTTTAATTTTTTTTTTGTTTTATATGAATACTAATAGCTTAAACATCATTAATTTGTATAGAGAGAATCTTTAACCCCCATAAAAAAAACGTGCCGAACGGGTTAAGCTATTGATTTGTAGACTGATTTTAAACAAATGCACAGTGGCACACATCTAGGGCATTCAATCTAGAATATTCTGATATTGAGATTTTTTTTGCCAAAATTTCACTATTCGGTTATTTGTTACCGAATCCTCGAATAGCAGGTTAATCCTCTTATGCGCGCACCTCGCATTGAGTCACGCCAGTCGACTTTTGTTGGACTTTTATGTCGACAGTAGTTGCAACTAACGCCGATTCAGGTGTCTAAGAAAATACCAAATTTCACGCGCCTCGCCTCAATTAGAGTCGAGGTGACTAGAGGGGCGCGCCTTAAGGGAATCGACCAGTAGTTTTTCCCATTCGTAGTAAAATATCCCACATTAATCTTTAAAAGGGAGAAATTTCTCGATCCTGCATGCACTAATACAATAATTAAAATTTATTTCGCACGCATATCTCAGGAAGCCACATTTTTTTAAATTGACAAATAAATTTTCATATGTTAAAACCATTCCTGTAAAGTAAAATAATGGGACTGCAATGACATTTCTTTTTTAATTTTTTTAAAAATATTCAAGCATTTTAAAGAATGTATAATTAGTTTTCATTTTCCAAAATTGTGAAATTGACCCTAATCGGTTGAGCCGTTTAAAAGCTACAAATATTTAAAGTTTACATGATTTCGGCTTTTCTCTAACGGCCCAAGGACTTTTCCACACTAGCCGAATTTGAAATTTAAAAAAAAATTTGCTCGGTACATTTTTCCTCACTCATTGGCCAGTTTTATCTGAGATACAATTATGATAAATTTTAAGGAAAGTTTCGATGTCCATTCTAATCCTAAATACGCGTGGCGTGGAATTGAATGATAACCAAAAACAAAACAAAAAACGAGATTGTTGCCTTTATATAGATTAAGTGAAATGAAAGTTAAACAAGTTTTTTATTAATTAAAGTCACTTGTATTTGATAAGTACACCTTGTACAGCATGCATACTCATCGTTGTGGGATTAAAGTTTAAAGTTTTTTTAGACCAAAAAACAAAGAAATTACCCAAAAGCTTTTGGAAAAAATCGTTATGCCTTCAGGACCTCCCGTTCCGAATTTTGAAATCCCAACTCTAGATCCGTGTTCAGTCAGTGACCCGACAAGCCCCTAAGGGCTCAGTTATAGCGATCAGTAAATTTCTGTCAGTGAATTTTTTTAATTCCGATTTCTTTACTAATACACCCAATTCTTATATTTTTTTTAGTTCAAAACGTGTTTATACACGTCTAATTACCATTTCCATTAAATGAAATTGTTATTACATGAGTAATTTTTCCAAAAAACACGATTTAATTTTTTTTACGTACGAAAAAAATTTTCGTATACGTAAAAAAAATTAAATCGTGTTTTTTGGAAAAATTACTCATGTAATAACAATTTCATTTAATGGAAATGGTAATTAGACGTGTATAAACACGTTTTGAACTAAAAAAAATATAAGAATTGGGTGTAGAAGAAGTAAATAAATCTGAATTAAAAATTTTTACTGATCATTCTTACGGATCGCTATAACTGGGCCCTAATGCAAGTTTTTCCGGAAAAAATGGAAAAAGGATATTTGCGTTATCCTTACAGGACCATCCGGTTATAATTTTCAAATTCTAACACCGGATTCGCGATCAGCGACTGCCTAAAGCCTCGAATTACATTTCTCAGCCACCTAACGTGTTTAATAACGATCGAATTGACTAGAGTACCTCGGTGATATAAAGCTATAAAGATATATATATATATAAATATAAGATTTATTATACAGTGATAGTGTAAGAGCATAGCGATATTGTATTTAAAGTGATATAAATTAATTATTGAATTAAGATCTGACATTGAATTGTTCAAATAGAGTACTTAGAGTTTGAACTTGTGATTGTCTGAGAAACTGAAATAAAGTAATTTATTTGTTAATTTTCTTGTGTTTATTCTTGAAATATCCAAATGAGCTTATCTGATCTCGTTACAATAGGTATGTATTTCAATAAATCGTTTTGTTATCGTTTTATCGTATTTATTCTTTGAACGCCATAACATAACAATAGGTTATTGACAGTTACTTTAACAGATGTTACTCGTTCAAAAATTTCACAAGAATGACGAATGTCCTACATCACAGCAATACACCTGCGATCATGTTGGTCAACCTAAAGCCACGCCCACAAAAATCAAAGATAGTTTGATATTTGGTGATCATGATGGCCAAAACGAGTTTTTGCTATCCGTCAGCACTACACACGCTCAAATTGGCGTGACAACATGAAATGTTGTAGGGCATGCGTGAGCGTGTATTGCCTGCTTAACCCATCGAAAATGTCGAGATAACCTCAGTGTTTGGATTAAATTTCGAAAAGCCATGCATTTTTAAGAAATTTGGGTATGAAAATTAATCGAAAATGAATTTAATAAAACAAAATAAAAATTGTTAAATCCCAAAAGTTTCTCTATTTAGAAAAATGTGGAATAAAACAGAAATGTGATATTTTTAATTAACTAAAAGAGTTTTAACGCATATTATCGCTTTAAACTATTGATGTAAAAATAAAATATGTCTTGGTTTAGGTTCAGAATGTAAGGTTATCTCAGGATAACTCGAACTGTCTCAAAATCATCTCGATTTTAGTGTCGTGCGAAAATGATCTGCTTGCTCTATTCGCTCGATTGAGATAAATATCGAACACGGCCATAGTCGTAAAAGTTATTGGAATAAAGAACTATCTTAAGTTGGTCATTGAGGTACCCTAGTGCGACTAATGGGACTCACTCCAATTTGACATTTCACATCTTTTTTAACTTCACGCCGGTAAACAGTTCAATCGCACTCGGACAATTTTGTAAAAAGAAGGATGTTTTCTCTGTGTAGGCAAACGCATCCTGCTACAGGAATTGAATTTGCGATTTCTTGTCACTTCTTTAACAATTCCGAAAGGAATTTGGTGACAGCCGGAGCAAATATTCTAAAAGTTTACCGCATTGTTCCCGAAGTTGACTCTAGTAATAAAGAAAAGTTCCCAGGTAAAATATGCTCTTGCACACGTAAATAGTATGGAAGTTTATAATTTGGGTACTTTCAGATCACAGGCCACCGAAAATGCGCTTGGAATGTTTGTCCTCGTATCAGTTATTCGGAAATATAATGGCATTGCAACATGTTTCTCTAGCTGGGTCTCAGCGGGATGCTCTGCTGATTAGTTTCAGAGATGCTAAACTATCCGTGGTACAGCACGATCCAGACACATTCTCATTGAAAACCCTTTCGTTACACTATTTCGAAGAGGATGATATTAAGGTATATTGCATAAATCTAATCGTTGATTCGTAGAAATCTGAAATTTAATTTTAAGGGTGGATGGACTGGACATTATCATGTTCCACTTGTACGTGTCGATACGGACAATCGCTGCGCTGTAATGCTGGTATATGGCAGAAAGTTAGTAGTACTGCCTTTTAGAAAAGATAGCAGCTTAGATGAGATTGAAGTTCAGGATGTGAAACCAATCAAAAAGGTATTAGGGCGTCGATTTTTTTTTTACTAAAGCAGTTACCCAGAAATATCACATTTATGTTTTCAGATTCCCACTCAATTGATTGCTAAAACTCCAATTTTGGCTTCATACATAATTACATTGAAGGAGTTAGACGAAAAAATTGATAACGTTATCGATATTCAGTTCTTGCACGGTTATTATGAACCAACGCTTCTCATACTTTACGAACCAGTTAGAACGTTCCCTGGGTATTATTCCATCAATTACTAAAAATATATTCCGCTAAATTTATCACACAAATTCTTTCTAGCCGAATCGCCGTTCGTTCAGACACATGTACAATGGTTGCCCTCTCCTTGAATATTCAACAGCGCGTACATCCTGTAATTTGGACAGTGTCTGGCCTACCTTTCGACTGTATTCAGGTGCTGCCAATTCAAAAGCCAATTGGTGGGTGCTTGGTTGTATCAACGAATGCTTTGATTTATCTAAATCAGAGTGTTCCGCCATATGGTGTTAGTTTAAATAGTATTGCCGATCACAGTACATCATTTCCCTTAAGTACGTTGACTAACTTTTCTGAGAATTAAATAAAACTAACATTGTTTTCTATAGAGCCACAGGATGGTGTCAAAATTAGTTTGGATGCTTCGCAAATAACGTTTATAGATACAGATAAACTTGTCCTATCATTAAAAAATGGAGAACTATATGTTTTAACACTGTGTGCAGATTCTATGCGAAGTATTCGGAATTTCCATTTTAATAAAGCAGCTGCTAGCGTTCTCACAAGCTGCGTAAGTTAAAAAGATATAAAATAGGATATTAAAAAAAACATTTTTGTTTTAGATATGTGTTTGTCAAGAGGATTATATATTTCTTGGATCCAGATTGGGCAATTCACTTTTACTGCGCTTTAGTGAAGAGGATGAAAATACAGTTATAACAATTGATGATACAGAAGTTGAAAAGGAAAAAGGTGAATTTGGCTTTTAATTAGTATGTCTGAGGGTTACGTTAAGCTAGAGCTTCGAACCGGGCGGTGTTTTTTTGGAAAAGCAGAAAATATATAAAAAACTGGCGTCTATCGTAGCCTGATTAAAAATTTTTGCATAAATTTTTTTTGCACCAAAAAATCGAAAAAAAAACTTTTGAAAAAAAATAGTTTTCGCTGCAGGACTTTCCATTTTGTATTTTGAAATTCTAATACCAGGTTCGAGATCAGCGACCCCGGAAATCCCCTAATGCCAATTTTTCGGAGGAAAAGTGGGAAAAAGGATATTTGCATTATTCTTACAGGACATTTCGTTTAAAATTTTGAAATTTTAGTACCTCGTGGTCAGTGACCTTGAAAACCCACAAAAAACATTTATCAGTGTCCTTGCGGACAGGCTTCATAGCACAAATCAATGTTTTAAAACATCAACCCTCTAACCATGCCCGGTTTTCACACTTAGTGGTGGAATTTAGAAAAACAGAGGTTCTATGAGGTAAGAGTAAAATTTCATGGTAATCGAAGATGAATCTGTGTGTAAAATTTTTTGGTGATCGATTCAGTGGTTCGGGAGATACTGTAATGAGGCAGTGGTATTTGACTTTTATAGTTATAATCACCCTTGTTCTGAAATACGGCGTTACGTTAGTTTGCTCGATATTTACTCGATCAGCACTCGATATCGCATTTTCGGTGTTCTGAAATACGCAACGTTTCGTTTGAGTTCAACGCGGAGTAACGTCTCGCAACGTATTCGATTTTCGTTGTTCTGAGATTCGCCGGGAGCTGATATTTGAGGTTAAATTGCTCACTTCAGTTTTCTCGCGTTTGGTGGATATTTCAGGCAGTTTTAGGGCTTCTTTTGCGATCAATTAAAATGTTAGTAGAAAATAATGGAAATATATATTTAAGTATGAAATTACAAGTTTATTTGTCAAATAGGAGTGGAAATAAAAATTCAACAAATACTGCCCAATTCAACTATTTAATTGATGTAATGAAGGAGCACCCTGATATCGCGAAGGGCTTTTCACGAAGACCAGTGGCAGAGGTTCAGACAATCTGGCAATCGATATCAAATAAATTATCCAGCTTGGGACCACTAAAAAAGGATTTCCTCAGAATATATAAAAATGATGTTTTGCTCAGCCGAAAATCCTTCCTAAAGCTAGGAAAAAAATTTATATGAATTGGAAGTTACACTTTTTCTATATACTCACGCTTCTTCACTTAAATTCATGACGTTCGAAGAATTTCTCAGAAGAATTCTTTGCTCCCGCAAGGAGTTTATCTCCTCCTGCCTTAATAATAAATAAATTGGCACCGTCAAATCCATGTTTTACTTTCAAAACTTGCACTGAAATGGATACAAACATAACCAGCTGATTTTTGACACTTCGTTTGCATGCGATGTTTGCCGTATTTTTAAACAGCAAACGCCGTTTTTCAGAACACCGATCGCGTAGCGAATCGAATCGAATGCGTTACGTTTAGCGGGCTAACGCCGTATCTCAGAACAAGGGTGAGTATCTATCAACGTTCGATTTGGAATAACGCATTGCAACGCATTCGATTTTTGTTATTCTTGAATACGCCGAGAACACTTTTTTGAGGTTAAATCACTCACTTCAAATTTCTCGCGTTTCATTGACGTTTGAATTCGGTGTTTACAAAAATGTGAGGTAAATCTTATATATTTAAATGAAAGATTTTAACAGTGAATTTTTAAAATAGGAGTGCAAAGAAAAACACTATAAACAAAGACTACTTAGTTTGAATTTTTAATTTCAAAAATGAAAAACAATCCGGACATTGCCAAGGGATTTACGAGGATGTCGCCGATAGAGATGAATTTATTGTGGGAGGAAATTCAATATATTCGACCGGAACCGGAAATCTTTTTTGAATCTACAAAATTGCAAATACAAATCGATAAGATTCCCAGTATTTGTATGCACTTACGCTTCATCGGTTAAGTTCATCAAATCTGAAGAGTGTCTTAGAATTTTTTTTTGCTGGCTAACGAATTCAACTCCTCTTGCCTCAAAAAATGATACATCAGCCTAGAATTCATAGCTACTGAAGCAAATCACTTCAAACACTTCACTTTTATTATACCCGTATGGTGAAACCAAAGGGTATATCTGTACCCCAGAGGTAAACTGTCGTAACTAACATTTTGCAAATTTTACAGGAGAGCCATTTTTAGTTCGGAATTGCAATTTTTATTGTGTATGATTTTCGGTAATTATTTGAAACTTTTGTAGTTTATTTTATTTTAGGACATTGTTTAAACAAAATATTAGTTGATATAATATATTCGTCCCCACAATGTAGTTACAACAATAACCCCAAAATCGCGGTTTTGTCAGTTACGACAGTTTACCTCTGGGATACAGATATTAACTTTGCCTTACCGTTTGTAACGCCAAGATCCCGTCATCACACACAAGAATGAATTACCATCAGTGTGTTTAGAATGATAACCAGTGTGTTTAGAATGATAAAAAAAAGTTGAATTTAGCATGTCCGTCCGTCCGTCTGTCTGTGGCGCGGATTGCGGGCGCACGGATTGAGCTAGAGACTTGAAATTTTGCGCAGATTCGTTTTTCGTAAAATCCAAGGTTAAGTTCGTTAATGGGCAAAAATGGACCGAACGAAGAACAAAAGTTATTTAGGATATGATTCTACATAAAACTTCCATACATCAAAATCCGATTCGAACAAATTTTTAAAAATCTTATTCGAAAGTTTGACTCAAAGTGGAATTAAAATCACCATACGGGTTTTCAATAATTGCCAGATTGGCAATTATAGCTTTTGTTATGTTTCTTTCGGTGCGTTGCACTGTTATTCAGGAAATCGCAAAAAACTCCTACATTTGTATAGGGGAGGGGAAATCCGGAGAAAGTTTTGTAAAATTGCATTGTGCCGTCTTCGAGAAAATCGTAAAAAAACCATTCCATATGTATGAAAGAGCGAGGAAAGGAGTGGTCCGACCTTCTATTTTGCAAAAAAACGGCTGTGCCAAATTTAAAGTCTCTAGCTTAATTAGTTCTCAAATTATCGTGTCTACGTACAGACAGACAGACATTCATAAAGAAAATCTAATATACTCTATATATGGTTTCATTATATAGAGTACTAACAATTTAAAAAAAACATTCGTTGGTTCACGAAAACATGTTGAATCTGTCTATATAAATAAACGTGTGTTTGATCAAACACGCCCATTTTATTGTCAACGGAAACAGCTGCCGAATATCAATACAATCTCCATATAAGAAAACCACAAGCGATCTAATCACGTAATCCTTCATTACAGTGCAGAACATTTATGACTAGCAATCAGCTTTATTTATAGTCCAATTGTAGGCTCGAATATTTCTAGATTTGCGAAACACGGATAAATGTTTCTTTGTAACTTATATTTTTTTTAGAAACTAAATAAAACTATTTTCAGTTGAAGCACCAAAAAAACGTTTGGAGGAGGAAGAACTGCAAGTGTATGGATCGGGCGCTAAAACTGCTGTCCAATTGACAAAATTTGTTTTTGAAGTATGCGACAGTATCTTGAATATCGGTCCAATTGGTTTTATGGCACTTGGTGAACGATCTAGTGAGAACGAAGATTTAGACAAAAATCCGGATGCCGGAGATGATCTTAGCAAAATAGACTTAGAAGTGGTGACATCAAGTGGCCATGGTAAAAATGGTGCTCTATGCATTCTCTCGAACTCAGTGAAACCACAAACCATAACTAGTTTTGAGCTACCTGGGTCTATGGATATGTGGACAGTTTTTGATGAGCCGGGCAAAAAATCAAGCAGTACTGAAGATCATCACGACTTTATGATACTTAGCCAGGAAAATGCTTCATTGGTCTTACGAACCGGCGTGGAAATCAACGAAATCGAAAATACCGGCTTCTGTACGAATCAGCCGACAATATTTGTTGGAAACTTGGGAAATAATCGGTTTATTGTTCAAGTAACAACACGTAGTATTCGGCTTTTGCAAGGTATACGAATGTTACAGAATATTCCAATTGAAGTTGGCCAGCCCGTGACAAGTGTGTCATTGGCTGACCCGTATGTGTGTATAAGAGCTGACAATGGGCAAGTGATAACGCTGGCGCTTCGCGAGACCAAGGGAACACCGCGCTTGGCAATTAATAAAAATACTATTGTCAGTGTAAGTGTTTGAAGATATTTTTTTTACCTATATATTTATACTCTGTATGAGAATCATATAGAAGATTTTTAGATTTAGTATACCGTTTGCAACGCATTTAACCAATCAACGGATATAAAAATGAACGACACCAGGATGTTTGGGATTTTGATTTCACCACTCCTTCTCCCTTCCCTATACAAATAGAATATAATTTTCCTATTTTCGGATATGAAAATGAACCACGCCAGGATGTTTGGTAGGACAAAATATTTTGATTTCTGTGTCTGTTTGTCTGTCCGTGAACAACACAACTTTCGAAAGGATTGAGCTAGAGGCTTTAAATTCTGTGCAATTACGTTTTACGTAAATAGCAAAGTTAAGTTATTGAACGGGCAAAATTGGACCATTCCTTCCAATTTTCTCGAAAACAGTGAGTCACATTGAAAAATTTATAAAGGTGATATGTGTTGATAATTTGATTTTACATTACCCATCCATACATCAAAATCCAGTTGGACAACTTCTACCCTCCCTCATTCACATTGAATACTTTATCCCATTTTCTCAAAAACGGTCAGTCACATAGAAAAATTTTATGCAGACGAAATGTGTTTAGAATATGATTTGATTTTACATAGCAGTTCCATACATCAAAATCCAATCGGATCTTTCCTCCTTCCCCGTCCCACACAAATGGATTTTTTTTTAATTTGTCTGCCCTCATATAGAGTAGCTTTTCTTATGTTTTGTAATTGAATAATTTCGGGCTTTAGGTTATTTTTGTTTCTATCAAAACCAAATAGAAATAAGATGAATTATTTGGTATTTGAATAGAAATGATTTCGATAGAAACAAAAACATTCCAATATGACCTATAGCCCGAAATTTTTCAGATAAAGAAAATATGTTAAGACTCCTAGAGGTCGAGAAAAATTAAATTGTTTTTTATACACTTTCTATTAAGTTGGATTGTCGCGACCTATGTGGCTACCTACCTATGTGTCTTTCTCTGGAATCTTTGGAACCTTATATCTCCGAAACTATGCAACCTAGGAAGATGAAATTTTGTCACCTTGCGTAGTCCGGTGACAGTTCAATATTTTTACTACTCCATCCTTGTAAGGATAATGGAAGGTCCTGTAAGGATAACGCAAATATCCTTTTTCCCATTTTTTTCGGGAAAAAATGGTATTAGGGGGTTTTCGGGGTCGCTGATCACGAATTCGGTGTTAGATTTTCAAAATTCAAAACGGAAGGTCCTGTAAGGATAACGCAAATATCCTTTTTCCCATTTTTTCCGGGAAAAAATGGTATTAGGGGGTTTTCGGGGTCGCTGATCACGAATTCGGTGTTAGATTTTCAAAATTCAAAGCGGAAGGTCCTGTAAGGATGACGCACATATCCTTTTCCCATTTTTTCCGGGGAAAAATTGCATTAGGGGGTTTTTGGGGTCGCTGAATCCGATTCTGACATTTAAAATTCTGTAAGGATAACGGAATGTCCTGCAAAGATAACGTGAGTTTCCTTTTGCTCAAATTTCCCGCGAAAGATCTTTTCTGGAGGTTTTTGGTACGCTAATTCAAGACTAAAAAGTATAAAATAAAAAAAAACACTTTAAAAAACAAGTTTTATAACCTTATACACTTTCAAAATGCACTAAAAAGTAAAAAACAAGTTTAAAGTTTCACAAAAAATGTTTTTATAAATTGCGTGTTGTTGTGAAAGTATAAAGTGTGTGACGTTGCATTTGCTCTTGAATCTGTAATAGCGGTTTCATACTGTGCAACGCAGCACACTTTATATTTTCACAACAACACGTAATTTATAAAAACATTTTTTGTGAAACTTTAAACTTGTTTTTTACTTTTTAGTGCATTTTGAAAGTGTATAAGGTTATAAAACTTGTTTTTTAAAGTGTTTTTTTAACATTCAGCAAAGTTTTTCTGGTCGATATTTAAATGAATGATTTTTTTATTATCTTCAGAAGCCAACAGTTCTCGGGATGAGTGCATATCGCGATGTGTCTGGTATCTTTACTACCAAATATGAAGACATCTCCACTTTATCATCTTCTGGCAATTCGTTCTACACCAATTCAGGTTTTGGCTACATGAAACCAGAGCCTAATATGAAGATAGAAGACGAGGAAGATTTACTATATGGAGAAGGTGGCAGTGCTTTTAAAATGACAAGCGTAAGTATAACTTGACACATCAAGTGATACCAGGAATAAAGCGATACCAGGAATAAAGTTATACAAGGTTGAACCTTTATTTTTTCCAGATGGCAGATATGGCCAGACAATCAAAGAATAAAAACTCTGATTGGTGGAGGCGTCATTTACAGCCGGTTAAACCAACATTTTGGCTATTTGTAACTCGAGACAATGGAAATTTAGAAATATACTCGATGCCCGATCTGAAATTAGTTTACATTATTAATAATGTTGGCAATGGAAATATTGTAAATCAGTTTTTATCTCTAAGAAAACTGTACCTAATATTGTGTTTTTTTTTTAGATTTTATCGGATTCGATGGAATTTATTCCCATGTCATTTGCTCAACAACACTCAAGCGATGGGAATTTAGTTGACATCAAACATAATTTGCATAGTATGCAACAGGGAACTGGTATGCCATTTAATAAAATGACAACTGCAATTGAAATTGCAATGGTTGGGCTTGGAAATCAAGGGAATCGTCCGATGTTATTCATTCGCACACGATGTGAAATTTTGATATACCGAGTAAATTTGAAAATTATTCCAACTTAACTCGATTGTCGTAAACACATTTTTTTTTATTTATAGGCATACAAATATCCAAAAGGTCATTTGAAAGTGCGATTCCGGAAAATGACACACGATATGATTCAGCCACTGATGACAAATCTAGATAGATCGTTCTCGATGGATATTGATGACGAAGATGACCTCCCGGTAAACCCATACGCATTAAAAGACTCCTTCATTAAGCGTTTACGATACTTTGGTACAGCATAATTGTTTAAAAAACCAGTAAAGCAAAATTTAATACATAAATTCTACATTAGGTAATATTGCTGGTTACAATGGAGTCGGTATTTGTGGAACTCATCCATATTTCATATTTTTAACATCGAAAGGTGAACTACGAACGCATCGTATGCACGGCAACTTGACGATAAGAAGTTTTGCACCATTCAACAATATAAACTGCCCAAATGGATTTCTGTATTTTGATACTTCCAGTGAATTGCAAATATCAATATTTCCTACATATCTCACATATGATGCACCATGGCCAGTTCGTAAAGTACCGTTACGTTGTACACCATTGCAATGTGTTTACCACAAGGAAAGCAAAGTGTACTGCGTTGTGACTGTCACTGAAGAACCAAGTAATAAATATTATCGATTCAACGGTGAAGACAAAGAATTAACTGAAGAAAATAAGGGTGAAAGGTAAGATGATTTTTCAACTTCAAATTTTTTGATGTAGTGTTTTTTTTATGGTTTTCATATTTTTATACTTTATACACTGACTTATATACAATGGACAGAGCATCCGAGCCGAAAAATGGCACGGCAGCAGATTTGACTTGGGGATTCAGAAACCCCCAACCTAATTGTACTCGTAGAAATTTGGCGTTATACAAATTTCATGTCAATTCACTTGCAGTCATGTTCAAATTACATGAAAATTACACAAATAGTTAGTCTTTACTTGCTAAATCTAGAATGCACGGTTCTTTAAAAATTCGAAAAAAATCAGTGCAAAACGCAAATGTTACACTTTTTCACTTCAAAGTTAAAGTTGAGAGTCCCCTGCTGTCATTTATGCCAAACACATATCTTGATCTTGCTTTCTCTTACCGATCGCCTTGTTTATCACACGAGAATGAAAGGATGCTGACTTGTGTTTTATGTAAATGTCATCTGATAGTATTTTGGCGCGAATTTATTTGATTTTTAACGGCATAAAACCGTTTTGATCATAACGAATGGTTAAGTAAGTCGTAGGAACCAACAGTAGGAACCAAAATCAATCGTAACTTAATTTTTTTCAAAAATGGAATAGATTCGTTTTGAACCCAATAGACACATATGATATACCATATGGCAGTACATTAGATTTAGTATACCGTTTGTAACGCATCGGATCAATCGTCGGACACAAAAATGAACTACACTAGGGTGTTTGGGATGACAAAGAGAAAGAATTTTGATTTTCGTATGTCCGTCTGTCGGTCCGTAACCACCATAACTTTGGAAAGGATTGAGCTAGAGTTTTGACATTTTGTATAGTTACGTTTCTCGTAAATGGCTGGGCTGAGTTCTTGAACGGGCAAAATTGGACCATTCCTTCCCTCCTCCATCATACAAACGAAACAGTTTTTTTTGAGAACGGTAAGTCATATTGAAAAATTTATAAAGGAATAATGTATTTAGAATATGACTTTACATAACTCATATATACATAAAAATCCAATCGGACCACTGTTTCCCCCCTCGAAAACGATGAGTCGTGTTGAAAAATTAATAAAGGTAAAAAATGTTTAGAAATGTCTAGAATATAATTTTACATAACAGTTCTATACATAAAAATCCAATCGGAACACAAATAGATTTTTTTAAATAAACATTTTGTCTGTCATCATATAGAGTATTTGACGATTGGCACCTGGCAATTGTAGCTTTTATTATGTTTTAAAATCGGTTCTATATTTCCAGATTTTTGTATCCGATGTATAAAAAGTTCACCGTTGTTCTTTTGGATCCGAATTCCTGGGAAATAATTCCGGACGCTTCAATTGAACTAGAAGAATGGGAGCATGTAACATCTTTCAAAAATGTGAGCTTAGCATACGAAGGAACGAGGTAAGTATTTTTTTAGGCATCCATGTTGAAGCAGATGTTTTGTTATTGAATTGGCTTTCTTGAAATTTATTTCCTCATATCGTGACCTGAGTTTTAGTTTGTACCATAGGTCCAGCGTCATGCCAGGAAACTGGGGTGATAGGGGCTTCGGCCTTTGGAACCAACAGTCGATGTTAATTTTAGATCGATGCCATAGATTCAAATCTTTATCTCATAATTTGATCAAAATCTTTGTGTCCTGAATTCAACGCTTTTGTAAATTTACTTGAACCAGCCAAATGACTAAACATTATATTCATAAAATGTAGCTCTCTCTGTAACGTTCAAATTACATCTTGGAATCCATTTCGCAATTCGCAAATTTATATTTGTATCTTAAATGTGTTGTCAAATTCAATGTAAATTTAAAGTGAAGTAAAACTGCCGCGTAAAGTTAAATTTTCGAAGTTTTTTTAAGTAAAATTAACTTTATTTACAAGTGGATTTTTATTTGTTTTCTTCCCCAGTTTCTTTCCCCTTTTTGAACCTCACAAAATAGAAAAAAAAGTTAAGTGGATCATGGTTTACATTTTATTTTCAACAAATTCAAAAAAAAATACAAATATAAAGAAATTCATCGCATCCATTTATTGGGGGCTTACTTCACCACTGCTGGATAAGTTTTATATAGTAAATAATGATCTGTCATATCGTCGGTGATAGTGCAATACCGCGTATGAGCAGTTTGTAAATACCGCGTATCTACAAAAGTAGCAATTTTGAGATTTCGGGCCTAAATGTTCGAAGTGATGAATTGCTTACTTTAGGAGTCATGCCATCTGAATTATTCAATAGGTAACCGCTATTTGGCTAACGAAACAATACTGCGTATCCGTCATTGTTGTGAAGTTGGCGGCAAATCCAAACTTTTGCTTCCCCCTGTAAAATATTCAAAATGTAGATACGCGGTATTTACAAACTGCTCATACGCGGTATTGCACTATCACCGACGATATGTCTTATGTCTACGGCACAAGGTCGCTGAGATGTACTTAACGACTAGATAAAACTTATCCAGGAGTGGTGAAACAGGCCCTTAATCAAAATTATTATTTATTAGTTAAATTTAAGACTCATAATTTCAGTGTTTCCATGGAAAATCTTCAATTGCATACATTTCAGTATGCATAGCGTGTGTGAATTTTCGTACATAGGCGAATGGTAATTTATTCCAAGCACTTTGTTTTAGATCAGATAAAACTAAGTTTTAGATCAGATAAGTCTTTCGGGCAATAGAAATAGGTGGTATTTCCTTGAAATCTACCTAACAAGCCTTACCTTACTCGCTTCGATAAGGTCTAACTCATAAACTACTCGACCGATTGAGCCGAAATTTTACAACAGGATCTATACTACAAGCCAGGAAAGACATTTATTACCAAATTCTACTAAATTCTAAATATTTCAAGCCAGTTTCAGATTTATTGTTTTTTGATTGACTTTGAAGCCTTATAACTAGAGTTTCTATGAAACCGATTTCCATGAAATGTTTCAAATTGAGTGTGAAATTATTCAAAGAAAGTATTCCTATTTTTCGGCTCATTTTAATGAAGCTTTAATGTGACTGAAGAATAATATATTCCAGCACACAGAGGGAAGGTTAAACACAGATTAAAGTTGTTTATGAATAACTTTAAACCTAGTTTACCTTTAACAATGTTTAAAAAACCTTTATGTATAAGGCCCATTAGGTTTTTAACCGATAACTTTTAACAAGTAAGCTTCCTTAATGTTTCCTTTCAATCGAATCACGGGTTTTCGAGTAATGAGCGAACAAACGAACACACAAGTATATTTTTTATCCAAAGAACTAAGGAACCCTGTTGTTTTTTTAGCCAGAGCACAAAAATTCTTCTAAAATTTTCAGGCACACGAAAATATGTAAATTTTTCTGGACAATATGTATCTGCAATGTTTTTCTATAATACTTCTTATTTGTTTTGTGAAATTGTATCACTATTTTTTCCTAATAATTCGCAGGTCTGGTCTCAAGGAATACATTTGTGTCGGCACTAATTACAATTACAGTGAGGACATTACTTCGCGTGGAAGGGTAAAGTTACTTCTAAACAAACATTTTTAGTTAATTGAATTTTTTATACATTCAGATCTTGATTTACGATATCATTGAAGTCGTCCCCGAACCTGGAAAACCATTGACAAGATTTAAACTCAAAGAAGTTTATATTAAAGAACAAAAAGGTCCAGTCTCTGCGATTGCCCACGTGATGGGTTTCCTTGTCACAGCTGTTGGCCAAAAGGTAACGATTTTTTAAAGGACAATATTTTTACAAAATTGAATATTAGAAATATCAAACACGTGATATTTTACGACCTCTTATGGCTACTTGTAATCGAAACATAGACCAAGTCTTCTATAAATCTCATCTTTTGTCGGAACTCCAGTACAAAATTAATTCGATACTTTTATGTTAAAAGATCGTAACCGACAAAATTTCATAAAATAAACGATGAACACAAAAAAAACCTGAATTAATGTCGAAAAAGTTTATAAAATTTCTATCGACGCAGATATTTGCACCTATAACTGCTAAATATCACAGTAAACAACGACACAGGTATAAGCTCTAATTTTTTGCTACGACCCGCCGCATATTCTAGATTTTAAAATTAGACCCCCCAAAAAATCAAGCTAGACGTTCCCATTTTAAAGAAAACGGTTTTGTAATGAATATTTAGTTTTTAAGTATTCATCTCAAACAGTGAAACAAAACAGCACATAAACACAGTCCCCTTCAAATTCGCCTGATACCTGTTTTAAAAATTTTACACAGATGTATATAAAACCATTTAAAAAAATTAATCAACTCTACTATGGTGCAGGTGATGTTGGTCCGGGGCCAAACATATTTAGTCATAGACGGAATTCTCAAACACGACAGAGGTTTTCGGGTTTGGTTTCTGAAATTTCAAAAAATTGATTTTGATTTCCTGAAATTTCACAGATATTTTTTTTACACGAAATTAAATCCTATAAATTCAAATATGAACTGGATTAATCCACCAAATGAAATTCAGGTTTTTGGTTTGCGTACAGTATTTTTTTTCAAAATTTATTTGGTTGGGGTTCGGCAATATTTTCAACAAAAAAAAAACGATTTGGTTCGGTTCAAAAAACCAGTTGCATTTCTGAATTGGAAGCATTTGGCAATCTAATACAGAATTTTCAGCAAACTCACAAAAAATTACATCTTTGTATGGATTGAACGGTTCAAATAAATTTTCAAAAATTCAACCTAAGTGAAGAGGATAGGTCCGATTATGGAAAAGTGGTTGACGCGTTTGAAAGCTTCTGCAAGCCAAAAAAGAATGAAGTATATGAGACTTATAAATTTCATTGTCGAAACCAAAAAGAAAACGAACCGTTTGATAATTATTTAATGGATATTCGCAAATTAGTGAGAAATTGTGATTTTGGAAGTCTGGAAAAGCGCATGGTAAGAGATAGAATCGTGATTGGAATTTTTGATGCTAACCTACAGAAAAGATTATTGGAAGTTGAGAAACTGGCTGACTTATTCTAATACCACCACCAATACTAAGGCTATAACCTATATACTACAGTTGTGGGGACGCTATGGTTCCAATTGAGGACTTTGTGAGGCCTTGGA
Organism: Chrysopilus asiliformis; assembly: GCA_964034945.1. Taxonomy (NCBI): domain Eukaryota; kingdom Metazoa; phylum Arthropoda; class Insecta; order Diptera; family Rhagionidae; genus Chrysopilus; species Chrysopilus asiliformis. The sequence goes on from OZ035960.1 coordinate 56,086,419, forward strand.
GCCCTATTAAAACTAACTAAACCAAAATTTAAATGTTGATGTTGTTTTAAATGTCTCAGAAAATAAAAATAAAAACTAGAAATGATCACGTTTGAACAAACAGACAGACACGTGTTACTCTTTTATTTATAAGGAAGAGGATTAGCAAAAAAATTATCTGAAGAGAACGAAATAGTGAAAATTGCTAAACATCTCATCTGGGAGTTGTTGGGGTTGATGTATCCGATACTGACGTTAAGAAGTCTGTATAAGATAACGTGATTATCCTTTCCCTTAAATTTTCAAAGATAACATGATTTCTGAAATTTTAAAAACCAAAACCTGTATCAAATTTTGAAATTTCAGGAACCAAAATCAGAAATCCAATTCACCCTTGAATCAAAACCGAACCACATTCACAAGACTTTTGACTTGTTCACGATTAATTTGGCAATAAAATTCGAGTTTATGGTTCAAACTAGGAATGTCAAATTTTTAAAAAACACCGGAATTCGGTTAACCCTTTCAGACCTGAATTATTTCTGGCGGTGAAATAATTTTTTTAATGTGAGATTCTTATGTTAGAGATTAAAAACAGCTTAAATTTCAATTTTTTTTTTTAACATTACTTGTTTGCTTCCGACAAAATATGAAATATTTCTGACAAAAAAGTCAGATAATTGGTTTTTACGGAGTTGCGTAATTAACAAAAGGCTCATTCAAGGATTTAAACAGTAATTTCAATGTCGGATAGCTGTAAAAACTAGTTTGAGGAATTGTCTGACTGGTGGGACATCAGGTCTGAAAGGGTTAAACCGGTTTTTAAGACTTCGCTTTAAACCGGGCCGGTTTAACCAGATCCAAAAAACCGGTTATTAAAAACACCGAAAAACCGTTTTGTTCAAATTGGGTAGGTTAGGTCTTAGACACAACAAATCATACTAATATATAAAAATGAGTTGGTGTCTGTCTGTCGGTCTGTTCCTCTTTCACGCAAAAACGGCTGAACCGATTGACTTGAAATTTGGCATGAGTGTCTGTGGTAGTTCTGGTTCCAACATAGACATACGGAAAAGTAGCGCGAGGGGTGGGGGGAGTAAGGGAAGGGGGTAAAGTGATTTCGAAACTTAGTTTTTGCGCTATGTTACTCTTTCGCGGGGAAACTACTGAACCGATTGGCCTGCAATTTGGCATAGATATTCGTCGGGGTCCAGCCCCAACATAGACCCATTAAAAACTACCCCAGAGGTGGGGGAGTAAGGGGAGAGGGTAAAGTAATCTCGAAACTTAGTTTTCCCTCTATGTTACTCTTTCGCGGGGAAACTCTTGGCCTGAATTTTGGCCGATCGGGAACCGATTGGCCTGAAATTTGGCATAGATGTTCGTCGGGGGTCTAGCCCCAACATAGACCCATTAAAAAGTAGCCCGAGAGGTGGGGAGTAAGGGGAGGGGGTAAAGTGATCTCGAAACTTAGCTCTTCCTCTATGTTACCATTTCGCGGGGAAACTACCGAGCCGATTGGCCTTAAGTTTAGATCCAACATAGATCGTAAAAACTTAACCCGGCAACGACGGGTATGCAAGCTAGTACACTATAATACAAACAAAGGACGGGAACTGCCATATAATCCATTAAGAGACCATAAATGACAATATAATATTGTATTTGGTCTAGAGTGGCTCTCTAAACCAGTTGCACGAAAATTGGTTTAAAATTATTTTTCCGTACAAAAAAAATGATCGGTTTTTAAACGATTTTTCACTTAAAAAACACCGGCTATAACCTTGCAAAAAAAAACACCGGCTATAACCGTGCAAAAAAAAAAAAACACCGAAAAAAACCGGTTAACCGAAGCAAAAACACCGGGTAACCGGTTTACCCGGTTTTTTTTGACATCCCTAGTTCAAACCCAATTTTTGTGGCTAGATTTGGATTTATAATCTCTGTTTATACGACAAGCTTAAATCGAAATGGGGATAATATATGTGAATTTCCATGATCGTATTAACGTAGTTGCCAATTGCTTCCGGTTAACGGATTTCCATCAAACGTAAATAGTGTTGTCGCAGCACAGGATAGGACATGTCTTCCAAATTTCATGTCTGGAGGTTAAGTGTTTTTTGAGAAACCTTGTGAAAGAGATCGAAATTTTTTATATAATACATACTTTGCATAAGAGAGTAAAAATCATTGTTTTTTTCAGATATATTTATGGCAATTAAAAGACGATGACTTAATCGGAGTAGCATTCATCGATACAAATATCTATGTTCATCAAATGATTTCTGTGAAATCTCTAATTTTAATAGCGGATGTTTATAAATCAATTAGTATACTACGATTTCAGGTACATAGAGATATTGGGCCTAATTCTGTCGACAAAATTTTCATTCTAGTTAAAACCGAGTTTTTGCCGTACCTACTAGATGTGATTTCTGGCCAAATTTTGAGTGCCAAATTCTGAAGATCACTCCAGAAGTGGTATTGTGATTGCCAAGTGAGAAAATTTTTTGCGTGACAAAACCGAATAATTGTGTTTTTTTCATTTTTGATATTGTGATCACAAATACGAGAGCATTCAACCGTGATATTTCTCGCCTCAAAATGTCAAAAAATCGTGGAAACGAAAAGGGAGTTTATTTGGGTGAGATAAATGAGAGTAACAGCGATTAGTGTTAATGTTATTTCTTTTATTTGAGACTAATTGAAATTGCGTTCTAAACATATATTGCTAACAGAAAGTAACTGCCAGACAGAGAGAAGATGTTATACATTTTATATGTAATCAAAAGCAATATAAGGATGTCATATAAGCAATATAAAGGAGGTGAAACACCACACTTAGATGTAGAAGATCCTTTATATTGCTTATTATACAAAAAATGAAACTAACTGGCTTGAATTCATTTAAAATTTGCGTAACACCAACCAAAAACAACTTTGAGATTAAAATTTCTCAAATTCTGTAACATTTTTGTATTAAATATGTACTAGATTTCACTTGGTAAATAACGATACCGAATTGTTCAAAGGTGAAGTGGAAATGAATAGGCGAGAAATCTCACATGTGAGTTTTTCCAGTTCGTTTCAGGTTGAACTCACAATACCGCTGCAGGACTGCAAAAGATCGGTTTTAAGCAAAATAAAAATGAAAAATTTGCCGAGTGAATCAGGCCTATTGTTATTTTAAAGAAAATTTCTAAATATTTGAATTAATATTGCAGGAAGAATATCGAACACTATCTCTCGTTTCTCGGGACTATCAGGCGCTAAATGTCTTTGATATTGAATTTATGATTGATAATTCAAATTTAGGTTTTCTAGTCACGGACAGCGAGGAAAATTTAATCATATTTATGTATCAGCCAGAATCAAGAGAATCATTTGGAGGTTCTATTAATTCACTCAAAAAATTAACTAAAATAATTTTCCATTTTTTTTCTCAGGCCAAAAACTTCTTAGGAAAGCTGATTATCATTTAGGTCAACGAATAAATACAATGTTCCGCGTGCAGTGCCACTACAAAGAGCAGAATATTCAGCGTATCGCTTCAAATTATGACAACAAGCATTTAGTAATATTCGGTAAGTCGTTGTAATGCAGTACAATGTTGCAGACGAATTTAAAATTCCTTCTAAATCCTTTTCCTACGAGCCAAAAATCGCGGGGGTTTTTTTTTAAATTAAATGACCAATTCTAAGGCGATTTTTCTTGAATTTCTTCGCGAATCTTACTGAGTATTTATTCCGCAAATTTTTTCATGTATCCTTTTTCCCGAAATTTATTCCTGAACGACACCCAAACTCAATTTTTCATAATATTATACAGCCGGAATAATATCAAATTTTGACCATTGATGAAGTTCATTGCGGATGATTTGGAAATAATATAAACTTCTCTAAAAATCTAGTCTAATTTCCTTTAACAAAAGATTTTTGTGCACAATTTACACTATAACACCACAAATAAAATATCGGACAATATTACATTGAAATGCACTGCGATCAATAAATGCAATACTTTCCTAAAAGAATGTTCCGGTGTTTCGATATACGGCCTAAATTTTTAGAACCAATCTCGGCCGTATATCGAGGTATGGGTGTAATAAGTTAATTTATTGCGATCAGCACTCAAGCTGGTATAAGCAAACTATTACAAAACTTTAACATTTAGATAAATATAATAAAATTTAAAAATAATATAAAATTGTTTTTAATATTGTAAAAAAAATGTCCATCAAGTTGATAACAAAAATTAGACAAAAAAAACTTTTTTTTAACGAAATTTATAATTTAAAATTGCTTCTTTATAAGCTTGATAAAATTTTCAATTTTTTTAGTTACTTTTATATTGTTTGGTAGAATATTGTAGACTTATTGATTCATGTAATATACTTTTGTGTTTCCTGTTTGTCCTTGCAGCTGGCATACGTAGTAAATTGTCACCTCTTGTCTCACGATTGAGTTTCGCCCTTTGTCGCCCAATACGTAAATCGACTTCTGTCGAAAACGACACGACTATCAGAATCAGAGTGTTAATATATTGACGCAAAGAATTCACATCAACATATTTCTCCATTTTCCTTCTTACGTTCATAATTTGCCTGTTTTCCGAATTTCCATTAGTCGCATTTACTATAAATTTAAAAAAAAATATACTTACATTCAGTGTTTTTCCTACTACATTTCACGTTTTTACTTGAAAGTAACATCTCGGCATTCGTGACACAAAAATTTGTTAACCCATTCGGTATTTTGATGCCATATGGCATCATGCTAAAAAATTTGAATTGTCTTATTATTTATTTATTTTCAACACTCTATTTTCATTCAGTGCACCTTTAAGTGCATTTGTGACCCAATTTTGATTTTTTGAGTAAAAAGCTGGACTACAGTGGACGTATTTGTAAAAAATAAAAATTTTTAATTTTTTTTTGTTTTAAATGAATACTAATAGCTTAAACATCATTAATTTGTATAGAGAGAATCTTTAACCCCCATAGAAAAAAACATGTACCGAACGGGTTAAAGACGAATTTTACTCAACATAACAAAAGTTTCAAAATTGTAATGACTTTCTTTTATAACAGCAACTCTAGATGGCGGTATTGGCTACTGTTTACCTTTGCCTGAGAAAACTTATCGAAGGTTATTCATGTTACAAAATGTTTTATTATCTCACAACGAGCATCTCTGTGGGTTGAATCCAAAATCATTCAGGTAACAAGACAATGGTTTTAGCGCATGGAATGCGAAAGTACAATTTATTTTTATTTATTTTTAGGACATTAAAAAGTGCTAGGAAGATTCAGGCCAATCCTTCTCGTTGTATTGTTGATGGTGAATTGATTTCGACTTATTTAAGTCTGCCGTTTTCTGAAAAACTGGAAGTGGCGAAAAAAATCGGTACAAAAATGGAGGAGATTTATTCAGATTTATTAGAAATAAATGGCGTCACATCGATATTTTAATAAATCGATGGTAAATAGGATCATAGTAAAAATCCTATCTTACAAATTTTATACAGTGTTATATGTAGTTAAGTAAAATATAAAAAAACCTCATAAAAATAATAAAAAAAAATGAAATAAAAATATGTTTATATTATAATAATTCACTAGGTGTGAAGCAATTTGAGCCGCTTGTTTTGATAGTCTCTCAAGTGACGCGATTTCTTTCAAATAGATTGCCAAATTTAGATAGTCTATGGCAATTCTTTTTTAATCATTTGCTCACAAATATTATGTTTATATATTGACGCAAGTGACTTTGCCGCCATATGGATCATCTCAGTTCGTGCAACGCTGGTGTACACTTTATGCCATTCTGTACGATTAACCTAAACGATAAAGGTATTGTTATCAAATTCGAATTTTTAGAAATCGATATGTATTACATTTAAATTAGTGCCCATTACTTGTCCAATTGTCACCGAGAATCCTGTGTCTTTAAACTGATAGTCCTTAGGTGTGTCCATTTTGAGATTGGTTATAATATAGTCCGGAATTGGTGTCATTTGCGTTAGAACTTTTATATTAATTCCTCGTACATTATCAGCTAAGAACAATAGTCCAAGGTCAAACCATTGATTCGGCAATATTTCTGCAATGAAGTTTTCTAGTGCGACAACTGGATGCAATTCTTTTTCACTTAATTTTGATTGTATTTCAGCAACTCGCTCCTGGCAAGCGAATACCGCTGCTTCAAAACCAATTGGCTGAGCTGCGATATTTTTTGCTTGAGCTTCCCGACCTCTGAATATTTGAAATTTAAAAAAATGATTAAAGGTTTTTTCAAAATTGGAAATTGGCTAATGAAAAATGTTTTTTTTTCTGTATTCAATGTAATTTGACGTTGTGACACTTAAGTCAGAATGTTTGGATCCATACTGTTTGGATTCCAGAATGTTTGGATCCATGCAAAAAATACAAATAGAATGTTTGAGGTCATAAAATGACCCACGTGTGCTTCCCCGTATAATGCATTCAAAACAATCGTAAATTAAAATTTATACATGATCTTCGCAATAAGTGTTTCACTGTGTGCTCCACTGTTCAAAAGAAATTTGAACTCATAGACTTTTTAATAACGAAAATTTTGGTTCAAATTTCTTTGGGTCACGAAATGACCCGAACATAATAGAAGGGTTAAGTACATTTAAAAAAAATCTTTTGTTTATTTTATCCGTTTTAGTCATTTTGTGTTTGATTAGTATGACTAAAAATTTTAAATGGCGTCTGTTTTTCGCCACAATTTTTGACGTGGATACGTCTTGGATTTTGGTTATGGGGGTACAAATTAGAAAATCGGCTTGCTGCCATGATAACAAATTTGCAATCGATGATACTCGATAGTTTGTGGTGATATCCGAACAGAAACTGTGTTATAAGATGAGGCCTACATTAAAGCATTGTTTAGGGTATTTTGTTATGTTAAACTGTGTTCAATTATTTTTAAAGATCAAAATCAAAATTTTTACTGCCGCTGCTATGCTGTGTTTGCTGCTTGTAGTACAAATTTCACATTTATACTCTTTTTATGCTTCTCCTTTGTGTGTATTGATTGAATCTGATGTATTGAATGTCATGTTATTTCGTTCTTTTCGCTCTTAAAAGTTTCGTTTTTAACGGCAAAAGCGTTTGCTGTGGTTTCCGAGTCTCGTTCTTGGGAATGAAAATGATTTCTATTTAAGTTTTCGCTTCTTGTTCAAAGCGGTTTGTGGGTCTCGCATAAAAATGAATGAAAGCCTCGAGCGATGGCTTTTTGGTATGATGCATACACACATGTAAGTATGCATTTTACTAGTGAGAGAACGATATTTCGCTCCCAGCATTATAGTTCTGTTCAGGGCTGTGACTTTTGATTTTCGAAATCGTAGTAAATCTACCCAAAAATTGTAGTAGAATCGATGAAATAGTAGTAAATTTATGTAAAACCTTCGTCATTATATATCTAACTAATTTGAACGAAAGACTAGAAATGGGAGCGTTTTGAACACTGTATGTATGATATTTATTTCATACTTCTCTTATCATAAACCAATTATAAATAAAATTATTATACCCGTATGGTGAAACCGAATATCTCAAAAACGGTGCATCGTATCAAAAAAGTGCAAGAACAAAAGTTATTTAGGATATGATTCTACATAAAACTCCAATACATCAAAATCCGATTGGAATAAATTTTAAAAAAATCTTATTGAAAAGTTTAATTTCAAAGTGGAATTTTGATACAACTGTTCGCCGTTCACTTAAATCACCATACGGATTTTCAATAATTGCCAGATTGGCAATTATAGCTTTTGTTATGTTTTAAATAAAAATTTGTTTCCTTAATTTCCTTTTCACTAAAATTTCTTACTTAAATATCTATTGGCGATCGTTGTAGGCGGATCCACGTCTTCTGGCCGTCTCTACGAGACAGACACCTGCTTTTAGTCTTCGAATATATATCCTTGCCTTTGAGATACCCTTAGGAACATTTTGACTCTAAAATCTGGGTTTTTAGAGACCCTAAAAACTTCCAAATGTGATTTTTTTCAGAAAATTTGAGGAAAAGAGTAATCACGTTATCCTTACAGAACCCTCCGTTATCCTTACAAGGACAAATTAGTGAAAATATTGTATTGTCGTCGGAGTTACGTACGTGTGCAAAATTTTAAGTCAATCGGGTGAGTGGAAGTGGATCAAAATTTAATTGCAAGATGTGACCCTGAAAGATACGCGGATGGTGATGCGGAAGTCAGTCTTTTGTCATCCCAAATACCCTGAGGCCCTATCGGTGAACATGATACGATTGATTCGAATCGTAAATTCAATGTTGTTAGTATTTTACACGAACAATAACATGGAGTTTACGACTCGATCCAATCGTATCGTGTTCGCCGATAGGGCCTCTGATGTAGTTCATTTTTGTGTCCGACGATTGATTGGATGTGTTATAGATGAAATACTAAATCTAGCATACTCTTATTTGATTCTCATGTAGAGAAAATTTACTTCACTTTCCTTCATAAAGATAAAATGTTATGCAAAATTTTTATTCATTCTACATTAAAAAAAAATGGGATCGGTTTTTTGACGATTCAGCCTCTTGGGTTATAATGACAAGACAAGGTTTTACAGGAATTTTTAACCCTTTCGGTACGGGAGACGATTAATTGGGTGCGAAAGAGTTAAAGCAAATCAATGAACTTACGTAACAGTAGCACGACCAAAAATTTCCTGAAAAGCTTCTCGGATGGGGCGTATTTTGTCTTCTTTATCGGATGCCACAATTATTTCAGTTCCGCCTCCAGAATCTAATAAAATTCAAACCATATTAGCAAAAAATTCCCCGTTGTAATTATAAAAAAAATGTTTAAATTAAATACTTGCATATGAATTCCTTCATTTGTGGATCAAGTGTTGTAACAATCGAATCAACCGAAGATTTCGCAGTCTCTGCCACCTTATGAAGAATGTTGGAAGACATTGCATCCTTTACCCATCCCAGCAAAGAACCTAAATAAAAATATGCATTTCATTAAAAAATTATATTAAACATTATGATTTGTCGTTATCAAAAATCAACGATGATAATTAATTTTGTTGGATATATAAAATCTTCAGGGCATGTAATTCGACTAGGGGCTCCGCCCCGAACGGCTTTTCGGTTCATCTCCGGCCTCGGTGATTACTCGGCCTAAGGCCTCGGATCTGACTTCTCCGGGATGACGATTCTAACGAAGAAAACCGCATCAAAATGCATTCAGTAGTTTAGGACATAGTGGAGAGTGGTTCAAGGGGTGGGGAGGGGGTCGATTTTAGTGGGCGAAAAATTTCCTTCGGGGCTGACCTCCCTAACTGTGAAAACCGAATCGAAATTCATCTTGAATTACAAGATAGGGGTTTTAATAGTGGGGAGCGAGTAGCAACATTTTTCCTTGATAGAGGACATCTGTAATGAAGAAACTAGTTTTGCAAATAGCAGGAGAGGGGGTTTACAGTACAAAGCGTAAATTTGGATTTAGTTGGAAATTTTTTTTCGTGATGAACGACCTGCCCAATAGTGAAAATCGCATCAAAATCCATTCAGTAGTTTAGGAGACAACAGAAGAGGGGGTCAGAGGGGAGACGCTAATATATAGTAGAATATTTGTGTCTATTGGGTTCAAAACGAGTCTACTCCATTTTTGAAAAAAATGAGGTTACGATTGATTTTGTTTCCCACTGTTGGTTCCCACAACTTACTTAGCCATTGGTTATGATCAAAACTGTTTTACACCGTTAAAAATCGGTTTGAAAATGCGGTTTAGTTTCAAAATGGTTCTATTCCCTATGTATGTAAGAATTAAAGCGAGCCTATTCCATTGAGTATCAAAGTGGTGCTATTCCCATTGCAACTAATAACCAAGGCAGAAAATATAATCAAAGTGAGTATTTTTGCATAAAATTATTTTAGCGCGAAAAGGTAAAATTAAGAGTTTTGTTTTTAGGGAATACAATACCGGAGGTAATCTCTATACCGGTAGTTCGGTCTTGTAAAATGATAATACCGGGATCGCGGTATTGCATTCCCTATTTGTTTTATATCATTATTTGTCATCATAGTTAGGGCGAAAACATAACAAAAGCTATAATTGCCAATCTGGCAATTATTGAAAACCCGTATGGTGATATTCGTATCATAATTTGAGCAGTTGTACCAAAATTCCACTTTGAAGTTAAACTTTCCAATAAATTTTTTTAAAACTTATTCCAATCGGATTTTGATGTATGGGAGTTTTATGTAGAATCATATCCTAAATAACTTTTGTTCTTAGACTTTTTTGATAAGATGCACCGTTTTCGAGATATTCACAAAAACCGTTTCCGTTCGTATGGGGGGTACCCCCCCTAATGGTCCGTTTTTGCCCATTAACGAACTTAGCCTCGCATTTTACGAAAAACGAATCTGCGCAAAATTTCAAGTCTCTAGCTCAATCCGTGCGCCCGCAATCCGCGCCACAGACGGACAGACGGACAGACAGACAGACGGACAGACAGACGGACGGTCATGCAGAAATTAATTATTTTTATCATTCTAAACACACTGGTGTAATTCATTTTTATGTGTGATGACGGGATCTTGGCGTTACAAACGGTAAGGCAAAGTTAATATACCCTTTGGTTTCACCATACGGGTATAAACATTACTTGTTAAGAAGTTTACTGTGTAATAAATGAATAACAATAATATGAAGAAAGGGAAAACATTTTTTACTTGACTTGAATTGACTTGAATTTATTTGTTATGTTCAAAAGTCATCTATTCCACGCTCATTATTTTCAAAGCGGTTCTATTACAAGGGGTAAGCGTCAAAGTGGTTCTATTCCAAATTAAATATTGAAATTTTGGAAAACCTAGGTGCTTCTGATTTATGACACTTATAATATTAGCTTTTATGATGTTGCACTTTAATTTGAAGATGCAGAGATTTCGGTTGGTTGGTGCATACATTAACTATAGCTTTTTCTGCATTATCTCGAAATCGCTTATAGTGGAGTAGACTCGTTTTGAACCTAATAGACACATTTGTCAACCGCAAAGCTAATATATTAGGTGTATATAGTATCCCTGTGTAAATTTTCAGCTAAGTCAATCCAGTGGTTTACGCATTATTCTGTTGAATAACTTAAAAACAGGTTTGTGGTGGGGAAAAACTGGGGACTGTAGCAAAATAATACATAGCATAAAACCTGACCAGAGGTCTAAGCAACATATAGGAAAAGACAGCATCAAAATCGGCCCAGTGGTTTTCAAGCCAAGTTCGGACATACAGACAGAGACAGACGTTGCCTTTTACATCATATCATATCATACTAATATATAAAAATGAGTTGGTGTCTGTCTGTCTGTCTGTCTGTTCCTCTTTCACGCAAAAACGGCTGAACCGATTGACTTGAAATTTGGCATGAGTGTCTGTGGTAGTTCTGGTTCCAACATAGGCATACGGAAAAGAAGCGCGTGTGGTGGGGGAGTAAGGGGAGGGGGTCAAGTGATTTCGAAACTTAGTTTTTGCGCTATGTTACTCTTTCGCGGGGAAACTACTGAACCGATTGGCCTGAAATTTGGCATAGATGTTCGTCCAGCCCCAACACAGACCCATTAAAAAGTAGCCCGATAGGGGGGGGGGGGAGTAAGGGGAGGGGGGTAAAGTAATACCGAATGCAAGTGCTGGAATTTTTTGTTAGTTTGTTAGTCATTTTCCGAAGAGAAAAAACTAACGAACAGCCTGCAGGCTACCTAATTTTGAACCAACAGAATTTAGTTTTCCTAAGTTTTTTTTCTGTTCACGCTTTTAGCCAGGCGAAGCCGGGTCCAAATTCTAGTATATAGATATATATCAGTAAACAAAATTTGCTTTAATTTTTCCCTTGTTTTTATTGTAGTTTAATGCACCTTTACATGGGTCTGAGTGTAAATACAGCTTTAAAATGTAAAAAATGGTTCTTTAATGTGAGGGACTTAAAAAACGGGACTCTGAAATATGTCTAGAATTTTTTATTTCAAATTTTGTTTACACATTATTTTTAACAATGCAATTGTCTATTAAATAGGCACTGACCATTTAAAAAACAATTTTTTTTCAATGAAAACTGATATGCCGAAATTTGCGAAAAATAAAGATTTGTTCTGGGTTGCGACATTTGCTTCGACTCCGTTAATTGACGGTCTCAAGGCTCGCATTTATGCTATTGGTGACCATTTTGAAATTTCACGCAATGAAAAACAAACCACCCTCTGCATGGCTTGGTATTTTTTTTAACTCAAAATTTGTATTTGGTGAACTTCGACTTATCATAGGATATTGGGCCGTATTATGTAATTTCCCATAAAATTACATTTTATGTTATGTTATGATGATAAAATTTTCTCTTCATAAAATGAAAATAAAATTTTACAAAAATTCGTATTCTGTAAGGGTTGAATAAAATAATTTTATCGTTCATTTTACGAACCTTTAACATAAAAGATTTAGTACATTTCGGTGCGAATTCTATTACTTTTTGAACAGCTGGTCAAGTGACAGTAAAAAAAATTCAAAGTTTTGTTTCCTTTAAAGATTTTTTTTGCGGAGAAAGCTAAATAATTCGACTAAATGTCAGATAAAAATGATACCAACATCCATTTTTTACTTTGTTTTTGTTGTTGACCGTTATTTTATAATTATTTTTGTGATTGTATAACTAGGCTTTTCGGTCGAAATTTATATTAAAATAAAAACGCTGGTTTTTAACTTTTTTGCTGCTCTATGTTTCGGTAAATTTATTTCACCATCTTCATGAGCTATATAATTAATTGATACAGTTTAAAATATTTAACATTTTATGAACAGAAATAAACAGTTTAGCGAAACATTTTATTGTCAGTTAAATTGTCAACGTTTGAACACTAATACGAAATATTTCGTAGAGTAGCAAAAAAGTTAAAAACCAGCGTTTTTATTTTAGTATAAATTTCGACTGAAAGGCCTAGTTATACAATCAAAAAAAAATCCATTTTTTACATATCAACGTAATCCTTACAGGGTCTTTCATTAGAGTTATTGAAATTGAAACGCGGATTCGTAATCAGCGACCCCGGAAACCCCTTAATGCCAAATCTTTCGAGAAAAATTAGAACAATGAAATTTTCGTTATCCTTACAGGACCTCCCGTTTAGAATTTTGAAATTCCAACATCCAACACATGATCAGCGACCACGAAAACCCCCTAAAGCCAGTTTTTCGGAAACAAAATGAGAAAAAGGACATTTGCGTTATTCTTACAGGACCTTCCGTTTCGAATTTTTAAGATCTAACATAGCTAAAAACCTGCTCCTAGCAACGCAGTTCATTTTGCAAAAAACCGCGTAAAAATCGGTCCAGTAGTTTTTGAGTTTTGTAATCTCAAACAGACAGACAAAAAACAGACAAACATCCATTTTTATATATATAGATTTGAAATTTCACTCGTGAAACGTCACACTTCAAATGTCAAATGGCATAAAAGATGATAAAATGATTATAAAAGGTACTATCTCGGAGCTTTTATGTTATGAGTCATAACAGGAAAAATTTTATGTTATAGCGCGTAACATAAAATGAAATTGTACTTACAGAATACCAATCGAGGTAATTATGTTATTTTAAGACATAACATAACATAAAATGATAAAATTTTGATATAGAATACGGCCCATTATTTATTTGCCACTAAAATTTTTTCGTCAATTCAAAATATTTGGCCAGAAAAATTGTTCACGGCGAGATGAAAACGACGATAGATAGAAGAGTAATTAAATCACAATTGTTGATATCACAGTTTCTATTCAATATTTTAAAAATCAATACAAAAAATAAATATATTAATCACATCAAATAGAAAAGTAACAGAAATATTTTTGGCCTAACTTAATCAGTCTTTGATTTTTCTATTAAAATATTTAACAAAAAATTAACACAAATAAAATTAATAATTAAAGGTTTTACGAAATAACTTAGCGCTTAATGACAATTCTCAATAACATATCAGACTTGCTATTCCGATCTACTAAAACACTCTAATAAAATGCAGGGATTTTCCGGCATGACTGTTTCTATGAGTTTTTAAACGGTAAGATAATTTAAAGTTGGGTAGTAAAGTAATACGCCAATAGTAGTAAAATATTACTTAATTCGGCAACACTGATCTATAGCGGGGCTTAATGTGAGCTGGAGCCGCCTTGCAGCGATCATTTGAAGATCTTAATGTATCTATGATCACATAATTTTAAGCTGAATTTAATGGAATACTCGAAAATATTTTATTACGGATAAAATTATGTGCCATTGAAAATTATTTACATGATCTTTTTCTGAGTACTATTTTACTGTCTAAAAAGGAATCTGTGCATCTGCATTGTAATTATTCACGCGAAATTAAAATGTAGGAATTGTTTTGGTACCTGAATTCCAAGAGTTCTGTTCGTCAGAGAGATGCTCCATTAGATCAGAAATCGAGGGTTCCTCCTGGGCCTCGTCTTTTGCTACATTTGAACATTGTCCGCCATCGATTCCTAAAGCTTTTTCCAAAAACACAGTGTTTTTGCTGGCCGGAATTTCGGGAGAAATAACTGGCTGAAATTAGATTCACAGTATTTTATTTGGGTTCCTTATTCGCTTTGTACAACAACCTTTGAAATGGGCTGCGCTGTATTCTGTTCATTAGATTCTGACTCTGATGGAGTTGCAATGAAATTCGGCAACGCTGATGGTGGCTTTATATTCATGAAAAGTGGATTAGCTTGAGGGTTTTCTCCCATGACCAAAAATTCTTTATTTACTAACAAAAGAGATAGATTCTACACTTATTTGACACATGTACAATTTCTGACGTTTGACTTTCAGAACTGACATGCGATTCAATGCGTCAATATTCGTGGTAGCGATGGCTGAACCGAAGTCGTATTTAAACGGTTAAAACCTTATTTTTAGCAACGAGCTAACCGCAGTCAAAGAATATAGAGATTCATATTAAAGAAAGTATTAAATAGTATTTCAAGAGCTTCAATTAATTATAAATACTCTAGCGAACTCATTGCGGTTAATCCTTTAAAGTGTTGGAAACTTTTAGATGTTGGCAACTTTAGATAAAAAATATTGCTTTGTTCTGGTAGAGTAGCTTTATGGTGTATCACTGTTCCACTCCTAATTAGAGAGCCTTTAACCTAGAGAGTGGCCATGCTACCTTAATAGACTGTGCTACTGAGTAGGAGAGTCTATTAACTCCAATTAGAACAGTCTATTCGGTCAGTTAGAACAGCTTTTTCTCCAGATTAGAACAGTCTGTAAACAATTTTTCAATTTATCAAAACAACTATGAGTTTCAAATTTTTTTTTGATACCTCAAACATGCTATTTTTACATATATTAACCACCTTCAGTTATTTTGGAAATTATTTATAACAATGAATCAAATTTTGAAAGTTTTTCGCGCTTGTTTTTCAGCTCGACGGCCATTTTTAGATGTCCCCATGGCCACTCTCTAGGTTATAGGCTCCCTACTCCTAATGGGCTCTCTCCATTGCCAGGATATTTTAGTTGCGATAAAAATGTGTTACAAATAGAAAGAGACAGATAGCTGTAATTGTCAATGGGAAAGACAGAATACGGGCACGAGTCTTTATAGAAAGTTTTATAGGATAAAATCATAGGAATTTAAACCGTATTCCATGTCCAAAACATTCAATTTGCATCTCCGAATCACATATCTGTATGTCCTCTAATATCTCAAATTTCCTACCTGTAAATATGGTTATTATGTAATAAAAAACATGTAATAAATATAAATACCTTCGTTGTTATTCATTGTATTGTAAGTTTTGAAACTGCATATGTCAGAATCAGACAGATTTTGACTACTTTTGTAGTTTTTTTTATAGCAAGCGTACGTCAGTTCAACTACATCTACCAAAGCGACACCTGGCGACGAACGCTTCCTATAAAATAAACTACAAAAGCGACATCTGGCGACGTACGCCTTTTTTTGTTCTCTCTCTCTTTCTTACCAAGCCTTTGTTATATAAGTGTGTCCCTACATTTTATCGCAACTAAAATATCCTGGCAATGGGGAGAGCCCTTAAAAAGTATAAACAAGCCTGGCGAAAGACAGACGTCATTTTGGATTTTAGTCATACTAATAAAATACAAAATGACTAAAAAGGAAAAAATAAAAAATAAAATTGAAAAAAAAAAAATAAAAAAAGCACTAAAAAGGAAAATTTTTTTTTTTGGAATTGTGTATCAGAAATAAAAGCAAAGTAAAAGCAAAATAAAATAAATATTTATCTCGCTTTGATTTCTAATATACAGTACCAGAAAATTATTTTTTCCTTTTTAGTGCATTTTTTTTAAATAAAAGTTTTTTTTCAATTTTTTTTAAAATTAGTTTCAGTAGAAATGATTCGTAACAGTCCATTAAGTCTACTTAAATACAAATTGACGTTCAAAATATCAAAATAGTACAGTCAAAGTCCTCTACTCGAAATCCCTGTAATTCCAATTTTCCTCTAACTTGAATTTTTTAACCTTTGCGCTCCCTTCAATTTTTCTTTAAATTTTTAGTTTATTTTAAAAACTTCTAAAAACGAATAAATATACATATATGTACATGTATTTAAAAAAAACTGTTTCAATTTCTCTAACTCGATAACACAAATTTCTGTGAATTTTTGAATGATAAATCCTTTCTGGATCAATTACTAAAAATAAATGACGACGTAGACATATACATTGTTCGGCAATGTTTTTCAGCTCAAAATTATCTATCAGAATCCATTAACAGAATATCAATAACAGTTTTTTTCAAAATTGTTTATTAATTAATTATGACTACTCGTATTAAAACAGTACGTTCGAAAACATAATTAAAATAGGTTACAATCGTAGTACACGCTCCCTCTTGCGCTACAAGGATTAAATACAACGTGCTGCATATTCAATCCACTATATAGCAAAACTCTAAAAGCATCGAGTTCCACTATTGAACAAATACCATCTTGCGTAAATTTCTAAAGTGGTGCAGAAAAGTTCTTTATAATTCAACTAATGCTAAATTTACAAGAGGTCGGCATTGTCGGTATTTTGTTTTTCTTACGGAATGTCATCTCTTACAATTTTGTGAGTGAAAATGCTTTTCCCGAAATGTCTGTCATGTTATTTTAGCTGTACCAAACTTACCGATATTACAAAGTCATGTACATCTTCAATTCGCTATCAGAATAATGGATTTCAAGGTTCTATCTTGCACTAATTTGTGACGATTCTCAAATTACAGTAAATGGTTTTAGTATGTTAAGTTTCTCATATTAAAAGCATCGACTGATTTTCCCATCCAATAACATAAGCCATACCTGTCTTCAGTGGTACTAACTCTTCTTATTAACACTCTAACTGCCACGTCAGTTAAAAAGACCTGACACCTAATTGTACACAACGACCACAATGAAAACTATTAAAGAGTTCGCTGCAACCGCAACGATTTTTTGTAGTTGCACACATTTTATGGTAATAAAAAAACATTTAGGTATAATTTCTGTTTCAATTTTTTTTTCCTCTTAGTGCCTTTTTGACTGACAATTAAATATTCGAAAAAGGCTTAAAACTGTCGTGGCAGTTAGAGTGTTAAATAGTATTTTAGAGGTTTTTTAATTTGCTTTTAGGGGAAAGACTTTGATATGGTTGGCACCCATGCCGCCAGCACACTAATTTTTGCCGCGTTTTTTGTGGTTCTTCTCGCATTTGATGATTTTTCAAGGAATATCTAGCATCCTGTTCAATTTCCCAGTGCTGTAAGTCCATGTTCGTGAATAGAAACCCTATCTAATTTTTGGTTACGTAACAAAATGTGTAACGTTACAATTTTTTCGTCCTGCATTCCTGGTTAGCTATTACTTAAAATAAAACTGTAAGGGTAGAGGATGTATTTTTTTAAATTCATAACTTTTGAGCTGTTAAGCGGATTGGGAATTTTTGAGGTTGCTCATCACGATTCTAATCTCAAAATTCAAACCGGAAGATTCTTTTAAGAAAATATTTGTTTTAAAGTTGTTAAGAAAATGACTCTCGGTTTTTTTTCGGTACTTTTAAAATTACTTGAACCCAGCAATGCCGGGTTTTCTTTTATAACAATGCAAGATGTTCACGGTTATGAATAGAGCGTTTGAAAATGACAAATTATTCGGTTACCAAATGCTGCTCGCTCAATTCTAATGCAAATTTTTATCATTTGCGTATAACAAAGTCATGTTCCCACATCAGATTTTTTTTTATTAATTATTATTTTACAGTAAGCTTATAGATTTTTAAAATTCACAAATCCATAAAACAAGTTTTAAAAAAATATGAAAAAGCTATACACATTCAATAATAAAATCATTTTTGTATTTGTATAGAGATATATATTTTATTTATTATTATATATAACACATATTTTTTTTATTATTATTAAATGCTTGATTCTTGTTTCATATTCTATATGAACTTTAAAACTGGAATGATACAATGTTTCAAGTGCGATACTAATCAATTTTGTTTTGTTTCGTAGATTTACATTTGAAATTGTATTTAAAGAAAATAATTGTTAATATCTTCTAAACATTTACAATAGTTTCATATTAAATTTTCATACAATTGATTGAATCGCATTACTATTTTACGGTATTTAAGATCAATTTAAAAATGTTCCTTTCTACTTATATTTAGATTAGTTTTCGAAAACTGTAGAGATTTTTAAGAATTTTAACCAATTTTCTTTTTCTTTTAGCAAACAAATAAAATTTATAATAATTTTAACAGAATTTTAAATTTTAAGAAATATATTTATAGTGCATATCTATTTGTTTTATAAACATAATAAAAATTCATTTCTTATTTGTATTTAATATTTTTTTCATGTTTTATTTTCAAGACAACTTCGCCTTTATATCTAATTTATTTATTGACAAATAAACACTTTTTGCTGAAACTGATGATAATGTTAAGTTGTCATCTAAGCCATTAATATCATCATTCAGTTTATCCTTATCTCATGCAATTTCTTTCGCTGAGGGCACAAAGCCTTCCCAGTACTTAATGAGCTGAACAAGAAGTAATTTTTTAGTACTTTTATGAATAAATAACTAAAATTAAAGCAAAACATAAGAAAAGCTAAAATTCTCAGGGGTCAATCGTCAAATACTCTATATGATGACAAACAAAATGTTTATTCAAACATAACAAAAGCTATAATTGCCAATCTGGCAATTATTGAAAACCCGTATGGTGATTTAATTGAACGGCGTATCAAAATTTCATTTGAATTCAAATTTTCCAATAAGATTTTTTTAAAACTTGTTCCAATCGGATTTTGATGTATGGGAGTTTTATGTAGAATCATATCCTTAATAACTTTTGTTCTTGCACTTTTTTGATAAGATGCACCGTTTTTGAGATATTCGCGAAAAACATTTTCATTCCTATGGGGGGTACTTCCCCTAATGGTACATTTTTGCCCATTAACGATTTTAGCCTCGCATTTTACGAAAAACGGACCTGTGCCAAATTTCAAGTCTGTAGCTCAATCCATGCGCCCGCAATCCGCGCCACAGACAGACAGACGGACGGACATGCTAAATTCAACTTTTTTCATCATTCTAAACACACTGGTGTAATTAATTTTTGTGTGCGATGACGGGATCTTGGCGTTACAAACGGTAGGGCAAAGTTAATATACCCTTTGGTTTCACCATACGGGTATAAAAAACTCTATTTATACCCGTATGGTGAAACCAAAGGGTATATTAACTTTGCTTTACCGTTTGTAACGCCAAGATCCCGTCACAAAAAAGAATTACACCAGTGTGTTTAGAATGATAAAAAAAATTGAATTTTGCATGTCCGTCCGTCTGTCTGTCCGTCTGTCTGTCTGTCCGTCCGTCTGTGGCGCGGATTGCGGGCGCACGGATTGAGCTAGAGACTTGAAATTTTACGTGGATCCGTTTTTCGTAAAATGCGAGGCTAAGTTCGTTCATGGGCAAAAATGGACCATTAGGGGGGGTACCCCCCATACGAACGAAAACGATTTTTGCGAATATCTCAAAAACGGTGCATCTTATCAAAAAAAGTCCAAGAACAAAAGTTATTTAGGATATGATTATACATAAAACTCCCATACATCAAAATCCAATTGGAATAAATTTAAAAAAATCTAATTGGAAAGTTTGACTTCAAAGTGGAATTTTGGTACAACTGCTCAAATTATGATACGAATATCACCATACGGGTTTTCAATAATTGCCAGATTGGCAATTATAGCTTTTGTTATGTTTTTTGAGAAAGGAGTGGTCCGATTGGACTTTTATGTATGGAACGGTTATGTAAAATCCTATTCTAAACCTTTAGAAATTTTTCAATATGACTTACCGTTCTCGAGAAAATTGCAAAAAAAAAACTGTTTTTAAAGAATTAAAATGATTGAAAATAGGTTAATTTTGTCAATTTGGGTTTTTGATGATTTACTCCGAAACTACGCACTTTTTGATAGTCCTGTGTATGACAAAAATTGAAGACGGTGAGATTTTATACACTTTCGTCTTTTATTGAAACTGCGATTTTCTCGAAGATAAACGGTTCGTTCATGATGCGATGAAAGAAATAAATTATAGAAAATAATAGTGGCATCAACTTTTTTTTGTTCCCGTCAATCGAAAAATTGATCTTACCAATTTTCTTGCAAGTTAACGAATTTTTCATACTGGTTATCAAAAGCGTTAGGATTCTGGGACTTAGTGTGTTTGAAAGAGATTGGTCCAATACTCAACATTACATTAAAAAATCAAAAATGGCTTTTAGATAACTCTCAACCGACCATATGTCAACAGCCCACAATGGAAAACTTTATAAGTCAAGCTAAAAAATTTCAAAATATTGTGAAAAATATTTACTTGCTGCTGATGCGCCATTTGGTCTTCTAGATATTTTATTATCGTTGCTTTGAAATCTCGGGCTCTATTGATTTCAAATCGTTCCATTTCTCTTTTTATTTCTGCCGATATATCATCGAATTCCTTTTGACAACGTTGGACTTTGCCTTCCCACTGTGTACATCAAAGTTTAAACACTACACGTTTTAAACATTTCACATAAAAACTCAATAAATTACCTCATCGACTTCCTTCTGTGCCTGTTCCAATTTTTCATTTCGTCCAGAGAGCTCAATCTTGGCTTTGTTTTCTCTTCTTTTCGTTAACTGTAACTGTGCATGTTGCCAATTTTGGAACACCTTATTTTTTATTCAAATTAAAAATTTACATTATGTCGAGATTCTAGGATATTTACCTTAACTCTTTCGTGAAATACTTCCTTAATAGCACCAAATAGTCCAATGTAATCCTTTAAGGTTTCGGATAAAATATACAAATCGGAATTAGCCTGCTCCGAACGAAGGATCTCTACTTTCTCTTCAACATCGGCCAACTGTGATAACGCTCTTGATAGAGCGGTATGTTCTTCACATGTACTTAGCATAGCTGCAGATTTTGCCACTCCGCCTGTTAGTGCGGCTAGTTCTCTTCTATGGGTAACTAAAGCCCTAATCGCGGAATGTAATTTTTGCATATGCATATCTAGATTTTCCACTTCAGTTATTTTCAATTCAAACCACTGAAAAACAATAACGGTTTTTTTGTAGAAATGTCTGAGAACTTTTTTCAATCGGAAATTTTGCTTTTAGGTAAATATAATATTGGGCCCTAATTCTGTAATTTTTTATAAAATTATATTTTATGTTATTTTACAAAGATAAAATTTCTTCTTCATAAAATGAAAATAAAAGTTTTTTGAAATTTGTATTCTGTGATGGCGACATAAAACTATTTTATGAATTATTTTACGTGCACATATCATAAAATATCTAGTACATTCTGCCATAAATTTTAGTACTTTTTCAATATCTAATCGAGTGACATTTAAAAAACGATTGTCAATTCAAACATAACAAAAGCTATAATTGCCAATCTGGCAATTATTGAAAACCCGTATGGTGATTTAAGTGAACAGCGAACAGTTGATTCAAAATTCCACTTTGAAGTCAAATTTTCCAATAAGATTTTTTAAAATTTATTCCAATCGGTTTTTCATGTATGGGAGTTTTATGTAAAATCATATCCTAAATAACTTTTGTTCTTGGACTTTTTTGATAAAATCCACCGTTTTTGAGATATTCAGAAAAAAAGTTTTCGTTCGTATGGGGGGTGCCCCCCCCCCCCTAATGGTCCATTTTTGCTAAATTCAACTTTTTTTTATCATTCTAAACACAATGGTCTAATTCATTTTTTTGTGTGATGACGGGATCTTGGCGTTACAAACGGGAAGGCAAATCTAATATACCCTTTGGTTTCACCATAAGGGTATAAAAAAAGTTTATATGTTAATTCATTTTTTTTTCTATACGTTATTTCACTATACGTTAAGCCTTCTTTCACATAAAGATAATAAATACGGCAGCTGGGAGAAACCAGGCAAGCTAAATATTTCATTCATTCTTTAGGGGAAATTTAATTTTTCATGTTTCCACATATAACACATGGATCAATAAGTCCCGAGACTAACCCAGAGATGACGCTCGTAGTAAACCAGTAACCACGTCTTTCTAGAGTACTAACCTTTGCTTGAAACGTGTCAAAATTTTAAGTCGATCGGACCAGAAACAGCTGAGTTATCGAGGTTGGAGTAAAGTCGTTTTGTAGTTTGTTAAAAAAATGGAAAAAAACCGTTTCGTGTTCTGATAAAACATTGTTTTTTAATGGGTAAAAACACCGTGCAAGCGAAACAATGGATTGAAAAATGTTACCCGGACTCTTGTCCATCAAAAGCAACGATTTGTCGGTGGTTTGCCGAGTTTAAACGTGGTCGTACCGACACAAATGACGCGGAACGCTCGGGTAGACCTGTGGAAGCCGTTACACCGGAAAATGTGAGTGAAGTGACAAAAATTATAAGGAAAGATCGTAAAGTGAAGCTCCGTGAGATTGCTGAGATAACACAGATATCATATGGAAGTGCATTTACTATCCTTCATGAAAAATTGAGCATGAAAAAGGTTTTTTCCAAGTGGGTGCCGCGATTGCTTTCGATGGAACAAAAACAGCAACGAGTCGATGATTCAGAAAGCTGTTTATCGCTATTTACTCGCAATAAAAAAGATTTCTTGCGTCGTTACGTGTCCATGGACGAAACATGGATACATCACTACACTCCAGAGTCGAAGCGGCAGTCATCTGAGTGGCGCACAGCTGGCGAAAGCCGTCCGAAGCGTCCGAAAACGCAGCAGTCAGCTGGCAAAGTCATGGCGTCAGTTTTTTGGGATACGCATGGCGTGATTTTCATTGACTACCTCGAAAAAGGTAAATCGATCAACAGTGATTATTATATTGACTTGCTGGTGCGTTTGAAGGAGGAAATCGCAAAAAAACGACCGCACATGCAGAGAAAAAAAATCCTTTTTCACCAAGACAATGCACCCTGCCACAAGTCGATGAAAACAATGGCAAAATTGAACGAATTGGGCTTTCATCTGCTTCCCCACCCCCCATACTCGCCAGATTTAGCCCCCAGTGACTACTGGCTCTTTGCTGATCTTAAAAAAATGCTCCAGGGAAAAAGATTTGGCTCAAATGAGGAGGTCATCGCTGAAACTGAAGCTTATTTTGAAGCGAAAGATAATTTTTTTTATAAACATGGTATTGAAAAATTGGAAAAGCGTTGGAACGATTGTATCACCCTAAAAGGTGATTATATTGATGAATAAAAAAAAATTTGGCAAAAAAAATGTTGTTTTCATTGTTAGTCTCGGGACTTATTGATCCATGTGTTATGTATGTATATCAGTTTATAAAAGTTTCTATTTGTAAACTAAAATAAAATCACTATCAATTGATTTTCTCGTTGAAGTGAGCACGAGTGATGCTTCTAGTATTCTATGACCTAGCGGTGAGAAGGTACATTTTTTACATAACGAAACCTCTTATGATAAAAAAATGAAGTTTTATTTCAAATTTACTATGCAAAATCATACGAAAACTCAAGAACAATTGGGGTAGAAAACAGAAATTTGATACAGAACAGGCTTTTATACAAAGATGAACCTTGTACGAAAATGGGAAATCTTGAATCACCACTTCCCCATTTTTCCATACAAATATAATTGTTTTTTAAATGTTCTCGAAAACGGATAGTTAAAATATCAGTTGTGGTCAACACAAAACTTTCTTCTACAAAATCTACGACCCTGTGCAATTTACGTTATAGCCCTGTCGTATTGTCAACCCAATACAACCTCCCAATAAATTGTTGGTTCATCCAAAAATATCAAAAACGTACAAAATTTGAGATAACTTGAGAACTGTAAAAGATATCAATTTACGGTAAATGGCAAAATTGTAGAAAATGTTAACATCTTTAATTATTCTTTTAACTGATTTGTCGAAAAACCGTTAGTTTGCAAATTATTCGCAAAAATATGATTTTTTACATATTAATGAAAATATCTCAATAACGGTAAAAGATAACGGATGACGGTAAGAAACAAAATTGTGCAGAATGCCATTCTCATTAATTCACTTCATACATTCAGTTAGCAAAAACCCGTTAATGCTATGATAAGCATGGTAGATTAAATACTGTCTCTTGAAAGTACGGACATGGTAATCAGCATTAATCAAACTTAGATGAGGTGAGTCAACATTACCGGACAACAAACCATTCATAAAAAACATACAAAAGATTTTTCTACTTAATTCGTTACTCGCAGGAGGTAAAAGCTTAGAATTACTTCATGGAATATTGAGTAATGCAAATCTTAAAAATCTGTGTGGAGATATGAATCTGATAAAAGGGCATCAATACAATGCACGCATACTCACGGACAGATCGAACAAAGCCATAATACGAAAGGTAAAAATACTCGTATACCAATAATGAACAATTTTCTATAACGACTAGTCAAATATTAGTTTTTTCCGTACAGTCATTGTAAAGTTATTAGTTTTTTATGTTTTTTATTTATTATTTATTTGTTTAATTATTTATTTTTTTAACCTCTTGACAAGATGAAAATTTGCCCCATATTCATATATATTTGCCCCATATTCATAAATACTCCCCCATATTCATTTAAATTCATTTTTCCCCTGAAGATAGTTTAAAATAAAATCGAAACGTTGGGAATGAAAAATTAAAAATAAAATTTTTATTTCACTCCAATCTAATCTACTGACCGCGAAGCCTGCGAAAAACATAACAATAAAAAAAAACTTTCTCTAATACACCAAAGACGTCAGACTGCAAATTAAAAAGTTTTATTATAACCAGTTTTAACCGAGATTTTCAAACTTTGTGTATCGGTATTTAAAAAAAAGAGGTGACTTGTCCTCAGCGGCTGCAGATTAACCTAAAATACTTAAAATATCGCTAGACTTAAAAACGTTCAACTTTGTTGCATTGTGTTATAAAAAGTATTTAAAAATCTTACCGGATCATTTTCATCCATTTTATAAGTGATTTTGTTAACAGTCTCCCCAACTTTGTTGAATAATCGCATAACACCGGCACCACTTAAAGCCGCAGTATTGACAGCACGTGGCAATTCCTTTAAAATAAAAAGATTATTTTGAAATTTGTTAGAAGCGATGAAATGGCATTGTTCTATTAAAGAAAATGATGAATGTTCCCGCTGTCGTGCAAAATCAAATGAATTTGATTTTGAAAATCAAATGTTTTTGGTGCAAAAAATCACATGATTTTGATTGCTGTTTGCACGATTTTTTTTCATGTATAGTACGTATTGTTATTTACGTTAATAAAAATCTCATTAATTCGTATCTTTACTCTTTTACGATCTATAACTCAAAACCCCACCAATTTGAATATTCCTATAATGCGTATTTATACGTCGATACCTTTAAATACGAATTATCGAGATTCTACTGTATTTCACTTTAATTTTACGTTAAAATCAATAAATTTAATTAAATCACTGACTAAAATTTTTATTTATACGAAGTATAAAAAAGTACCTAATGTATTCATGAAAAATTTCGACCTCTTAATTTTGCCTAAAAACATTGTCTCAGCACTCCTGAGTCGATTAGAGCATTATTACAAAAACGCCTTGTCAATGTGTCAGTGCGTCGGTGTACAAGATTTCTTGAAAACTAATAGAGCTAGAACCATGAAATTCTACAGGCGTGTTTGATCATGGAATGAGACTATCTTGTCAATTTTTGGGGAAAATTTGTTAACCGGATGAAAAAAATATTTCCGCCTTAGAAAAGTTCTCAGAAATGTTTTTCCTGCTTAGAAATAGCCTACAAAAATTCGAAAAAAATATTTCCGGCTTAGAAAAGATCTCGGAAATATTTTTTCTACTTAGAAATAGCTTCTAAAAATTTGAAAAAATATTTCCCGCTTAAAAAAGGCATCTAAAATATTTTTTCAGTATTTTTATAAAATAAATATTTTTTGCTTACAAAAACTTCAAAAAATCCCTTTTCTAAACGGCATTTTTTTTTGAATTTTTGAAGGCTATTTCTTAACAATCCATTCTAAACAAACATTCAAACACTCCAAAATTCCATGTTTGGAATGGAAGTTTGGAATGTTAATTTTGGAATGTTCGTAACATTCAAAACTGTTTGGAATATTTGGAAATTTTTGAATGTTCTTGGAAAATTCCAAAAAACAAAATTCCAAGAGACAAAATTTCGAAAGACAAATTTTTAAAAATTGCAATTTAGTTTTTTTGCCATTTACTAGAAAACTAGTAGTCTCTTTTATGACAAAAGTTGAACACAGTGAAACTTCCCACACTTTCTCTGGAACTCGATATCCCAAACCGGCGTCGAGATATACCGTTATTTAAAAAGATTGTTTTTTGAGATTCTCTCAAAAACTAACTAGTCTCCGGTGGTTCAATGTATGCGATGAATTGAGAAGATTTATATTTGCCATAACTTTTATCCGCTAGCTTTCATCGTTATTGAGGCATTTTCTTTAAAAAATTAATTTTTGCGAATTGTTTTGTCGGATCATCTGGAATTATGTACTGTATGGTACGGTATCCTAGGTAAAATCCATTTCTGTGCCAAAAATTGACAGCAATTACTTTGAAAGTACCATACATTTTTCTATATCGAGCAGAATTGTATAATTTCAATGTGACGCCACATGTTTTTTAAGTTGAATTTCCGCGTCCTGTGATTGCGAAATAAAACTAAAATACTTTGGTACGTACAAATACATTTACCAATTAAATTTCTTTGCAATTGGTTCGTACCAATAGTTTTACAAATTAAAGTTCTTTACAATCGGTACGTACCAAAATATTTACCAGTTATATTTCTGGAAATTTATTCGAAAAAGTCATTACTGAATTTCATACGTCAATTATTGGCACATGGTACGAAAAAGGACTATTTTCACAGGAAAAAAGTTTGGATTTCCAGTCAAAATTCCAAAACTTGTACCAAAAATTGTACCGTCGGTACATGGATTTCCAAACAATTTGGTCAATTGGCGAGATATTAAAATTCTTTACCTTTTTGGAGAATGAATTGTTATATTTTACCGTTATCGAATATTAGAGATTTTGTAAAATAAAAATCGATATTTTTATATAACAGGGGAAGCAAGCGGCTTCTATTTCGGTCCTTGTGTGGTTATAAAAACTAATATTTTATTCGTCGGCTTATAGAGTAGATTGTGCACAAACGTAGAGTTTGTAAATATAAGAGTCATGTGCTGTCATCAGATTTCTAGATAGATGTCAGATTTGTTTTTGTGGCGTCAAAACAGTATTTTCCAAGGCATTTTTAGTATTGGATTTTTTTTCCAAGCAAGCCATAAACATAGGCAAAATTTTCATGTTTTTGAGTCTGTTCAGATTGGTTGAAATAGTCCGCCTAATTCTGACAGAACTGAGCCCCACTTCCTCACCTTGCCCTAATGTTGCCAGTTTCTGTCAGAATTAGGCGGACTATTTCAACCAATCTGAACATGCTCCATAGTATGAACGGGATAAAAAATTATTCAGTTAATTTACCTGATCACTTTCCAGGAAATTAACGAAATCGGAGTCATGACACAAGACAGGATGTTGTGCAGTTCGATTTAGGTAGCGTTCCAGTGCAGCACGCCGATTTTCCAGCCATTCCATGCCAAGACTAGCCCCAGACTCTACTTGTGGCTGGCTCATTTTCACTTTGGTGCTTCCTGCAAGCAATTAAATGTCCAATATCATAATTGATTCGTTAGCCAAGAATGACAGCTTACCTATAAGATTCTTTTGTGGTGCTGGAGGGATAATACGCCCGCTTCGTAGATATTTACCAACTAGAATGTCATGCAGTCCTAGGAAATCACTAAATCTACGGATGGTGTTGAATTGCCTCTTTTGAAATTTCTGTATATTGGTGTTAGTCGACACCCTATAATTAATCAAGTATTGAAGTTCACCAGCAGCATCAGTAATTACCAATCGTTACAAATAAATAAAGCTAAATGGACATACTTGTATGCAATATATGAACCTATGCCATCGCCGACCTTCTGCGGTTCTGACACACTGATTTCGATAAATTGGTCCCCATTTTCATCTGTTGCGATATGACAATCTTCCATTGTCGGCGATAACGGTTCCTAAAACACGAAACTCAATTTTATTAAGTGAACACAATCTCAGAACAAGTGGTGAGCCGAAAACCGTGCTTAAATTGCACATCATGCTGGCTCAAACTGATTCATGGGGCGAAAAAATCTTATCAATACAAATGTAGTAACAGCAGAACAGCGTTCTCTGTGTGATACCAGCAAAGACTGGCCAGCGAGCCAAAAACGCCCATTTCGATTATAATTTTCTTAATTACATGGGCGCTCGCTCGTAGCGTTAACTCTATTGACTTCTTAATTAAAACAGAATAAAATGTGTGCTACCCAAGACTTCTGCGGAAGTAACACAAAGTGCGGAAGAATTTAGAATTTTCCACAAACCTGAATCGCCGATTCGAAGATATCATTTTCCTCTTCGGGCGAGTTAATATCAACATTGTCGAACAGAGGCGGCTGCTCCGTTACCGGTTGTTCCATTTCGATTGTGCTCTGAAATCCCAGCGATTTTCAACTGAATTCAGGATTTTTCGCTAAAAATTGCCACTATAAACAAGAAACTCAGCAGAAATAATGAAAAGTCAACTCCCGACGAAATTCTGACGAATTCAACGAAAGTTCTATGTAGAAGTCAAAAAAATGACAGTGCCAAAAAGAGGGGAAGCAAGTGGTTTCTATTTAGGTTCTTGTGTGGTTGCAGTTCGACTCAAAATTCCATTCATTCGACCTGAGCTATTCGTTAATATGCCACGGACGCATAAGGGCTAGATCCGCGAGACTGAACGAAAAAAATCAGTCGAAAAAAACTTAACGTTCAAACAATTTTGCATGCAGTTGTGTTGTAAAAATAGTCGACGAGAAAACCACTTTGTTTCCCGAACCGACGGGGCCTTTTCCTATGATTTTGCTACTGTTTCTTGGTCCTTCTTGGCTTATATTTTTAAAAGCCTTTTCAACGATTTTCAACGAACGAAGACGGTTGATATAAGCTGTATTTTTTTAATGATCCGATCAGAGATGAATAATGATCCATTGGATATATTGGGATCATGATCTGATTTGCATTCTGAGTTAATGGGGAAAAAAAATTTCCCCCGATGCGTTTCTAGGTTGCGTCTTTGGTTTCATAGGTGTATGGATATTGAATACTATTTCCATCGTATTAGAGTTATTACCCTAAAACGTAAAAAACCTAGCGGCGAGAAAAAGAAGCTATTCCTATTCTAGATTGTAATGACATGGATTTTGCGATTTTAACAGTTATTGCCACAACATACGGGTTACAACATAGCCTAAAACAAATTTAAACCCACAATATACTCGCTAACGCTTTTTTAATGATCCATAAAGATCTCTTAACCGGATCATTATAAAAATACAGCTAATAGCTAACAGCATTAAAAAAATTGTTCATTGCTTCAAATAAATTACAATATAACTAAAATCGGTAAATATAAGTAAAAAACTCATGTTTGAGCTATCAAAAAAAACTGGAAAGACATATGTAGTTGTTTTAATATATTGAAATTTTTTTTACAGACTATTTTATCTGGAGAAAAGATGATTGAACTGTATTAGGCCAGTTCTAATTGGAGCTAATAGACTGTTCTACTCAGTAGCATAGTCTATTAAGTGCTGATGCCTACTCTCTAGGTTATAGTCTCTCTAATCACGACCGCTCACAAAAGATAGGTTATACGTAACAATTTGCTGCTGCCTAAATGTTACACCAAGAAAAAGTTGGTGTAAATCTAGGACTGAAATTTTTAACTCAGAACTTGCACCAACCTATTTGGTGAGTGATCGGTGTAAGATCAGTATAGCGATTATTCCAAAAAGGATGAAAATTCTAACTGGTGAGTTCTGATGGCGAGATTTCTCTTGTTTTTTTTTTGTGTGGCAATACCGAGACTGAATGACATTTCTAAAATTATATTTGAAACAAATATTTATTAATACGCACTTTAGATCTTTTGATTGTTTGGATGTACATAAAGCGACTTAGTAACCGCGCTATTTTTCAAAATATTTTCTCACGGAAATTGATCTTTGAAGAGGGTTACATGTGGAATTCCCTGCTGCGGTTCAATGACACGCTCCCGTAATATTTCCGATGCGACAAAAACTTCCTGAAAATGTTCGCCATATTTTGACTTGTGTTGCGTTTTGAGTAAGGCGAGTGATTTAATTGTTTGGATTGCTTCAAGCGATGCTAATTTTTTTCTTTTCCCCCGTTGGATCCTTTAATTCCGATAATAAATTGTCAACAGTATCGCTAAACGATTTCCACGTGTAGATGGACCATTTTTAAGCCCTTCATTCATAAAAACAGTACTTAATTTTTAATCGATTAAAATTTTTTCGTTCAAACCTGTAATAATGACCAGAAATTTGAAAATTTCAACGGACACTTTGAAAATTTCAACGATAATCACTTTCACAATGGCAACACTCTAGTATTATATAGTCACTCTAGTTAGACGAAAATTCGTCTGAAGACTCTTTTTGTTCTGGCAGTTCTGTTCTTGTAACCGTCATCGGCGTTTGACAGTTGGCTGTCTCTTTCCTGAAGATGCGCAGTGCAATACAGCTATTTCACTTGGAATACAACTGTTTGGAAGGCAGGCTTTTGATTTTTGATCAAGCAAGCTATTTCATTTTAAAAGTTTGGCAGTTGTTTAAGAGGAGTGCCATTTGCCATTTTTACAGCGCTTTTGAAAAGGGGCCTTTTTTGTAATTATAATTGTAATTATATATAGCCAAAATGTCAGCAGACAACATAAAAGTAGTGATTAAAGCAAGACCATTGCTTAAACGGGAGAAAGATAATAAATTATTGAATCAGTGGATAATAAAAAATAATACTATTCAACAAATCGAAAATCAAGCAGAACCATTTGTGTTTGGTGAGCACTTTTGAGATAATCAAAAAATACAACTCATGTTAAGATATAACTGATTTTCAGATCACATTTTTGACCAGAATGCAACGAATCAAGAGCTCTTCGATATTGTGGCTAAGCCCATAATCGATGCATCTATCGGTGGATTTAACGGTACAATATTTGCATACGGCCAGACTTCCTCAGGTGAATATCACATTTCCGCAGTATTTGGCAGTAGTTTTTGTCGGAAACGCAGCTATTGGCCGCGTTTATGCGTTTATCTTGTTACCCGGAGTGAAATCGAAGCCCCAGTTAGTGGAGCCCTACAATCCTTTTGTGTCCCTTTTCACTTGACTTGTGTGAAAGGGAAGATTTGTAGTAGATTGTCCCCTTTTGCACGAAAGTTCCCTAAAAGAAATTTAATATCTTTCGAAATATTCCCCTAATCACATGCCTTGGCTTTGTAAAGTGATTCCTTAGCCCTGTTTTACTACCTATTTGTTGACTTCCGTTTATACCAGAGAAACTTAGCAGTCCAACTTAAATTATTCAAGTCCCAGAATTTCTAAGTAGGCTAAGCTCAACTTAATTATTTTTAAGTGAAGAACTCGCCATCGGGCCTTAGTAACTACTGTAGTTTTTAAAATTAGTAAATCTGTTGAATTACCGTGTATAAAGTGTACCTTAATTCAATATTCTCGTTTTGTTGTTTCTTCCACGATTTATTGAAGTCAAAATTGTCTTGCATAGTTCTATGTGAATCAGGTCCAACTATTGAAATTTTTTAGAAAAAAAGACTAATTTCTTTGTTCTTAAGTAGGTGTTATTAACATTTATTATTATTAAAATCTAATTTATATTTTTTTTATATTTTCGTTTGAAAAAAAAATCTGGACAGATCAAAAGATCAAGTATTTGTTGAAATCAAATTTGTTATTTATGTCAAAACTAGAATTTGGACCCGGCATCGACCGGCTAAAAGCGTGATTAGAACATAACCTAGGAAAACAAAATTCAGTTGGTTATAAATTAGATAGCCTAGAGTAGGGCGGTCAGTACTTTTCTTCGGTTTTTTTTCTCCGGAAAATGGTTTTCAAAAATTAACAAAATGGCAATAAATTCCAGCATTCGGATTCAGATTCAATTTACCCTCTCCCCCAAAACTCAAACTTTCAAATGGGGATATGTAAGATATGGACCTCGAGGAACATCCGAATTTCAGGCCAATCGGTTCGGTAGTTTTCCCGCGAAAGAGTAACATAGAGAAAAAACAAAGCTTCAGATTCCGTTACCATCTTCCCTTACCCCCCCCCCCCCCCCCCCCCCCCCCCCCACCCTTCGGGCTATTCAGTGGATGTTAGAGCTATGATCTATCAAAAATGAAAAAAATTGAACCAAATAAATATATTAGGTATTATTTACAACTTTATTGTCGATCATTTCTTGTATAAAAGTGCCACGGTATTTTTTTTAAATATGTACTGTCCTAGTCAAGGTTAAAAAATCAATTGCATCCAAAATTTAAAATTCTGATTTGTGGCGTTGGAACAGTGTGCTATAATAGTAGTTGTGTGAATAAAAAAGTATGTGTGGTGAGTGCAAAGAACAAATGCAATGCCATGCACTTGATACTTTTATCAAAATTTACAATTTTAAGCAGGGTTTATACACAGCAAGTAACTTGCGGCAAGTAAAGAGAGGCAAGTATAGTATGCTTAGTTTACACGTTTCAAGTAAATCATTTCAAGTAGAATGACAGCCGAAGGAAAACATAACCTAAAATTTTCTGAGAAAAAATATCACGACTCTTTTTTGTGGAAAAATTTGCGAATTTCGACCTGAAACTGTTTGTTGCCGACGAGTTTTTTATATCCGTGTCGTTTTTTCCTTAAAATGTTACGACGTTTTCTGGCAAAGCAGCAAATATAAAATGAACCGAAACACACACACATAAAACCACCTCTTGTGTACACGGTTCCATGTTCTTGTATTGGTTTTTACTTGCCACAAAAATAGAATGGCTTTCTATTACCCAAATCGACGGCGGTCTTCTGCTGTCCAGTTCAAGCATTTGGACTACGAACGAGTGATGATGCAGAAACAATTATGTCGTCTAGCAGATTGTCATCCATATTATTAACTTTTAAAATTCAGAATACACAAAAATCAGAAACTTCTTGCTCGGCTGTCAATGTTTTTTCTCCACAAATCTTAGCTGTCAATTTGATTTCTCCACAAACAGTTTTTACTTCGGTTTTAATGTGCCAATTTGGAGACCGCGTTAAAATTTCATTTTACTCGAACTGCGTACTAGGCTTAATACGTAAGAAAATATTTATAATTTATAAATACTGTAAAAAGTAAAAAACGCTACTGGGAAATTGGTAAAAATCTACTATTACTATCGTGTAAAACCATGAAAAATGAAGATTATATTTAAAAAAAAAAAAGATAATGGCAGATTACTATAAATGTTGTAGCGCGCTGCTATAAATGTGATTTTTTCCCTCAGTGAAGCTTTTTAAATTCAAAAAGGTTTTCTTTTAAAATCAGTGTAAATCTTTTAGAATTAAAAATCTCGTCTCTTAAAATTTAAAGAAATAAACTCTAGATTTTAAAAGGGCTATCACTAGAATTAAAGAGAATGTGGTTTTTATTTTTAGAATAAACTTCTTTAGCTCGTACGCAAACAACAAATTACTAAAATCTAGAGCATTTCTTTTTGATTTTAGTATATTTTTCTCTGGGTGTACGTTTGATTTTTTGTATGTGACTATATAGAAGAATCGACCTGCTAGTTTTGAAATTATAACAAATAATCTGAAAATTATGATTTTTTTCCGAAAATAAAATTGTTGCTGCTTTTTTTACGTTTTTACGTCTTTTCCTTAGGTTGATACTTTTTGATACTTTTTTCTGAAAAATTTGATACAAAAATCTTTTTATCATGCGCATCACTGCTTGCCGCAAGTTACTTGTCTCGTCTAAACCGCACTTTAAGGAACTCTTGAAACCCTAAAACATTTGTTAGTACTTTTCAGTGTATTTCCAAAATAGTTTTTTATTTCTTTTCAAATTAAAAATGGCCCGTTTACATTGGATGGTTTTTATATTTTGATTCTATTAAATTTTATAGGAAAAACATACACAATGTTGGGCGAAGAAAAAAATCCTGGTATAGTTTCATTGGCCGCCCAGCAAATTTTTAATGCAATAGAAGTATCACATGAACGAGCATTTCTAGTGAGGTATTTGTTTTTGGTTACAAAATAATCAACAATATTTTCGGATAAAATATCTGGTTTTTTTTTCTTTTTTCGTGTTCTTATAGAGTTGGCTATATTGAGATCTATAATGAGAAAGTATTCGATTTACTGGATAAGAAAGATCACGATCTGAAAATCCATGACACAGCTAACGGAGATACAACTGTTATGTGTACCGAGAGGATAATTACCACAAAGGATGAAATTTTGGACGTTTTATATCAAGGGAATAAAAATAGAAAGATCGGCGAAACGCATATGAATGAAAGATCAAGCAGATCGCACGCAATTTTTCGAATTGTAAGTGATGTAATTGTTTACGATAAGAATGTAAAAAAGACAGTTTGTTTTTGTTAGGATTTTTATTTCATGAATTTAAATGAATTTAATATACAGCAGGGGCGTGCGGTGCAAACCACATAAGGGTGCGCAGACTTGTCTAAACTTTGTACACCAAATCGATTCTGCGTTCTGATTTTCCAAAATCGTCAATTACATTGTCATAGAAAGAGCCGGAAACTTTTAGTGTGGACAACAAAATAATATTTTACTCTCAGCACATGCCGTCAACCAATTAAATTTAGAATAATTTTCTACCTTGAAATGTCGCTCACAAATTTTCCCTTTAACAGTACTTTTCTGAGTCAAATCAATTTTAGGAATAGGACGACTTTTCTTGATAAAAATATTTTGATCTTCTAAATTTAGCCTTGAGAAAGGCTGTTTTAATAATAAACATACGTCACAGGTATGAATACTCATATTTTCCAAAGAAAATCAACACGCAAATCGCAAATTCAGTAATTATCCAACAAAGTCTAACCAAAGAATGAGCTTCCACCAAAAAATTCATTCGAAAAACGTTTTCCCATTTTTTACATATCCCCATTCAAGTTGCGGCAGTTTATTCATTGAAATCGACGGATCGTGCGCATTTAAATCGCTGCGCCTGAAACATGAATGATACACGAACAAAACCACTTTCTGTGCGTCAAAAAATTCATTGAAACATGCGTTGATGTGCGATAGCTTCTCATGTAGAGTCGAGCGCAGCAACTCTACAGCGCTTATGAAGAAAAATCGAATGATATGCCTGATGCTAAGTTCCCCCTTTACGAAACTTTTACTTGTGCGTCTCGTCCAAGTATTCGAATTGGTATTTCCTCTTTCATTTTGGTTCTTTGGAGGCGCACATTGATTTACTGCGCGAGAAGCATATTGAATATGAAGATGTATCGTTATAAAAGTGTAAGATTGGATGAAATTTGTGTGGAAATTTCAAATTATTTTATTTGATTCGTTCAAATTATTTTATTTGAACGAATTTGTCAGGGTGCGCTCTGCGCCATCTGCGCCTTAGACCGCACGCCACTGATATACAGGGTAGGACACTATAAACTATAAACGTAGAGACTAACTTTTATTTATAATTTTTACATAATCTTGATCTCTCCTACCGTAGATAATTGAATCTAGAGAAATGGATAAGCCAGTGGAAGAGGCAACTATTCAAATCAGTTACTTAAACTTGGTCGATTTAGCGGGATCGGAGCGTGCTGATCAAACGGGCGCTTGTGGTTCCCGGCTGAAAGAAGGCGGTCACATTAATAAAAGCTTGCTATCGTTGAGTGTTGTTATGAACAAATTGAGTGATAACGATTCCGATAAGACTTATATTAATTACCGGGATTCGAAATTAACCCGGCTCCTACAGGCATCTTTGGGTGGAAATGCGTTAACGGCTATAATATGCACAATCACGACAATTGCTATCGACGAAACTTATTCAACACTAAAGTATGTAAACATTGAAAACATTTTAATTTCTATTAAATGAACATCTTTCTTATAGTTTTGCATTGAGGGCAAAGTCGGTGAAAAATAAGCCGCAAATTAATCAAGTACTTAGTGATGCTGCCATGATGAAGAAACTAGAACGGCAAATCGCAAGGCTGGAGGAAGAACTTCGGACAGAAAAAAAGAAGAACAGTCAAGTTAGTAAAGGATTTATACTTTATATGCAACTATTTAGTTTTAAAGGCCCGTCCTAGGACGGGTAAGCGCAATTTTGTTTTCATGAACATTTTTGAAATTTGACAATTTTTGAAAATTGTATTTATTCCGAAGTTCTCGATAATAGAAAATTGTATTTGTTCCGAAGTTCTCGATAAAATTTATACTAAACATTTTTTCAACTTTTTTTATCTGAGAGTTCGGTCCGTAGAAACATTCTAGATTTCCTGCCTAATCCTGAAAACTATCAAAATTTCTCCAACCGTTCAGAAGGTAGCTGGTGAGGAGTTTACAGGTATGAAGTGGGGTCGATCTTAGTTTGAGAGAGGGAGCTGGCATATAAAGGGGGGTCTGCGGTAATGTGCCGGCGAAACTTAAAATGGACAGCCTCTAACGATAACATACCCAATGGTGAAAACCGTATAAAAATTTCTACCACGTGTTAGAAGGGAAAGGCGTTAAGGTAAGAAATAAGGGGACCATTGGTCTGACGCGTAGCCTCAAACAAGCCGGTTTGTACTAAAAGCCAGGGATACCAAACGAAGAAAAATCGTAACGTTATACATTTCGTTACTATATAACGATAAGAAATTTGGTTTCGTTACAAAGTAATTCAGTTCAGTTTCTATAAACTTAAAAAAATATCACTTATGATCAACACAAAACTTTTCTCTGCAATATTTAGTTTCGGAAAAATATGTAAAAAAATATTTTTTCAAATGTTTAGAGAACCGATAAAGTTACGTAAAAAGACTTAAAGGAAGGAAATTTTATTTTCTTTGAATTTTGTAAAATCCTTTTTTCATAAAATCGCATAGTTTTCGAGAAATTTTCATAAATTTTCATGTGTTCCCGAGTTAATCTATATCTTCTATATATATAAAAATGGATGTTTGTTGATGTGTCTGAGATTACAAAACTCAAAAACTACTGGACCGATTTTTACGCGGTTTTTTTGCAATATGATCTGCGTTGCCAGGAGCAGGTTTTTACCTATGTTAGATTTGCAAAATTCGAAACAGAAGGTCCTGAAAGGATAAAGCAAATATCCTTTTTCCCAGTTTTTCCCGGGAAAATCGGCATTAGGGAGTTTCCGGGGTCGCTGATCACGAGTTGGATGTTGGAATTTCAAAATTCCAAACGGAAGGTCCTGTAAGGATAACGTTTTTTTCAAAAGTTTTTAAGTTATTTATGGTTTTTTGGCATTCTAAAATTTATACAAAAAACTTTAAGCTGGCAACTAAGGGTCTGCTAGTTAAGATACAAAAAAAAAACGGATAGACCAGCAGACCGATAGACAGATGTACGGACATACACATAATTTCACCTGAAACGGACTTCATGTTGATTAGAAAGTTTCTATCGGGTCTTTGGAACCACTCTTCCACACATATCGGCCGGAACGTTGGCAATTTCGCGTTCGATATTGTTCCTGAGCTCCTCTAACGTTGTTGGCTTGTTGGCATAAACCAACGACTTAACATACCCCATAAAAAGAAATCAAACGGCGTTAAATCGCATGAGCGAGGTGGCCATTCGACCGGACCATCATTTTATTCATAATTTCATTTCATCATTTTCATTATCATTTCATCGGACTCAAAATTTCGGTAGTAAGTTTTAATAATTTCCAAACGTTGCTCGTTCGTGAACTTCACCATGATAAAAATGTAAACCTTGACTAACGTTTTAGCATTGCCAGATCATAAAAAAAGTTTTAGAATGCGTTTTTATTAAAATACAAAATTTTTATGTCCTTGTTGAAAGACCCTTTATCTGCCCTGATCTCGAGTCGGTCTCCGTCATGAATAGAATATTTTCCCTTTATAGCAGAGGAAAGTAAAAATGTGATTTTTTTATTATACAATTCTTTAAATCTTTATAGATTCGTGTAGCATCATTAGAACAGCAAATCAAGGAGCAAGAGCTGAAGTTTTTACATTCGAGATATAGTACAAAATGTCCGGCAGATAAGGGACGTAGGAGAACTTGGTGCTCTTCGACTACATCTCCTGGTACACCAGTTTCAAGCAAAAGTCCAGTGGCTAGAAAATCGGATTCTATTTTTGATACTCCTAAATCTGATAAGTAAGTTTTAGACATGTTTTTAGGTAATGAAAATATTTTAATTTTTTTAATAATCTTCACAGATTAAAAGTTCTTGAGAAAGAATTTGATGAATTGCAAGAATTCACAAATCTGGAGAATAAACTCGGAATCGAGTATGAGCCACTTAAACCGCTCAACGAACGCTTGACAGAGGTATCCGAAAGCCTTTCAAAATGCCAGTTTCAGTTGCTAGAAAAAGAAAATCGGCTCGAACAAGAACAAAATAGGTAAATGCTTTTACTGGCTTTTTATGTCTGCCTTGAAAAATAAAGTCTATAAATCGCATTGTTGCGACAATTGCGAAAATTCTTGAAGTTCGTTATAGCGAGAATGGGTTGTGTAAGCATAATGGCGTAACTAAAATGCGAAAATCATTTTGCTCGCAATATAGTTTACGGTGTTCAATAGGTCAATAGTGTTCATGCTATGGTGATAAATACAATTTATGCTAAAATGATACAAATTCGAAATTTCCACTTTTGTATAAAAAATTGTTATAGAATGTTGTTTATAAGCAACATCGGGCACGAAAGGGCTACATGCATTGCAGGCAGAAGTTTTTCAAAAAGATGCCAAAAGGGACAGATTTATCTTATTTTAAAAGAAAATAATACCTCTATTATATGATCTTTTCTATTTTATGAACTCGGTCTGCACCCGTTAGTTCATATAATCGAGACTTCGGTGTATTACAAATATAACATTAATATTAAATATTATTATGATATGATAATATAATTTGACGATAGCCCCATTGGAAATTGTAGCTATTTTTGTGTTTCCTTTCATTTTCAAAATTGTACTAGTCAAAATCACTGAAGAGTCATCAAGGACAAATACGTTCCTTGAAAGTGGAATATATAAAACCAATGCTCACTGTTCGGTATAACCGCACGGGGGCCAATACTACGTTCATGAGTCTGTTCAATTTGAAAACTCACTTCGAACCCTGGTAGTAATACTTGCGCTGATTCGTTTAATTTTATACAATTGGCACTCAATTTTCAATCAATTCTTTATTATAGATGCTTGGCATTGGAGACCCGAATATTTGATCTCGAAGTTGGGATAAGTCATTTGAGGAAAAGTGAAAACGACCTCAAGTCTAAAATCAGTGAACAATCAAAAGAAATAGCCGTGTTGCAAAGGACTAAAAATGATGCAGTCAGTTTGGACTTTCAATTTCAACAGCATAAGAAAATGTCAAAAGTACGTGAAAATGAATTGCTCGATCTACTAAAAGAAAAGGACAATATGATTGCTGGTCTTGAAGGGCAAAATAATCTTTTAATAAATGCAGAAAAATTATCCAAGGACGAAATTTGTAAATTGCATGAAGCGAGTAATATTTTGAATCAGGAAATTAGCAGATTAAAACAACAAATGGCTGCAAATAGAAGTTTAGAATCGGAGCTCTTTGAGTTGCGTTCAAAGTATGAAGCTGCTGACAAGAAAACTGCATCGATTGTTGAGGATCTGAGAAAATTGAAAACAGAAAAGGAACGAGTTCAATTGGAATGTGAAGAGCTTTCAAGTCAATTAGTTGACTCAATACAAGATTTCGATAAGCTAAAGTCGGATTATGATAAAACTAAAAGTGATTTTGAGAATTCACTGAAAAATAAGGAAAGTTTATCGTCCATTTTAGCCGAAAAGGAAACGGAAATTGCACTGCTTGTGCAAGAAAACGAATCTCTTAAGAAGAAAAATGAGTCTCCCATTCCGGCACCGATCAAAATTGAAATCCTTGAGCAAGATGCAAATCGTGCCGATAGGGAAACTAATTCGGTTTCAACTTCAAGTAATGAACAAGAAATTAACCTTTTGAAAAGTCGATTAGATACATTGAAGCTAGAGTGTCACGATATAAAACTTGAAGCGTCAACCCTTCAAAATGGTCAAGTAGACCAGTCTCTGGCGCTCGCTGAAAGGGATTCTGAAATCAAGTCATTGAAAACCGAGCTTGCTGCAGTGAATGCTGAGAAACTTGAACTCATTCAATTGAGGTCGACATTTGATGAAATGAAAAAGCAATACGACGAGAAATTGCTGTGCATTGGTGAGAAAGAGAAGGAGATTGAGTTGTTGCGAGAAGATTTAGAATCATTGAAATTGAAATGCGATGAAATTCGAATTGAAAATGACAAACTGCAACATAGTTTAGAGAGTCAAGAAGATTCCCTAGCATCAAGGGAAGAAGAAATTAATTCATTGGAAGGTCAGTTAAAAACATCTAAAATCGAATGCAATGATAATAAAGCTAAGTTATTAATTTTAGAGCCGGCAATGTTAGAATTACAGGCAAATATATCAGCAATTGTAAGAGAAAAACAAGATCTAACTAAGGAAATTGAAGATTTGCGACAAGAGTTGAAATCTTTTACTGATTTGAAGGTGGAACATGATACTATCATTGAGCAATTCAAAACGGCCAATGAACAAGTCGCTGAGTTGCGTCAAGCACAAGAAGAGTTCACCAAATATCAAGAAAATCAAATGGAAGTGATTCAGAGTAAAGACACAAGAATTAAACAATTGGAAGCGCAACTTATGTCTTCAACTGTTTTAAATACTACGGTAAACGACATTGAGTTGAATCGCCTGCAGAATGAGATTAGTGAACAAAATGAATACATTCGCGATTCCAATCAGAAACTCTATGAACA
This sequence comes from Chrysopilus asiliformis, assembly GCA_964034945.1. Classification (NCBI taxonomy): domain Eukaryota; kingdom Metazoa; phylum Arthropoda; class Insecta; order Diptera; family Rhagionidae; genus Chrysopilus; species Chrysopilus asiliformis. The sequence goes on from OZ035960.1 coordinate 56,128,020, forward strand.
AAAAATGAAAATTGAAGCCATGGCAGTGGAATCAAAAAATTTAAATAGTTTACTATCTGCTTCTGAAGAACTATGTAAAACTTTGAAATCTGAAAAGGAGAAAATCGAAGTAGAGGCTAAATCAGTGAAAGAGTCAATAACAACAATTGAATCTGAGAAAAACGAACAGCGAATAAAAATTGATGCAATTTCTAAAGATTTGAGTACTTTACGTGATTCACTTTCTAGTCGAGAAAAAATATGTGAGAATCTAGAGAGCGAAAAGCGTGATAAGGAAAACGAAATTATAGTCTTAAAGGATTCTCTCGCATCAATTCAAAGCGAAATCAATGATCGAGATATGAAATTACAATCAATTCGGATAGAATTTGAACAAATTTACAGTTCGCTTTCGAATTTTGAGGCGATTTGTAAGAATTTAGAAATTGACAAGCAGGACAAGGAGAAGCAAATCTACTCTTTAAAGGAATCATTAGACGCCATTCAGATTGAAAAAGATGAGCAAAATTGGAAATCCAAGTCACTTGTAAAAGAAGTAGAAGAATTACGTAGTTTACTTTTTAATTTAGAAATCAAATGTGAAACTGTGGAGACCGAAAAGAAAACGAAAGACGAAGAGAATCAACGTTTGATGGAATCGATATCCGTTTTGAAAAATGAAATTTCTTTGAAGTCGGCTGATGTTGAACCTATTTGCGCTGACCAGACAAAGGAAATTGTATTATTAAAGCAACGTAACAACGAATTAAATGACGAGAATAAAAAAATCAGCAAGGAAAAATTAGATTTGGAACAGCAAATTGGTGAAAATTTGAAGCAAGCGGAAGATGAATGCGCATCACTTCGTAAATCTATGGACAAATTAACTGAAACGATTGAATTGCTTGAGGCTGGACGAAATGAGCTTTTAGATCAGAAAATTTCAAACGAAAAAATAATAAATTCACTAAATCAGGAACTAGTTATAATTAAGGCTCAAGTTACTGGTTTGAAATCGGAGAATTTAGTTTTCCAAGATAAATACGATGCAAGTGAAGCGGAGAAAAATGCGCTGGAGAAACAAGTTAGCCAATATGTTGAAGATATTAAACAGATTAAGGTTGAAAATCAACTTCTCAGGGACGAGATTGAGTCATTGAAAAAGCAGATAAATCATCAGAAAACACAAAAGAGCGAGCTTCAAGCAGAATTTGAATCGAAATATGCCGATAAATGTAGAATGGTGGAGGATTTGAAATCACTTAATGAAAAAGCTGGAAAAGACATAGAAAATTTCAATACAACTATTAATGGGTATATTGAGAAGAACAAGCAGTATCAAGAGTTGATCGATAAGACTAAAGAAGATATGATTCGAGTCCTCAAAGAGAAAAGTCATCTTGACGAGCAATTAGTGAAAGCCAAGAGTGATCTTGAAGCAGAATTATCACGTGTAGCAAACGCAAAGGGTGACGTGGAGGCAAAAATCGAAGGATTGATGAAAGAAAAGTGTGATCTCAAAACAGAATTGGCCCGCATGGTGAAGGAAAAGAATGACCTCCAATTAGAATCAGTCCGTATTGGGAAAGGAAAGACTAAACTGGAAGCGGAATTAGACTGTAAAGCAAAGGAACTTTCAGTACTGCAAATCTCACTAGAAAAATCTTCATCGGAATTGTCTTTACTAAAAGAAGCGAATGATAAAAATTTGGCTGCGTTGAATGAACTTCGCGAGCAGACGAAAAATGAATGTTCAACACGTGCAGATTTAGAGTGTAAAGTAAGTAAATTGCAAGAAGATTTTAACTACATCACTGAACAGAATAAAATATCAATTAAACATCTTGAAGAAACCCAAAAACAACTCGAAGCAATAAATTCGAAATATTCTGCCGCTCGAACAGAAAATAAAAACCTCCTCAATGATATTGAAATTCTCACTAAAGAAAAACAGAATTTGAACCAAATTTGTGGTGACATGCGTATGGAACAGAATTCTGAGAAGAAATCAAGAGATGTGCTGCAACAGCAGATTACTTCAATAACGGATGAGAAACAAGACTTATTAAAGCAATTGAATGAAATGCAGCAATTCCATGCCACAAAAATCAAACAAATGGAGTCAGCGATTACTGATTTAGAGAAAAACAATGGTGAACTGTTTAACGATCAATCCAAGTTGACGGAAATACTTCAAAAAACTGAGGAGAATTTTCTCAAGTTAAAAGAAAAGTACGATAATCTGAAGGATGAATTAAACTCAGTCTATCAGACACGCCGTTCTGAACAGAGTTTCACGGAGAAGGAGCATAAAATCGAAGAGCTTCAAGCTCGACTACACAATATTACCGAGGAGCGTGATGAATGTCTTAATCGACAAACTGTTATAAATACTTTAATTGGTGAGAACAATCAATTGAAGATGAAAAATCAGACATTGACATTCGAAGTGGATGATTTAAGAAAGATGTCGCAACAGGAGCGTAAATTTCGCCGTCAAAGCACCCACGATGAGAAAAGAAAGTCCCTATGGGATGATGATTCCCACGATATTGGCATAATGACCGAACCAACTGATAAACTATGCGCCTGCGAAGAACTGAATAAAAAACTAATTGCACTTAAGCGTGATTTGAAAATTAAAGACTGTCAGATAAATACATTGGTTCTACAATCGAAGTCGAATCCTCTAAAAGATGAGGTAGAAAACTTTAAAAAAATGGTAATTGAAGGGGAGGCTGAACATAACAAATTACGTATGGAAATTACGAGATTAAAAGAGCGTCTATATCAGCAGCACACTTTGAATGCAGCAATCAAAGAATGTCAAAAATGTGCTGCACGATCTGTAAAAATTTTTTTGGATCAAGAAAGCCAAACTATACTAGATAATACTGAAGTTGTGGATGCCGAAGTTAAACTTGAAGAATGCGGTAGCGGTTTGGTTAATAAGGTAAAAATAATCACTTTAAAAATATTTCATTACTAGTTTTAAGATCTGTCTCACAAGATAATCGCAATCTTGTTTGTCAGGAAATTTTCCGTAGAGCCGCGTTTATGGAAATTTGCGCCAAATATTTTTTCAATGATTTTAGTTTGGACGTTCGAGTTAAAAAATAAAGGCCATAGAGGGATATAAGCTTGATTTTTTTTCGTAAGTTACAACAAATAATTTCGCAAAATTCCAGCAAAAAAAAATGAATGATTTTGGGAATAAAAATATAATTTTCAAAAAACATTTGCTCCTAACGGGTTAGCGGATTATGATGAAAATATCGCTTTTCTTTTGTCAATAATCCCAGTTTAAAAAAAGGTATGTGAAAAAACAATTAGAAAAAAAAAAATTTTCCTAAAAATCATAACGGTAACTTAACGGTAACTTAACGGTTCCATATATCGTCGGTGATAGTGCAATACCGCGTATGAGCAGTTTGTAAATACCGCGTATCTACATTTTGAATATTTTACAGGGGGAAGAAAAATTGATATTTCTGTGGTCACAAGTTGTAAGGGCCTAACTCGACTTTAGCCGTTTTCAATGTTTTTACAGAATTGCCTTCTATTTCCAAAATGCTTTGAATTCCACTGACCCGTTAGTTTCTATGACAATTTTTCACCGTTATAAGCTACCCCACCAAACGGCTTAAGTCAAAAAATTTCCAAGTTGCATTTGGAAGAACGGCTAAAGTCAGATCCCATATATTTTTGTATAGACTTAATCCACTCTTATGGGTGAGAAGCTGCATTGTTTTGATAGTTTTTGCACGTGGAATAGTGGCTTAAGTCGAGTTAGTTCATTCTTCGTTTTTAACTTTTCCGAAACGAGCAGGCTAAAGTCTGTTTTGGCCTCTTTTTCAAATCGAGGTAAAGGTTTTTAGGGGCTTAACTTGACTTTATCCATTGATTGTAGCCATTTCTAAGACATAAAATTTTTTTGACAGAGTGGCTAAAGTAAAATCCTTAATTTCTCTGAAAATATTAAGTTTGAATAAACCAGATTAAACCAATCGTAAAAAGCTTTTTTTTCATAACATTTTGTAGTTATAGGATTTTGAATTCGGTTTGATACCATTTTGCCACCGACAGTTAAAATTTCATAAATATTAAAATGCTTCTCCTGAAAAATCAAGAAATTCAACTTAAGTTCTTATTACTTGTGACCACAGATTTCTAACCCTTTAAAGAGATTTTCTCGTCTAAGATTTTTTGGGACCTCATTATGACTCCCTTTATACATACATAACCTCAGATGGCATGACTCCTAAAGTAAGCAATTCATCACTTCGAACATTTAGGCCCGAAATCTCAAAATTGCTACTTTTGTAGATACGCGATATTTACAAACTGCTCATACGCGGTATTGCACTATCACCGACGATATATTTTTACAAAAAAATTCCTAAATCCTATAACTACAAAACAAACAAAAAATCCAGAGCAATCGGAGGGTACTTCATACTCAAAAAGGCGTAAAAGATTCTATCGATATTTCGAGCGCGTTGAGCGCGGTTTAATACACGCGATTTGCAGTAGTGTGAATCGCTGGCATATGTGTTAGAATTACTAGAAACGAGTAGAACGCCTTTCTACTTTTTTGGACAGTAGAAACTAATACAAGCATACGCAGCCGTATTCAGACAAGGCGGTTTTTAGCTGAACACATTTTTAATGTTGTAAAGAAAACGCTACGATAATGTACACTAACACGATATATTTTTTCGGAAAATTTTAGGTTATGTTTTCATGCAGCTGTCATTTTTCTAGAAAGTGCTACTGGAAACGTGTAAACGAAGAAAACTACCACATTCAAACTACTCGATTTCAGTAACTCTCTTCGTGTAAACCGCGCTTTAGTGTTAACAATGTCGAAATAACCCTTTATTCAAAAATAAACCAGCCAATGGTCATATATTATACAATAAAACACATTTAGATTGTAGTATTCAATCGAATATCCTTTTGTATCGCAAACAATACAATCGAATAACCAAATACCGCTTATAGCCAAAGTTCGGTAGAATAAAAATGTAAAGTAGTCAGTCGATAATAAACCGCAAAAAGAGCCAGACGAGTTGTTTTTATTAAAGTCCCTATAAGATGCAACACGCTTAAATGCAAAACTTGTGTAATTGCACGCAAAATTTGTGCCTGGAGGATTTTCCAGCATTTTTCATATAAATATACACGGATAAATGAAACACGCTTAATTGCAATACTTGCTTAAATGCAACTTTTTTCACATACACAAAAGTATAAATTAGATGAAATTTTACACGCTTAAATGCACATGTGCAAAAATGAAATATACTTACACCAAAAATCTTTTGCACACCCCTAATCTGCTTTACTTTACTTCACTTTATTGTTTTATAAAACCAAATGTGATTTTTGTTATTTTTATTTGATAAAATGAATTCTTAATTAGATTCTTTGTTTTCGTGTAGGCTTGTTTTAAATGTTTTAAATGAATTTAAATGTTTATTACAGGAATACTAAAGTTGCATGTTTATCTTTGACTTACATAATTGCACATTAATGTCCATTTATCCGTGCTACGGATAAATGCACAACACGGATAAATGCACATAAAATTCTGCGAAATTCGATGTGCATTTAAGCGTGTTTTACTCTATAAAAATCGGCTTTCCTCTAACTGTTATCGTCTGATGCGCTGAAGGAATATCGGCACGATTTTCGTTTTTCGGTAAAACAAAGTTGCACAAACGTTTACATTGCGACATAATTGGAATTTATTCCTGAATAACATCGAATCTGGAATTTATTTATACAAAAATTTTGTTTGAATACAAAAAATTCAAATTTTGACAACTTTTGTTAAAAGAATTTATTCTGCGATAAATGAATAAAATTCGCGGAGAAATTCAAGAAAAAATCGTTATCGTATACGTTTTCAGAAAATAAACTTTTTATACCCGTATGGTGAAACCAAAGTGTATATTCCCAAGCAGCACAATAGGGCGAATCGTGGGCGCTTCGTCTGCAAATTCGTACCTATTGGGCGAAATGTTGGACGAGGCGCCCACCATTCGTCCACTTAAGTGAACGAATATTCGACATTGGGGAACGATTTGAAGCCCAATAGGGCGACGGAAAAGCTTTATAGCTTTCTGCGACAGCCCGCTCTCAATATCTCGCTCTGGCACTGAAACAAACATCTCAGAACGATAAAGCAATCTGAAAGAATGAGAAGATGTATGCGTACGGCTGAAATGAATATGGAACGAATTTAATGGCGAAAATTATTTTAGAATTTTTGTAAATGGACATTTGTAATGGATTTTTCATCATGTTATATGCTGCCATTTTAGTTGCAACTAAATTTTTTTTGACAAAGTTCTATCTAAAACGCTTTAAATTGAAATAGGCCATCTAAATATTTTGTTTTCAACAAAAAATTTCTTTAATTTAATTTTTCGTCAAAATTTTTTTTCCACTAATTCAATAAAATTTTGATGCCAATAAAATTGTGCTGCTTCAAAATTGTCTCCCATCTATTTTTTATGCGATTTCCTCCAGTGATTAGCTTAAAATAAGAAGTTTAATTTTCGAAGGGAAATTATTTGAATCAACATCAATGTGGAATATGGCGGATGGAAACATGTACGCCCTCAAAGACGCGTCAGCTCATTTTCGCGCCCTATTAGACGTTAAGTTCTAATGGGAGGGCGTGAATACCTTCAAATACGCCTAAAAGGGCGTCTAGTGGAATTCAAGTCTGTTAGGGCGCCGAAATATTTTTTCAGAGATAATAAAAAATGTCACCTGTTTTAGTGAGACAAAAGAACTTGAGACAAAGTGAGACAAAGCACAAAATTACTCTCTTAATAAGCCCCATATCCAGGCTTTCTCTCTAATCAGAGGACAAACTTCTCGCACTTGGTTTTCTGTCTTGCTCTAATACGCCCAATAGGGATATTTCGATGGAAATGTCGCCCTATAGGACATTATAGTTTTTTCGTGCTTTAGAAGTGGCGTCTTAATAGACCGAATAGGGTCAAAAGAAGACGTAAGGTCTATTAAAGCCAATATTGGTCATGGCAATAAAAACGAGATGTCCTCCTTAAGCCCTATTGGGCGATACTTCGACGAAGGCCTAAATTTAAATCGTTCGGTCCTCCTCTCGCCCAGCAGATATGTCCTATAAGAAAATACGTCTTTAAGGGATTTTAATAGGGCGTAAATTGGACTTCTCGACAAAGAATAAGGCGTGGAGTCTTTCAACAGGGCGATATTACCCTACGGTGCTACTTGGGTTAACTTTGCCTTACCGTTTGTAACGCCAAGATCCCGTCATCACACACAAAAATGAATTACACCAGTGTGTTTAGAATGATAAAAATAATTAATTTCTGCATGTCCGTCCGTCTGTCTGTCCGTCTGTCTGTCTGTGGAGCGGATTGCGGGCGCACGGATTGAGCTAGAGACTTGAAATTTTGCGCAGATCCGTTTTTCGTAAAATGCGAGAGTAAGTTCGTTAATGGGCAAAAATGGACCATTAGGGGGGGTACCCCCCATACGAACGAAATCGTTTTTTGTGAATATCTCAAAAACGGTGCATCGCATCAAAAAAGTCCAAGAACAAAAGTTGTTTAGGATATGATTCTACATAAAACTCCCATACATCAAAATCCGATTGGAACAAATTTTAAAAAATCTTATTGGAAAGATTGACTTCATAGTGGAATTTTGATAAAATTGTTCGCCATTCACTTAAATCACGATACGGGTTTTCAATAATTGCCAGATTGGCAATTATAGCTTTTGTTATGTTTTCTTCGCGTTTTGAAATGCCACAGTCGACTTGTTAAAGTTAATTTTGCTCCCGAGCAGATGAAACTGTTTCTTGCGATATTCTCGAAAACGGCAAGCATTGTAACGAAAATTTGAAAAGTGTTTTAAATACAATTTGACATAGAAATTAGCGGTTGTTGATATATTTTTTTTTTTTTGTGAAAAATAAAACCTTTTTTTTAAATGTCTAAATTTTTTTTTGGTTTTTTTTTAAAAAAATCATAAAGTCCGGCAATGAAACGCGCTTGGTATACCATAGCTGTCCTAGATGTATCAATAGCACAAAATAAATTCGGTTTAAATCATAATAAAAATTTCCTTCTTTGACGAAATGAGGATTAATAATCCACAAAGTTTACTACTGACAACTAATCTGCAAATAAAAAAAAATACATTTAACTTCGAAATTAAATTAAGTCGTTTATAGGAATTCGTAAAAAAAAATCAAGAATAAAATTTTAATTTTTAATTCGTAGGTATCCAAAGAAGATCTTATTCAAAAGTATGGGAAATTGGAAAGGAAATATGAAGATCTCAAAAAGTTATGTCGTATGCGAATGGAAAAAATAAGATCTTTTGAAAATAAGGAAAAGGAAAATCATGCAAATAATCTACAAAATGACCAGGTTGTGCCATTGAAAGACTTTAAAAAACTTGAGGTAATTTTTGACTAAATTCATAAAAAATTGATGAATTCTTTTTTTAAGAGGGAATTTCGATTTTATGTATTTGTTCTTCTAGCAAAACAATATGCTCTTAGAAACGTGGTCAACAAAAAAGTACAATGAAAACTGGTACGCTAAGATTGAATTGTGCTAGACTTGCCCGTATCCTTCACGATATCTGAAGGTTATTGTTGTGTTTCGCGGCTGTTTGTGGTCATCTCACGTATGACTTCATTTTACAGCAGTTGGGTGATTTTTTTTTTAAATTGTGCTATTTTTTGATCCCCCGAACGTAACATCCTGTAATAGTAGATGTTTTTAATTTAAAAAACGATTGCTAGACTTTCTTTACTTTGATAATCACTTTAAGAAATTTGATTCGTAATGAAAGTTTTTCGAAATCAAATGAGAACTTGTTTTTCTTTTCATAGAACCTTAAGTTAATCCAATGAATATAACTAAATCCTGTATCGAAAATTTAAACGCAATATCTAATATTTTGTATCCTATTTCAGACTCAAGTTGATCAACTTACAAGACAACTTTCGAATGTTAAAAAATACTTTTTAAAAGGTTCAAACACAGATCAAGTTTTTCTCGAATGTTCATTGGATGAAATTGATTTTACCTTTGCAAATAAATTTCAAGATGTGAGCGTTCAAACTGATATTGATTTCTTCGCAGTGAGTACTTTTTAAAATCTAATCCAAGAGGTGTTAATTTGGCTCTCTGTGTTTAGAAACTTGCAATTGTTATTTATCAAAAATGTTCTAAATTGATTTTTGGACTGTTGATTAATGAAAGAAAATTTCTTGACAAGATTTATTGTCAATTGACAGAATTACGAAATTTTTGGAAACATGACATTTATGTACGTATTTCAAAAGCAGTTTATTTCTATTTTTTTTACAAAATAAATGATAATTACACGAAAATGAGATAATTAAAAAAAACTTGTGTTTTTGGCTGTCTGGTGTTTTTGGCTATTTAAATGAAAATCAAATCTTAACTAATAAATGTTTCTTTGAATACTCGCGAAACTTTTGCCCTATGGGAAAAAATGTTTAGAAAGTACTTTTCTGGTAGTTTTTTTAAAAAGTGTTTTAAAAGGACGGTGGTTCTTTGTTGACTGTCAATACCAGTGTTCAAAACTTCGTTTTATTGTTTCGTTTTTTTCGTTCTTTAAATATTCGCTCTGAACGAAAAGTACGTAATCATGGCTATTCTGGAAGTTTGTTCGGTTCGCTCACAATTGGTATTCGCTGCGTTTCACTTCTGTTCGATTGCGTGTGATGCATAGCAAAACATTCGTTTCTCCTCGATTTTTGTTATTCTGCGATTCGATTGAATGACGTTTTGGAATTATAATTAAGGATGAACAAAGGGTTTTATTTGGAATAGCAGTGCAAACAAGATCCATATGAAGAATGAAGAGTTTGAATTCTCGATCATAGGAATGAACATTGCGAAATGTCACACAAAACTTTGCCGGGACAACACAGAAATGGAACTACACAACTTAGGCCCATTTACGAAAGACACCACAGCGTATAGAAATGTGTTGAATCTTTTTTAACTTCAAAATTCACAAAATACGTAGCAAATAAATCACATAAAAACAATCAGCTGGTCTTTGACAATCCGTTGTCGAGTGATTGAAAAGTGAGTTTCAGATCGAGTTCCAGAATATCAATTGAGTGGCGAATCGAATCGACTGAGTTTGGATGTACGTTTTAACTTCGAATTCCAGAATAGCCATGAATTAAAGCAGCGCTCTGCTGAAGCCATGTGCACCATAGTTTAACTAGTTAGGAAACGTAGGGCTTTTTACGTGTACCTACATTGGAGTAAAGATAACCGATATACTCTGGACGCGGTTTTTCTTTCTTTCCTATGCGTAAATTACCAACAAAACACAACACATGTAAAACCTAGCCATATTTTCATACACCACCAACACATGCAATCTCCCGCTGTCGGAAAATTGCATGTGTTGGTGGTGTATGAAAATATGGCTAGGTTTTACATGTGTTGTGTTTTGTTGGTAATTTACGCATAGGAAAGAAAGAAAAACCGCGTCCAGAGTATATCGGTTATCTTTACTCCAATGTAGGTACACGTAAAAAGCCCTACGTTTCCTAACTAGTTAAACTATGTGTGCACCAAGGGCATTTTCGGAGCTCAAATTGCCCTCTTATCCATCGATTCTTCATGCTACCCGTTTCATTCTGGCTTGTACGAAAACTGCATACATACGCATATGAAAGAAATAATCTGTTTCACTTTGCATATAGCCCGTTCTGCTTCCACTTGTGCATTTTGCATATCATGGAGCTTTGCTGAGTTCTAAGGAAGGCCATTTATGCGAGAGATTTTTATTAGCTCAGTTGTCATTAGGACATTGACTGAAGCAGTGGTGTATTTCGCGTTGCGAAACGTAGCGAAAAAATTAACACTGCTAAAAATCATAAAGCGTATTGTCTCAAAAGACGACACGAGTTTTGGACATGAGTGTTTCTTTTTTCGGTTTGATAAAACAATGCAATGTTTAATATGATTTCAGGGAATTAAAACAACAAAAAATACGATTTAAATAGGCGTTTTAGTAACTCCATAAAATATCAATTGATCAAATGAATGTTTTTGATTTTAATAATTTCATTTTTATTTTCCGATTGTGATTCGGAAATTTAACATAAAATTTTTTCTTTGTCAAACCTATTTTTAACGTAAAGTAAAACAATTAACAGTGTGTCAAAACCAAAAATAACGAAAAAGAGCTTTCAACAAAGTTTGAACTAGGCTCGGAGAGCAAGCCATATAAACAAGTAAATCGCTTGTCAGTGGTAGTGGATGCCCGAGAACTTTCAAAGCTTTCCTGGCCCTGAATTAAAGCTTATCGCATAAGTGCGGTATTACACACGGCAACTTTCGGGTCTACTTAAGCCGATTTTCGGGAGAAACGACTGCGGAGGGAAAAGTTGCCACTCGAAATCATGGCTTATCGACAATCTGCATACATGCAAAGCGTGTGAACCGGTTTGGGAAAAGTAGTAGGCAGAAATCATTTTCGTTCTGACCGTCAGCAGGTAAAGATCTTGGGAAGTATATGAGCAGCAGCAATTTCAATGGTTTGAGTTCACACACACACATGTAAACTTGTGTAGCATATGCAAACAGGATTGGCTTATTTAAGCCACAAATGTAAGCACATTGGCTTATTAAGCCCAAAAGTTGCCGGCTTAAATAAGCCAAGTGTAATACCGGACTAAATGACCCATTTCGAACTCAGCAAAACTCCATGATATGCAAAATGCACCAGTGGAAGCAGAACTGGTTATACTGCAAAGTGAAATAGATTATAGCCTAAACCACAATTACGCATGCGTGCGTGCGGCACCCACGCGGTGAAAGTAAAAACTACGTATTTATATGAGTAAATGTATAATTGCGCGTTGGTCAGACGCGTTGCCGCGTCCGTGCCGCGTAGAGTAGGTACAGTTTCTACTTTTAGACGCGGTGACAACTACTAGATGCCAGAACAAAATAATGCCGCACGCACGCACGCGTAATTGTGGTTTAGGCTTATGTCTTTCGTATACATATGTATGCTGTTGGCGTACAAGCTAAAAACAAACGGGTAGGATGAAGAATCGATGGATATAAAAGGGTAATTTGACCCTTAGCAAGGCTGGTCTAGTCAATTAGCATCTAAACGTAAATAAACAAAACTATGTAGTGGCAATTTTGGCCCCCAATTCGTCCCCTATGATCATTGGCCCTCTGCCACGATTTCGACAAAAATTGGTCTCATTTCTAGATAAGGTACGACCTTTCTTTTGGTATCAGTGCAATTCGTGCACGCCATCCATCATATAACAAAGTCAAAATTTAAAATGAATGTAAAGTATGTTGATTGGAGTTCATGTGGTGGCCTGATTGGAGAACTTCCCTATTCCAAAAATTTCACCCGCGGCGCATTTTTCTGTTTTAGCGTTTTCATAATTTTAGTTGTAGTTATTTATAAAGCACGAAAAACCCCGAAAAATGAAGCTGTAGGTTTACATCATTACACCGGAATATTTTTAAAAATATATCACCTGCGTCGCATTTTTAGAATAATAATTTTTTGTCCGGATCTGATTTCTTGATGTCCGTCTCGAAGTAATGGTTTATTTTCTCAAGAATCTTACAACATTTCTTGCTTTTATTTTCTTATTACACATAGCTTTTCTTCCAATTTCCACCCGGGCGGCACCGAGCCTTGTTACGCCACAAATAATTACCTAACAATACAAATTACGTCAAAGTGAACAAGTATATTGACCCAGACAATCCTATGTGTCTAATAATGAACGGAACTTGTGTAAATTTTGTTTACTTGCTTTTATGTTGAGTAAAAGTATTTGAAATACTACATGTAGTCTACGGGGTAATCTGGAAATAAAACCTAATCCCGATTAGACATAAATTTCTACTTGCTTCATGGTCTGCCCTTGAAATGTCCCGTTGTCAGATTTTTTTGATATCTTGGTCACAAATGCTCGGAAAAACTACTGCAAGTATAATTTTAATGGTAGGCAATGAAAAAAATCGCAATTTATATCTAATCGAGACCTAAAATAAGAGCAAATTATCGTATCTCCAAAATTTTAAGCCTTCCTTTAATAACATAATTCCAAAATATTTGTGACTAATTGTTATGCAACCATATTAATATATTTTTGCAAACATGCTTAATCTTTTAGCAATTTCAACGGGCTATAAAAATATGTTACCGTCGATCCCCGTAATACGCGAAGGATCTACAACATACTCCGGGACATGCTTAACCGTGACTTTTGTCACGGTAGCCCCGGAGTCTGCCCGCTCGTCCGTCGGCCTTGGCATGCTTGCGGTGCCTGGCTATTGCTCGTCGGTGGGGTAGGATCTTGCCTACGGACTAAAACGGATTGATAACATCCTTAACTCATGCCGAAAGGGATTCTAGAATTTACGAAACATTTATGTCCAAGTCGGAACTAAAAGAAGATCATTGAAAGATAGTGGAGATAGATAAAGCAAATTCATTGAAATTTTTGAATGGAAACGATGTCGGAACTAATCCCCATGTCATTTAACAGGACTTTTGGCTATACTAGCCCGAATCAAAAAGAAAATACGTTCTAGACCCATGTCTACTTATACATTCTCAGTTCTCACCTCGCGTTCCCCTACGGCCCCCGATTCCACAAAAAGCTTAGTCCTTCATTTTAAGGAAAAACTGACCCTCAAATAAAAAAACTGATCAGGTTGGAAAACGAACATCACACACACAAATAAAATCAAGACTCAGATGTTGGATATCATGTGTCGTTTTATTCTGGGATTAAACCCTGTTCGTAGTAAAAATTTACAGACTTTTCACCCACTGTGATTTTACACTTTACACCAATTCTGTGATATATTGTGATATAATATTTGATAAACGACTGTGATATTTTGAATTCAAAACAATATTTTATCTATGATATTATCTTAGTAAACTTTTCTGTGATATTTTCTGTGATAAGCCCTTTTTAGAACATTTACGCACATTTCAAAAGAAAAATTATTACAAATTTTAAATATACTAGAATTTTACATGAAGATATTTTTAGAAATTTTTATATAAACAAATACGGGGCCTTAGATTTCGACGAGTGTGAAAAAAAAACAATTTTTCCCCCTTTTTTTTCTCTGGCACTTTTCTGAGTTTTCTTTTATATATATATATTTTAAATTACGAAATATAGATTATTGTGTTCACTGTTTCTTTGTTCTAATTGGTAAAACTCTCAACACTTTACGAATGCAAAATTAAAATTGTGTAAAATGACTTACGAAATTTGTTGAATATCAAAGTTAATTATTTTTAGGTGTTTTCCTTACTGCATCTGACGACAATGTGCACACTCTCGCAGGTTTTCTTCTAATTGTTTTAAATTTTACCTAAAATTTGCAAAACAAAAGTGTTAGCGAGATATTTTACCCTCGTGTGAACACGAGATTATCAATAGAGAAATACTTCCTTTAAATCTTTTGCAGAAAAAAAAAAAACTCGGAAAATTTTGCCTCACAAATTATCTAAATAACTCGGGATCTGAAGTCTCCTCGTCCGCTCGTCCCACGTTGCCTCCACCAGGTGTTTTACCCTGAAACACCTTCGAATACTAGGGTACTTGTTTTTTAAAAAAAAAACATAAATCCAACTGAGCTTAATTCTCTACCGAATAGCCTCTCAAAAATCACCGTTGGGCATCAGCTTTAGCTTCTATGCTCATGTGACGAACTCGATTAAACCGCAATATTTAAACTAATTTCTGGATAATTAATCTAAAAACTAAAAATGAATTCAGTCACCTCAACGAATAACTAATTTTGAACTCGATAATTTTTTACCTTTCATATCAATTTACGGTCTTCAAAAAAAGACAAATTTTTGTTTCGCATCTCACAAATAGCGAAAACAGAAAAAAACTGCATTAAGTAATCTAATTCTAAACAGCAAACTTATTAATTTATTTAATACATGTTGGCGTCGATTTGGCCTCTATCCTGATCGATTTAAATGCGGTTTTACAGCTGCTAAGCAGCTTAAAGATTGTCGCCAGACTGATCAAATCGCCTGCTTGCTGATAGCGGAATCAAAACCAGGATAACTGATTTTTCATCCTTTAAACAAAAAAATCGCGACAACAAAGAGGATCGACAATTCGTTTTCGAACAGACTGTTCGTCTGCTATTGATGAGAATAGAAATCTATTCAAACAAAACAAAAAAAAAAGGAATTACCGCTGTGAATTCTCTAAAATATTTGAACTTTTGAATATTGAATTTTTGATATTATCCGTTTCTTTTTATTTCACCTGGGTGAAATAAAAATGAGACCGTGCATGAAATTGATTTCAGGTAACTCTTGTTAATTTCAAGATTTACACTGCCCCATAACAGGACAAGAACAGTCGGCTTTTTCTTAAAATGCTGAATGGTCTTGAGAAAGGGGCCAGTTCTAGCAAAAAGACTGCAAAATCTACCTATAATTACTCCCTAACACCTAAATAACATTAAACAATGACTGACTCAATAAAATACCTAACCATAAAATAAAGATATTAGTGACTAAATCATATTGCTAATTCCAACTAACCATGCGTGTGTGACACTTTTCTATAAGAATCTTGATTCCCAATATATAAAAGTAACGAATTTAAAAAAAATAACTTCAAGTCAAAAAAAAACCCAGAGCAAATATCGCAGCTTCTGCGAGATTGCTTCAAGATGTATGACACGACCACGTTCAGGGTCAACCCTTATGTGATCACCAAAGGTCTAGGTAGAAGAAGGGTTAAGTCTTTAGTTCCACGTACAGAAGAAGAAGAAATACTATCCAGATTCTTCAGACACCCAAGAGGTATGTCCCACCGAGGTCGAAGTATTAATTTCTCCCAAGGGATTTGGACGGTTAACGGACGTTGATCTCGTGAAAGATCGGATATTTAACAGACGGACCTCTATGGACGTCTGGACGAATCCATGTTTACTAACGTGGGGCACGACCACGCTGAGAAAGAGTTCTCATGCAGAGCATCTAAAGCCGGGCAATTTTTATGATTTTATGCCACTACAAAGGATTTTGTTTAACCGGAAAATTACAACTTCAAATCCTTGGCATGATAAATGCCAACTATTTTACCAGAAGTGTCTGCAATCTCGTACATGTTATTTCCCACTTTTCTAATCACTTGACTTTGTAGGAACTTTTTAGCGAACTTGGAACTTATGCCCTTCGCCGCATCGCTCTGGCAAAAGTTCCGTCTGTAGACTGTCTGTCCGGGACTATACTCTACCTGCCGCGACCTCAGGTTATAAACTTTGGCACTTCGTTCGTAGGCTTTCTTAAGGTTTTGTTTTATCTGCTCTCTAGCTAGCTGTTGTCTCAAGTTCAGCGGAAGTGCTTCGATTTCACCACTCCCCAATGCCTTAAGTTTACCTAGCAAAGGATATTCTGATGCATGAGTAATCATCTTGATCCCAAATAGCGCTTCATAAGGTGATATCCCTATCGCTGCATGAACCGAACTACGAAGACTGCTCATGATTTCGCCTAGGTGAGTATCCCACAAACGGTGTTCTTCCTTCAAGTAACTCCGGATAGCTGCTAATATGGATCTATTTAATCTTTCAGACGCGTTTGATTGGGGCGCGTATATGGCTGTCCTAATATGTCTTATTCCATACCGTTTTAAAAGAGCTTGAAAGTCTTGAGCTATGAACTGTCGTCCATTATCCGAATGAATTTTTTCGGGTACTCCAAAAATGTGGAAAACCTCATTCTCTAAGTACCGAATAATTCCTAAGGTAGTTGCTTTATGCAACGGCTTCAACAAAGGGAATTTGGAATACTGATCCAGAACAACCAGGAGAGATGTATTCCCGTTCTTGGATCTAGGATACGGTCCCAAAAGATCTATGTACATTTTCTGCCATGGCCGTTCGGGTACTTGGATTTCCCCCGTGGGCGGTCGCATGAGCAGATTTGGTGCTTTCGCCTCTTTGCATACTACACAGTCCCGAACGTAGTTTTTGACTTGGTTAGCCATCGTCGGCCAATAATATTTTTGACGTAACCGATACAAAGTCTTGCCTGTCCCTCCATGACCAGCTTGAGGTGTATCATGGGCCCTGCGGATCAAAACGGGCGTCAATCCTGTGGGAACCCACAATTTCCAGGTGGTGTCGTCCAGATCTGTTTCACCAGAATGAAATCCCAGACGCTTGTATATGTATCCCTCTGATACTTGAAGGTCTGGTAGCCTTTCTCTATTTTGCATGATAGTATCTATTAGAGCTTTATATTCATCTGATTCAAATTCTTTTGAACCCAGATCAACCTCCAATGGTAAATCTAGATTTGAATCCAATGACTCTACGTATGCTCGCGACAAAGCGTCTGGGACCACATTCTGGCTGCCTTTTCGATGTTCGATCTTAAAATCGAAAGCCTGGAGCTTTAAACTCCACCTAGCCAGACGTCCGCTCAGATCTTTCTGGCCCATGAGCCATCTCAAGCTGGCATGGTCCGTCACAACCTTAAATGGCAGACCCTCAACATAAGGTCTAAATTTCTTTATGCTGATGATGGCTGCATAACACTCCAGTTCGGTAACTGTGTAGTTGCGTTGTGCAGCGTTTAATTTTTGGGAAACGTAAGCAATAGGCTTTTCGTTACCCTCTTGTAGTGCCTGGTTGAAAGGTGATGTCCTTCTACCCAATTGCTGTTGTTGAAAGCCTCTGTTAGCAACGGCCTGCTGTCTGACTAGAGTTTCAAGATACGACACATATTCTTCTTGGGTGCAATTCAGACTTTCCGAACTACCCACTAAAGGATCTGCCTCTGTTTGGCGCGCTGACTTGTCCGTCTGTATTGGCGGTCTTGCTGATGTTCCAGTGTTATTCCTTAGTTGTGGTACGATCTTTACCTGAAACTCTTCTGTGTCGGTAGCCATACCTGGATTTTCTACAATTGGCCTTTGTGGCACCGATCTTTCGACAACTTCTCGTATAGTCCTCTCGAGATTTCTGGTAAGCTCCGTCATCAAGTTGGCTTGCACCATTCCGACTGAAGCTGCTACCACTTGCTTTATATAGTTTTCGGTTTCCTTTCTCTCTAGCATGGAAGTGAATGTATTGGTCGTTCCCAAACCAATGCTGAATCGATCGTTTGGTTGCCCTGGACAGAAGGGATCCAATTTCTGAACCAAAGTCGGTTCTTCGGTTGTACTTTCATCATGTCGACTATGATCCACTGCTTTTTGAGGTTCTGATCCTGCTCCGCCCACAGCTCCTTCTTCGACTCCACCCACAGCTCCTTCTTCGGCATCTTCCATTGCTGGCCTGGTTATAAAAGGCGTCGTATTAATCTCGTGCTCCTGTAACTGCCGAGTACTCGGTGTCCTCGTCAAACTAAATCGTGTACCGAATACGTCCAATTCGTCAGGGGTCCTGCCTGGATAATCGTTCCTAAGCTCGGAACGATATCGCGACCGCAGCCATCTATCCGAAAACTGGACGTTATATCCCCTACCGCCCCTTTTCTTTTTACCGGCTGGTAATTTGGGAATTGCTCCGTTTTCAGACATTAACCCTCTTCTTTGAGAAAACCCTATAACGGACAGACTAATTCTATGACCACTGACTATTTACGAACTATCAGTGACTTGGAGTTCTAAAAACAACTCAAAACTTCTTGTGACTTACGGGGATCAAGAGAAAAAAAAACAATCTTTATATATATTTCAAACTTAACTAATATATCAACGCCACGCACGATTACTGTAGGGTTAATACAAAATTTTTCTTTATCCTAACCTATCCAAAAAAAATAAACCTTAACCTAATAGCAAAATTAACAAGCTTAAACTAAACAACTCTAACTCTCCACCAGAATAAACGTTTTATATATGTAATTATCTCGGACTTTCAGAAATCCAAAATAACGCTCACTATTTGTTTTTGTGCTATCAAAATTTCATACATACGGATGGGGAACTTTCAGGAAATGCGAGGATCTAAATATGAGTTCACGTAGACTTGGTTTTTGACTTACTACTTTAATGGCAAAAAAAAAATTCAAACTAATGAAACGAAAGACAATTTTTAACTCACATGAAATACGCATGTGGTGAGCAATGCTGGAAAACTCTAATTTCCGTCATAAGCAGACTCACTGCATGCTATTCCAGATTAGCGATCCTTTGACTTTCCTTTGGATACATTTCGACTACATAACGAAGCTACCCATAGAAAGCCAATGATCTCGAACACATATCGTCTCTGATGAGCGTGAACGCAGCACGTACATCGAGCGGCTCAATGTCGGGACGTCACGGAACAAAACGACAGATTACGTACATAAGCGCAGCTAAAAGGCATTACCTAATTGCAACTCGACAAGATTCCCGAGGCATTCTTGCGGGACAAAAAAAATTCCTCTAGTGCCTTATATACTTTATTTATCACACAAACAAAAACACTATTAACCGAGAAGAAAACTATTGAATTTGAACATCGGATGTTATTTAACCTGGACATAAAATTTCGGTCGAAGATTTGCTCGACCGTTGGGCGCCAATGTTGTTACCGTCGATCCCCGTAATACGCGAAGGATCTACAACATACTCCGGGACATGCTTAACCGTGACTTTTGTCACGGTAGCCCCGGAGTCTGCCCGCTCGTCCGTCGGCCTTGGCATGCTTGCGGTGCCTGGCTATTGCTCGTCGGTGGGGTAGGATCTTGCCTACGGACTAAAACGGATTGATAACATCCTTAACTCATGCCGAAAGGGATTCTAGAATTTACGAAACATTTATGTCCAAGTCGGAACTAAAAGAAGATCATTGAAAGATAGTGGAGATAGATAAAGCAAATTCATTGAAATTTTTGAATGGAAACGATGTCGGAACTAATCCCCATGTCATTTAACAGGACTTTTGGCTATACTAGCCCGAATCAAAAAGAAAATACGTTCTAGACCCATGTCTACTTATACATTCTCAGTTCTCACCTCGCGTTCCCCTACGGCCCCCGATTCCACAAAAAGCTTAGTCCTTCATTTTAAGGAAAAACTGACCCTCAAATAAAAAAACTGATCAGGTTGGAAAACGAACATCACACACACAAATAAAATCAAGACTCAGATGTTGGATATCATGTGTCGTTTTATTCTGGGATTAAACCCTGTTCGTAGTAAAAATTTACAGACTTTTCACCCACTGTGATTTTACACTTTACACCAATTCTGTGATATATTGTGATATAATATTTGATAAACGACTGTGATATTTTGAATTCAAAACAATATTTTATCTATGATATTATCTTAGTAAACTTTTCTGTGATATTTTCTGTGATAAGCCCTTTTTAGAACATTTACGCACATTTCAAAAGAAAAATTATTACAAATTTTAAATATACTAGAATTTTACATGAAGATATTTTTAGAAATTTTTATATAAACAAATACGGGGCCTTAGATTTCGACGAGTGTGAAAAAAAAACAATTTTTCCCCCTTTTTTTTCTCTGGCACTTTTCTGAGTTTTCTTTTATATATATATATTTTAAATTACGAAATATAGATTATTGTGTTCACTGTTTCTTTGTTCTAATTGGTAAAACTCTCAACACTTTACGAATGCAAAATTAAAATTGTGTAAAATGACTTACGAAATTTGTTGAATATCAAAGTTAATTATTTTTAGGTGTTTTCCTTACTGCATCTGACGACAATGTGCACACTCTCGCAGGTTTTCTTCTAATTGTTTTAAATTTTACCTAAAATTTGCAAAACAAAAGTGTTAGCGAGATATTTTACCCTCGTGTGAACACGAGATTATCAATAGAGAAATACTTCCTTTAAATCTTTTGCAGAAAAAAAAAAAACTCGGAAAATTTTGCCTCACAAATTATCTAAATAACTCGGGATCTGAAGTCTCCTCGTCCGCTCGTCCCACGTTGCCTCCACCAGGTGTTTTACCCTGAAACACCTTCGAATACTAGGGTACTTGTTTTTTAAAAAAAAAACATAAATCCAACTGAGCTTAATTCTCTACCGAATAGCCTCTCAAAAATCACCGTTGGGCATCAGCTTTAGCTTCTATGCTCATGTGACGAACTCGATTAAACCGCAATATTTAAACTAATTTCTGGATAATTAATCTAAAAACTAAAAATGAATTCAGTCACCTCAACGAATAACTAATTTTGAACTCGATAATTTTTTACCTTTCATATCAATTTACGGTCTTCAAAAAAAGACAAATTTTTGTTTCGCATCTCACAAATAGCGAAAACAGAAAAAAACTGCATTAAGTAATCTAATTCTAAACAGCAAACTTATTAATTTATTTAATACATGTTGGCGTCGATTTGGCCTCTATCCTGATCGATTTAAATGCGGTTTTACAGCTGCTAAGCAGCTTAAAGATTGTCGCCAGACTGATCAAATCGCCTGCTTGCTGATAGCGGAATCAAAACCAGGATAACTGATTTTTCATCCTTTAAACAAAAAAATCGCGACAACAAAGAGGATCGACAATTCGTTTTCGAATAGACTGTTCGTCTGCTATTGATGAGAATAGAAATCTATTCAAACAAAACAAAAAAAAAAGGAATTACCGCTGTGAATTCTCTAAAATATTTGAACTTTTGAATATTGAATTTTTGATATTATCCGTTTCTTTTTATTTCACCTGGGTGAAATAAAAATGAGACCGTGCATGAAATTGATTTCAGGTAACTCTTGTTAATTTCAAGATTTACACTGCCCCATAACAAATAGTTCATTCGTAATAAATAACCTATTTTTTATGTGGTTTCTGTAATTGATTTCACTTTTTTTTTTAATTTTTCAGACATCATATGAGACATTAAAAAAGGAATTTGATGTGTTAAAGAAAAAATACGAGGAATTAAAGGCCGCCTACATATCTAAAAGAGAAGAAATCCAAAAATTGCAACGAATGGGTCGAATGGAAAATTAAAAGAATATTGAAATTTCTTCATGCGATAATAAATCTGTGATAATTATTTAACACAATTCCAATTGTTCATTTTTCCATACTAATATTGATAATTAAAACATTTGATATTCTTTATAATTATTTTGTGTAGTTAAATGTAAATAATTTACAATAAAATGTATTTTTGGTACAAATTTGCATTTTTATACTCGATATGATATATATTTAATATATAGGAGTATATTAGATTTAGTATGCCGTTTCTAACGCATCGAAGCAATCATCGGACACAAAAATGAACTACACCAGTCAGGGATGACAAAAGACTTGGATTTTCGCATTTTCCTCCGTCTCGCCGTCCGTCAACACCATGACTTTCGAAAGGATTGAGCTGGATTCTTGAAATTTTGTATGAACGGAGAAAAATTGGACGATTCCTTCCCCCCTCCCCAATACAAACGAAACGGTTTTTTTACAATTTTCTGGAAAACGGTGAGTCGTGTTCAAAAATTTATAGAGGACTAGAATTTGGACCCGGCTTCGCCCGGCTAAAAGCGTGAACAGAAAAAAAA
Organism: Chrysopilus asiliformis; assembly: GCA_964034945.1. NCBI lineage: Eukaryota > Metazoa > Arthropoda > Insecta > Diptera > Rhagionidae > Chrysopilus > Chrysopilus asiliformis. The sequence continues at coordinate 56,150,588 of OZ035960.1, forward strand.
CTTAGGAAAACAAATTCATTTGGTTAAAAATTAGGTAGCCTGCATGCTGTTCGTTAGTTTTTTCTCTTCTACTTTTTAATGGGTCTATGTTGGGGCTGGATCCCCGACGAACATCTATGCCAAATTTCAGGCCAATTGGTTCAGTAGTTTCCTAGCGAAAGAGTAACATAGCGCAAAAACTAAGTTTCGAAATCACTTTACCCCCTCCCCTTACTCCCCCCACCCCTCGGGCTACTTTTTAATGAGTCTGTGTTGGTGCTGAACCCCCGAAGAACATCTGTGCCAAATTTCAGGCCAATCGGTTCAGTAGTTTCCCCGCGAAAGAGTAACATAGCGCAAAAACTAAGTTTCGAAATCACTTTACCCCCTCCCCTTACTCCCCCACCTCTCGGGCTACTTTTTAATGGGTCTATGTTGGTGCTGGACCCGCGACGAACATCTATACCAAATTTCAGGCCAATTGGTTCAGTAGTTTCCTAGCGAAAGAGTAACATAGCGCAAAAACTAAGTTTCGAAATCACTTTACCCCCTCCCCTTACTCCCCCACCTCTCGGGCTACTTTTTAATGGGTCTATGTTGGTGCTGGACCCGCGACGAACATCTATGCCAAATTTCAGGCCAATCGGTTCAGTAGTTTCCCCGCGAAAAAGTAACATAGCGCAAAAACTAAGTTTCGAAATCACTTTACCCCCTCCCCTTACTCCCCTTACTCACCACACCTCTCGGGCTACTTTTTAATGGGTCTATGTTGGTGCTGGACCCGCGACGAACATCTATGCCGAATTTCAGGCCAATCGGTTAAGTAGTTTCCCCGCGAAAGAGTAACATAGCGCAAAAACTAAGTTTCGAAATCACTTTACCCCCTCCCCTTACTCCCCCCACCTCTCGGGCTACTTTTTAATGGGTCTATGTTGGTGCTGGACCTGCGACGAACATCTATGCCAAATTTCAGGCCAATTGGTTCAGTAGTTTCCTCGCGAAAGAGTAACATAGCGCAAAAACTAAGTTTCGAAATCACTTTACCCCCTCCCCTTACTCCCCTTACTCCCCCCACCCCTCGGGCTACTTTTTAATGGGTCTATGTTGGTGCTGGACCCGCGACGAACATCTATGCCGAATTTCAGGCCAATCGGTTAAGTAGTTTCCCCGCGAAAGAGTAACATAGCGCAAAAACTAAGTTTCGAAATCACTTTACCCCCTCCCCTTACTCCCCCACCTCTCGGGCTACTTTTTAATGGGTCTATGTTGGTGCTGGACCCGCGACGAACATCTATGCCGAATTTCAGGCCAATTGGTTCAGTAGTTTCCTAGCGAAAGAGTAACATAGCGCAAAAACTAAGTTTCGAAATCACTTTACCCCCTCCTCTTACTCCCCCCACCTCTCGGGCTACTTTTTAATGAGTCTGTGTTGGTGCTGAACCCCCGAAGAACATCTGTGCCAAATTTCAGGCCAATCAGTTCAGTAGTTTCCCCGCGAAAGAGTAACATAGCGCAAAAACTAAGTTTCGAGATCACTTTACCCCCTCCCCTTAATCCCCGCACCTCTCGGGCTACTTTTTAATGAATCTGTGTTGGGGCTGGACCCTCGACGAACATCTATGCCAAATTTTAGGCCAATCGGTTCAGTAGTTTCCCCGCGAAAGAGTAACATAGCGCAAAAACTAAGTTTCGAAATCACTTTACCCCCTCCCCTTACTCCCCTTACTCCCCCCACCTCTCGGGCTACTTTTTAATGGGTCTATGTTGGTGCTGGACCCGCGACGAACATCTATGCCGAATTTCAGGCCAATCGGTTAAGTAGTTTCCCCGCGAAAGAGTAACATAGCGCAAAAACTAAGTTTCGAAATCACTTTACCCCCTCCCCTTACTCTCCCACCTCTCGGGCTACTTTTTAATGGGTCTATGTTGGTGCTGGACCCGCGACGAACATCTGTGGCGAATTTCAGGCCAATCGGTTGAGTAGTTTCCCCGCGACGAACATCTGTGGCGAATTTCAGGCCAATCGGTTGAGTAGTTTCCCCGCGAAAGAGTAACATAGCGCAAAAACTAAGTTTCGAAATCACTTTACCCCCTCCCCTTACTCCCCCACCTCTCGGGCTACTTTTTAATGGGTCTATGTTGGTGCTGGACCCGCGACGAACATCTATGCCAAATTTCAGGCCAATTGGTTCAGTAGTTTCCTCGCGAAAGAGTAACATAGCGCAAAAACTAAGTTTCGAAATCACTTTACCCCCTCCCCTTACTCCCCCACCTCTCGGGCTACTTTTTAATGAGTCTGTGTTGGTGCTGAACCCCCGAAGAACATCTGTGCCAAATTTCAGGCCAATCAGTTCAGTAGTTTCCCCGCGAAAGAGTAACATAGCGCAAAAACTAAGTTTCGAGATCACTTTACCCCCTCCCCTTAATCCCCGCACCAATCGGGCTACTTTTTAATGGGTCTATGTTGGTGCTGGACCCGCGACGAACATCTATGCCGAATTTCAGGCCAATCGGTTCAGTAGTTTCCCCGCGAAAGAGTAACATAGCGCAAAAACTAAGTTTCGAAATCACTTTACCCCCTCCCCTCACTCCCCCCACCTATCGGGCTACTTTTTAATGGGTCTATGTTGGTGCTGGACCCGCGACGAACATCTATGCCGAATTTCAGGCCAATCGGTTAAGTAGTTTCCCCGCGAAAGAGTAACATAGCGCAAAAACTAAGTTTCGAAATCACTTTACCCCCTCCCCTTACTCCCCCACCTATCGGGCTACTTTTTGATGGGTCTATGTTGGTGCTGGACCCGCGACGAACATCTATGCCAAATTTCAGGCCAATCGGTTCAGTAGTTTCCCCGCGAAAGAGTAACATAGCGCAAAAACTAAGTTTCGAAATCACTTTACCCCCTCCCCTTGCTCCCTCCACCCCTCGCGCTACTTTTCCGTATGCCTATGTTGGAACCAGAACTACCACAGACACTCATGCCAAATTTCAAGTCAATCGGTTCAGCCGTTTTTGCGTGAAAGAGGAACAGACAGACAGACAGACACCAACTCATTTTTATATATTAGTATGATTTTACATAACTCATCCATACATCAAAATTAAATCGACCATTGCTTCCTCCCTCTCCCATACAAATGAGTTGTTTCATAAAAGTTTTTTGTACTTAAATTTTTTTTATGGCTTTTCTTATGTTTTTATACTCTATATTGGAGGTTCCTAAACTGGGGTGCCTGAGCATGCAGGAACAAATTTTTGGGGGTGCAAGAATTTTTTGTTTTGTGAGATAAAGTTATAACTTCCTCTAAACCAGGCCTGGGCACCATGTATGTAGTGATTTACTATTACTCGAAGAAATTTTATATTTCTTCATATACTATAACACGAAATGAGAAAACGCATCTTTTTCATTTTTTACGCTCTTTCGCTTTTGATGGAGACGTTTAGGAACAGTGGACTACACAATTTATCATGACGCGATTACAAAAAAAATAATAAGTTCCGTCGTGCAAAAAATCTTGTGGGGACGTATTTCCGGTTCTGTGCTTAGCAAAACATGCGCTAAATTGCATGTTACCTGATAGGACAGCTGTTGTAATGGCGTTCTAGATTGAATTTTTTATTCGACATGTGACTGCAAACTAGACATTGACGGTTATCATTATTTGTGGTTATTAAATATTTGTTATCCCAATTACACGACATAGTATTTGAATTTGAATATGAGCGCTTCATAATGGAAAATGAAAACTAAAAAAATCGAATTTCTGAAAAAATTTCGTACGTCAGTGTACTTTGGGAAGCAATTAGGGTTTTGGGGAGCAAATGTATACATCCGCACGCATCAACAACAGAAATTATACTGAATGGCTGTCGTAGGCTCGCTCCATCGATTGTTAGTGAATCGTTTGATTTCGGCTGCCGAAGTGGCCGTCGTCTACCAACACGCAGTGATGCTATATCGAGGGGAATTCCCCTTTTTGCGGGGAATTTGACTATAAAAATTGTTAAAAGGGGAAAAGGGGAAAACGCTTCAAAACGAGGGGAAACGATTTACAACGAGGGGAAAATCTTCGTCTTTCAACTAAATCCGAAATACTTTTAAAAAATTACGGAAAAGTTGAAGTACAAATAATTAAAAACAATTCCAAGCTTAGGCAAGGGTAAAGAGTGAAAGAAATACCCTTATTTATGCATTTGCCACTTTATAATGATCTTATTGCAATTGTAGAGTACACACCAATCTTTTAAACGAAAGCACTTTAAAATGGCTTCGGAATGTACGTTAAACCAATTTTTCAGTGTACTTTTTAACCGCTTTGAAAAAAGCACATTAAAAAGTACCACTTCTCATCTTATTCAAAGTCAAACTACTAAGACTTTGATGGAAAGTAGTTTCCATGAAAGTTCATTGATACATATTTTTTGTTCGTTTTTCGAATTTCTTAAATATAATTTCAATATAAATATTTTAAATCAGAGGTCGGCACTGCTTGGCTCGTCTGGCTCCTCAATACGATAACATTTTTATTCAAATTTTACGAGATTACAATCAATGTATGAACGTTTTTACTCGACTCTCCAACGCAATGATACGTGTTGGTTGACGACGGCCACTTCGGCAGCCGAAATCAAACGATTGACTAACAATCGATGGAGCGAGCCTACGACAGTCATTCAGTATGATTTCTGCGGTTGATGCGTACGGGTGTATACATTTGCTCTCCAAAATTATAATTGCTTCCCAAAGAACACTGATGTACGAAATTTTTTCAGAAATTTGATTTTTTTAGTTTTCCTTTTCCATTATGAAGCGCTCATATTCAAATTCAAATACTATGTCGTGGGATTGGGAAAACAAATATTTAATAACCACAAATAATGATAACCGTCAATGTCTAGTTTGCAGTTACATGTCGAATAAAAAATTCAATCTAAAACGCCATTACAACAGCTGTCATAAGTTCGATTTTGCCCGATGCAATGAAGTAGAAAGAGTAAGACAGGTTGACAACTCAAAGAAAGTTTTTTTAGAGAAATTTCCTGTAGGCGGAACAAATGATTCTAAAATTGCATAATGATAAATTGTATAGTTCACTGTTCCTAAACGTCTCCATCAAAAGCGAAAGAGCGTAAAAAATGAAAATGATGCGTTTTCTCATTTTGTGTTATAGTATATGAAGAAACATAAAATTTTTTCTAGTAGTAGTAAATCACTACATACATGGTGCCGAGGCCTGTTTTAAATTGTAAATCAGCAGAAGTGCTTTGTTTAAATTATGTAAAAATCAATTAAATTGGTAATTTCTTGGTCATATTTAAAATTTGGCTTAATGTACCTACTAATTTCGACCAATATTCACCAAAAGAATGCATGGACCAGTGGCAAAGTGCCCAAAATCTAGTTCCAGTCGCGACTTGATTTCGTTTTTTCCATTTTTTGATATTTTTATATTTTTTTAATTCAAAATATGGAAATAATTTTTAACGAATTTAAGGAGACAAGAATCATTTTAACCTCAAAATCAAAGGAACTACCTTGATTTATACATTTGTGACTTTGATTATTATCCAATTGTGAATCCCGTTCTGTCCGAGCACAGTTCCTGTCCGATACGTCTCGTAAATAAAACAAGTAAGTAAAAACTTACATTAATTATACGCGATCTAAACCGAAAACCCATTAAAAAATGTACTATTACGATAACGGTCGTGAAAGCTTAAAATCATATTCTTTTCATATCTTATTTGACGTTTGGTTGGAGACCCGTGACGTTGTTATCGGGAATAGGTTTTTTCTCTTAAAAGACTTTAACATGCGTCCAGATGACAATATTTTTTGGTGTTAATAAATTAGTTCTTTATTTAAAATTCGTTGTTTTTATAGGGGAAAAACGGGGGGAATTTCGTCATTGAAAAAGGGGAAAAAGGGGAATTTCGTCATTTGGAAAGGGGAATGTCACTAAAGGTACATAGCATCACTGCCAACACGTATCATTGCGTTGGAGAGTCGAGTAAAAATGTTCATACATTGATTGTATTCTCGTAAAATTTGAATAAAAATGTTAGCGTTGTGAGGAGCCAGACGAGCCAAGGAGTGCCCAGGCTTGCTCTAAACTATACTTGAATTTAATTTCCATACCCAATTCTAAAATTGGATTGATAGCCCGGGAGCCGTGGAACAAAAAACTACAACGAATAGTTGACGGGACGAAATATGTTTGAATACCTGGATCTTGATCTAACTAAAAAAAGTTCTTCTACGGCGACCTTCCAAAGTGTGGCTAAATGGGCGACAGATCGCGATTTATTCCGCGGTTTCGTTGTTAAAAAAACGACGAGTTACCGGGACGAAATTTATTGCAGGATCTAGATCTTGGTCCAACTAAGAAAAAAATATTCTACGGCGACCTTGTCAGGTGGTGCTAAATAGGTGACAGATCGCGATAAATGACATACGTTTTAGTATTTTTATTACTAACCAAAAGTGAACTAAGTCCATATAAAACATTCGAGTATAATTTGAAGTATATAAAGAAATTTAAAACATGAGAAAAGTTGCAATTGCCAAAATAGCAGCCGCCAAATACCCTGCATGATAATTTTTAATGCCAAACATAACAAAAGCTATAATCTGGCAATTATTTAAAACCCGTATGGTGATTTAAGTGAACAGCGAACAGTTGTATCAAAATTCCACTTTGAAGTCAAACTTTCCAATAAGATTTTTTAAAATTTATTCCAATAGGATTTTGATGCATGGGAGTTTTATGTAGAATCATATCCTAAATAACTTTTGTTCTTGGACTTTTTTGATAAGAGGCACCGTTTTTGAGAAATTCGCAAAAATCGTTTTCGTTCGTATGGGGGGTACCCCATTTTTGCCCATTAACGAACTTAGCCTTGCATTTTACGAAAAACCAATCTGCGCAAAATTTCAAGTCTAGCTCAATCCGTGCTCCCGCAATCCGCGCCACAGACGGACAGACGGACGGACGGACATGCTAAATTCAACTTTTTTTTATCATTCTAAACACACTGGTGTAATTCATTTTTTTGTGTGATGACGGGATCTTGGCGTTACAAACGGTAAGGCAAATCTAATATACCCTTTGGTTTCACCATACGGGTATAAAAAGCAATGATAATTTTGTAATATCTCCAGCAATAAAGTCAGCCATAGACAAAAAAAACATCGATCTGTCTTTTGCATATAATTTTCCAAAATGATTTTTTAAAGCTGTTCCAATTGGATTTAGGTATTATGAAAATTTATGTTAAATGCTTCAATTAGCGAAATAATGACATAATCATCATTTTTTTTTAGAATACATCAATTGTACATTTAAACCATATGTACATATATTAGATAAAATACATTTTTTTCTTTGGTAGTTCAAGCATTGTATAAATGAGCCGTTTATTTTGAAAGTGGGGCAAGTCCATTTTTTTTCAAGTCAATTTTTTAAGTTTTTTCTATATTTATCATTATTTTCATTTTTTCCAAAAATGAACTTGCCCGACTTTCAAAACAAACGGCTCAAATAATGATTTTTTTTCGTGTAATAAAAACTTTGATTCTTCAAAAATTCTTGTTTTAATCTCTTTATTAAAGAAATACTCCAACACGGAAACCTGTTAAAATAACATTTCTATCCGTATTGTTAAGTTTGTTGTTGCGAAGCACACAACTTTGTAATTTGTCCTATTATCACAATTAGAAATGGAATTATTGACACTTTCTGGGCAGTGTAGATAGTTCAGTCGTAGTTTAAGAAGCATCACATTTGTTTTTGAATATAGAAAGTGAAAATTTGTGTGTGTTTCATAATCAAACCAACCAATCCCAGAAATTTTTTGGCAAGTTTGTAAAATTTACAGAAAAGAGTCTCAAAACTTGTAAAGAAACACTTTTTGTTAGAAAGTTTCATAATCTTCGCCATCGTAACGTTGAATTGCCAAGTTATGTGTCATCTAATCCAGATCTGGGATATCACACGAGATGCTATAAATCATTCAATGATGTTATGGCCAAATATAGGGGTACTTGACCCCAACCTCAAAACCATAAAGGTACATATGTATACAACTTTTTCACAGTTTCACTTATCATTAGAATTTTCGTTTTTACAACATACATAATGAAACGAAAATGAATCCAAACTCAATTTTTCGTCTGCAATGCAAAAAAAAAATAGTGTGTTTAAAATGATGAAAACTATGTTGAAATCCAATTGTAGCATATTTTTGAAATACCTTTTGAATAATTTCAAACCTAATATCATTTGTATATATTTCGGGTTTGCTGAATTAAAATCAAACAATTGAAAAATGTATAGTGTATAAATCGCGATCTGTCACCCATTTAGCGGAGTAAATCGCGATCTGTCACCCATTTAGCACCACCTGACAAGGTCGCCGTAGAACATTTTTTTCTTAGTTGGACCAAGATCTAGATCCTGCAATAAATTTCGTCCTGGTAACTCGTCGTTTTTTTTAACAACGAAACCGCGGAATAAATCGCGATCTGTCACCCATTTAGCACCACCTGACAAGGTCGCCGTAGAATATTTTTTTCTTAGTTGGACCAAGATCTAGATCCTGCAATAAATTTCGTCCCGGTAACTCGTCGTTTTTTTAACAACGAAACCGCGGAATAAATCGCGATCTGTCGCCCATTTAGCCACACTTTGGAAGGTCGCCGTAGAAGAACTTTTTTTAGTTAGATCAAGATCCAGGTATTCAAACATATTTCGTCCCGTCAACTATTCGTTGTTGTTTTTTGTTCCACGGCTCCCGCTCGGTGAGTGTAATAAAGTGATTATGCTTTCAATTTTCAGAACTTTTTAATCATGGAATTTAATTTATTCCAAATTTTGTCATGCATAAAACATAAATACACAGTTAAAGCTCTTATAAGCGGACACTTACGGGACCAATATTTCAGTCCGGTTATAGGAGTCAGTTTATCAGACCACTACAAATTTGGTGTTTTTTTTTAAATATAAGAAAAAATATGAAAAAACCTACAATTGGTTCAATCGTAAAATATTACGACTATAACTAAGGACTTTCGGTTTAACCGCGTGAATTTGAAAAAGAAGTAAAACTTACTTTTTATTTGCCGAGACGTTTCGGTTAGAGCATGTGCTAACCATGGTCGCTCGAGGACTGGTTCAAGCTTTGCTTAAAACATTGGACGGCTTCTCAAATTATAACGGTGCCTGTTGACCGTTTGTTGGCAAACTGTACTGATTGTGTCGTCCGGTTTATCGATGGACTTTAACGGTCGCAGCAATTTCAACACAGGATTCCAAGTTTCGGATAATTTTAGGCTGTCATCTCTATTAAACGTAGGCCTGCGTTTAATTTCGATTGCTTCGCGAACTAAACGTGGATAATATCGTTTTTCTGTCGCAGCAATTTCAACACAGAAAAACGATATTATCCACGTTTAGTTCGCGAAGCAATCGAAATTAAACGCAGGCCTACGTTTAATAGAGATGACAGCCTAAAATTATCCGAAACTTGGAATCCTGTGTTGAAATTGCTGCGACCGTTAAAGTCCATCGATAAACCGGACGACACAATCAGTACAGTTTGCCAACAAACGGTCAACAGGCACCGTTATAATTTGAGAAGCCGTCCAATGTTTCAAGCAAAGCTTGAACCAGTCCTCGAGCGACCATGGTTAGCACATGCTCTAACCGAAATGCTCGGCAAATAAAAAGTAAGTTTTACTTCTTTTTCAAATTCACGCGGTTAAACCGAAAGTCCTTAGTTATGGCATTAAGCAACCGCGAAAGCCTTAAATCAATTATATTACGACTAGTCAAATTTTAATAGAAACTTTTCAATTTGTATGGAGGAGATGAGAAGGAGTGGTACAATTGGATTTTGATGTATGAAAGAGTTATGAAGAATCATATTATAAACTCAATTTGTTTATATATGTACATATTTTTCGATACGACCTACAGTTTTCGAGAAAAACGCAAAAAAAAGCTACACTTGTATCGAGGAGCGGGGAAGGAACGCTGCGAATTTGTGCGGTCAAGAACTTACCCTCACTTTTAACTTATCTATACAAAATTTCAGGTCTTTAGCTCAATCTCTACGAAAGTTATCGTGTTCGCTAAGGGAGAATTACCAACAATATTTTCAAATTAAAGCAAATGTACACTTATTGAAGAAATGTAAGCAAATATACACTTATTTATCAATTCTTGATGTTGGAACTGTTCAAAATATGTGCCCGCATCAGTAAAATAAACAAAGAATGAATTTTCGTTTATAATTTTGTATTTATTTAACATCTCCAGTGAAAATATTTAAAACTTAACTATTCTAATGGAAAACCATTATTTTTAGTTCAAAATCCAGAATTTCTGCCAAATCGCATGTGCCCATAGTCATCGAATTGGTCCTCTGATCCCCTTTTACCGAATCTCATATGTCCATAATCGTCGAAGCGTTTCGTTTTATCGTAACTTTCGTCGTTGTCGACCAACAAATCCAGCTCAATTGGAATTTTCGACCGTGAAATTTGCAGCATTCTTGGTCCCAATCCATAAACTGACCTCAAATTCCGTTTTCCCTGTTTCGGGACCGAGCCCGATGAGGATAGTGAAGAGGTAGACATCGATGAGTCCCGCATTAAATCCTTTGAGGTTCCATCATCACCGAATTTTTCTGCAACAGCTAATTCTGCACCAACAAACAAATAATAGGCCAGGAATATAAGCGAAAGTGAAGCACACGAGAGCGTTATTTTGCTCATTTTAAATAGTTTCTAAGATTTATCAACTCTTCAAATTAGAATCTACAATTTCACTTCTATTTACACGAAATACTTGAAAAATTTAGAATAAAAAATAAAACTCCAATTATTTTATTTATCAAAGAACAACTGCGTTCTAGCTTCACTGCTAGACTAAGAATGGAAATTATTTTCCATGGATATTGCTTTTTATAGTGCCAGGACACGAAAGTATTTTAGCCATCTCTTAGGTCAAAATAAATGTCTAACGATCCCATCCTGTCACAATCTTCATGGACTTATTGAGTTATTGGCTGTCAATGGAAGCTTTAGTACTCATCTTATAAGAAACGCTACCGCGATTTAACCGCGAACTTTTCATAGAGGGTTGTGATGCTTATGTATTCCTCGGGCGTTAGGTCATGCAAAAAATCACCTGTCAGGTAGTATAACGATTTTAAATTATTTTTTTTATTCTTTTATCTCACTTATTAAATTAGAGGGGGATTTGCTATTATTACCACTTTGATGGATATAGAAAGGATGTAGGAGATCGAGGAAGAACCACATTTAAAATTGTAAAAGTTATCCGCTTTTCAAATAATGTTAAAGTTTTATTTTATTGCAAATTTCATTTTTTTAAAATTATGGATTGGTTTTCAAAAATTTAGTTTTCTATCCTTTGTTGAATTTTTATCTGATTTTAGCGATATTGTTCAAAACTGTGCAACTCCGGACAAATTTCAAAAAAATATCGTATGAAATTTTTAGTTGGCTCATTAATTAAACACTTATTTTAAACGTTAATTTTTATACCCGTATGGTGAAACCAAAGGGTATATTAACTTTGCCTTACCGTTTGTAACACCAAGATCCCGTCATCACACAAAAAAATGAATTACCCCAGTGTGTTTAGAATGATAAAAAAAATTGAATTTTGCATGTCCGTCCGTCTGTCCGTCTGTCTGTCTGTCCGTCTGTCTGTCTGTCCGTCTGTCTGTCTGTCCGTCTGTCTGTCTGTCCGTCTGTCTGTCTGTCCGTCTGTGGCGCGGATTGCGGGCGCACGGATTGAGCTAGAGACTTGAAATTTTGCGCAGATTTGTTTTTCGTAAAATGCGAGGCTAAGTTCGTTAATGGGCAAAAATGGACCATTAGGGGGGGTACCCCCCATACGAACGAAATCGTTTTTTGTGAATATCTCATAAACGGTGCATCTTATCAAAAAAGTCCAAGAACAAAAGTTATTTAGGATATGATTCTACATAAAACTCAAAATCCGATTGGAATAAATTTTAAAAAATCTTATTGGAAAGTTTGACTTCAAATTGGAATTTTGGTATAACTGTTCGAATTTTGATACGAATATCACCATACGGGTCTCCAATGATTGCCAGATTGGCAATTATAGCTTTTGTTATGTTTTAAACTTTAAAATAATCAGCAAAAGAAAAGTTTTTTGTATCATATATTTTTTAAAATTTTTAAATTGCTTCGTTGAAAATTTGAAACATGCTTAATAACTACTTTTTGGCAAATTTCCACAGAATTATTCTATATGTAGCAGCATTTTTTTTGTCCTTCATTTATGCTTTCCGTCGAATGTGCAATTTAGGGGTCCATTATGGATAACGATCGTAATCGCAACGATCGAGATTCACCTGTTGTGGTTGGTATAAAACACTAACAACAACACACAATTTCTGATCGTTACGATTACGATCGTTATCCATAATGGACCCCTAAGTGGGGAAAAATGGGTGAACCGAGTGCAATTTTCATAAATTTTCGGTTGCAATTTTTCCTGAAAGCGGGTTGCAACAATGCGAGGACAACTGTACACTGAAACCCGGATATAATGACATCTTTTGCTTTATATGGGAGAGGAAGGAAGAAATCAAAATTTTTAATCAAGTCAAATACCCCGATGTTATTTGGCTCTACGATTGATTCAATGCGTAACAGACCGGGCCCGATACAGCTCTTCCTTCGCATTGGGCAAAACTTATTTTTGCGTCCCCTTGTATGCTCCGCACTTAGACAGTCCCAAATACGCCCTTTTTTGTGGGAAAAATTTCTGGACAATCCGGATAATAATTTGAGACTTTTGTTGACAGTATGTAGTTCCAAATTAGACACACATGTAGAGCTATATTTTATATCCAAATGCAACCTATCTTTAATATAAATTTTGACATTTCAATGTTATCCATAAAATTTTACATTTGAATCCAGTTTTGAGTTCAAATAATTTATTTAAAATTTTATTCTAAAGTTATATTTAATATCAAACTGTTGTGTTCGTTATATATTTGAATAATCTTTTTTTTATATTTTTATTTAATATTAACTATTTTAAATTAGTTATAAGTTATTATTATTAAATACAATATTTGTATTATTAGTTATTAATTATTTTATTTTATTATTTATTAGAATTATATAAATATTTAATACTCAATACTATTTTAAACAACTTCTATTCATGAAAAACTATTTTAGAATGACATTAAAGGAAAAGAACTTTAAAAACGTTACTTGATATTTAAAAAAAAAAATTATATTTACAAAGTGTTTATCAACGTAACTTTGTATTATGTAACTAAAGTTAAGTGTTTATTGAATGTGTAATACATTATTATTGGGACATAAGCGATTATGTTTTTCGACCAAAGCTCCTGGTTAGAAAATTGATAGGAAGACCAAATTTTTTGTGTATATAGATTACAGTAGGGGTCATCAAAGTAACTGTCGCTCCCTTTACAATCAAAATTTGTAACCACTACACATTAAAATACAGCACCGATTCCAACTCCAAAGCACGGTTGAAACCGCAACACACAAGCATTACAGCACACAATAAAAGGTCGATTATAGGGCTACGCTGTTAAAGCCAATCTGTGTGATGAGCCAGCCGAGCCACTAGCTGATGATGCTTGGATTACAGCATGGAGAACGCAGTAGTATTAATAACTCATTTCGTTCTTAAATCGACGTAAGCGGTTATTGCTTGTGGCCACAGATTTAAGGCCAAAATACAATTGGCCCAACACAACATTTACGACAGCAGATTGCGGCGACAATGTCGCCCTCCATATTCAATTGCGCACACTTTGTTGTAACTTGCGTTTCACAGATAAAACTTTTCATTCGCGCACGCACTCAATTAATTGTTCTTCGAAATTAATATTTTCAATCCTTGGTCTTGAATATTCTGTATTTCTTTGATTTGAATTTTGACAGTCAGTGAGCTACATATAACATTTTTTGTACCCAATTATCAAATAATCTAAGCAACACAGCATACGAACTATACTTCCTAACATTTGCTTTAATTGAAGAAATTTAGATTTTATGACATCCCCATAAGATTTCATTTTGCATCAACCACTAAATTTTGTAGGCGGGCTGCCGACAAAAGTTAAATTCGATTGAACTTTTTACGGCTGCAAAGTTGGTCGGATTGATTGTATTTAGAAGCATAGAATCCTGTGAGTTTAAAATCTGAAATGTCGCCGTAAATGTTGTGTTGGGCCAATTGTATTTTGGGCTTTAATATTAAATCCTAAATTTCTTCAAAACTAATGAATATTTTTTAAAAATAGCATAGTTTTCGTGGTTTTTCACAGTAGTTATTTTAAGTTTACATCCTCATTTTATTAGGCGTAAATTTACAGAGAATTTGACATTCTTTTTCCAGCAAATTTCCCTGCAAAATTTTACTGGGATTTGATTGGTGAAAACAGTAAATATTCTCTTTTCACTGTTTTTCTAGTAAAATTTACTGAACTGAAACAGTAAATTTCACTGAAAATACAGTAAGTTTTTAACACAGTAAGAGAATTTATGATTTCGTCTCAGTATTTTATATTAACTGTATTTTTTGAATGATGCGATCAGAGATCCGGATTAACTCTCATATAAGCTGTTTTTTTATGATCCGATCAGAGATCCGGATTAACTCTCATACAAATTCGTAACCCAAGTCTTATCGGGATCATGATCTGATTTGCTTTCTGAGTTAATGGGAAATTAAAAATTTCCCTTGGTGCGTGTATCAGCTGGCGTCTTGCGGTTTCATAGATGTATGGATATTTGAGTACTATTTCCATCGCATGGAGGCTATTACCCTAAAACGGGGAAAAAACCTAGCGGCGAAAAAAAGAAGCTATCCCTATTCTAGCTGGTATTGACATGGGTTTTGAGGGGTTTTGCGATTTTAAAAGTTATTGCCACAACAAATGGGTTACTATGATGCCATGGCTTGTTTCAACATAGCACAAAAACCAATTTAAACCCACAATAAACTCGCTTACGTTTTAATCCATATAGATTATTAAAAAAATACAGCTATTAAAAACAAAACAAATAAAAATTAATAAGATTTGAAAAAAAAATCACCAAAACTATTCAAATGCTTTAAAAATCTTAAAAAACGTCTGAGATTCCCATTAAAAATTAATAAACGAAAATCGGCCATTATTTCTCAGTGGACGTGCATAAATTTTGGATACAAGATCTACAGCATAATTTCGCTATCATCTTATTCTACAAAGCGATTTGTTTTTCTTCTGTACAGTAGAAACTCGGTTTCTGACTGCTCTTCAGGAATGGATTAGGTTTACGAACCGAGTGTCCACTATAATAAATAATATGGGTATTCATGAAGACAGATAAGTTTAGAAGTTAGAAGGAATCGATAAAAAAAATCTTATTATTGCTGCTGAATTTCGTAATTTCCCGAAATTTCTGTATTTGATATTTGCGCAAGTTTACTAGGATGTTTGCATATCATAATCGTTGCGTAAACTTACAAGGATGACGTAAAAGATTTTCCATACAAGCTTTGACAGTTCACTTACTTAATTTAAGTGGTTCACGCTGCTAACGAGGCATTTCCTAGATTCTATGAATATCCCTAGTATATTAAATATAAAGATTGTTTACACTTGCAATTTCGGTGAATTTTATTTAAAATTTATTTCGCGAATTTCATTAATCTATCACAGAATGAGTTCATTCAGCAAAAGCGTCTTACAGGAATAAATTTCAGAAATTTGTGTTTTAATGTAAACGGTTGTGCAATATGAATTTTTATCGCGGAGTAAAATCTGCGGAATAAAGTGCAAGATACCCTATACTTAATATAAAAATTAGAATATTTTCGGCTTCCCGCTTTATTTCTGCTATATATATTGAAACTTTTTTCGAGACAAATTGGATGTGCAATTAAGCGGGGACGATTGCACTATCAAAAATTACGATAACTAAACGTGTAAAATATATGAAATATCTTTACATGAATTACATTTATGATTACGTGAATATTTCACTCCAGATTACGACCATTTTATTGATTTTTTAAACGTGTACCACCCTTTTTTCAAGCATTACGTATTACGTTTGTTATATGTGGAAACTATCAACAGGTAGTTTGGCAAAAAATTCAAGTTCACTATTTGAAGTATAATCAATAGTGTGAATATTTTATTTGTAGGTCGTTCAAAAAGTAACTATAGGTCAGTCTACTCTGTAGGGCAAGAAAAATTTTGGGGTGCGAAAATTATACATTTTATTTTTCACATATTGGATCCTACTTTGTAGGATTTTACTTCAATACTTTTTTATACATACTCATCATATATAATTTTCAGTGGCGAATGAGCCGCCGCTGTCCATAAAATACGTCATGCTTATTTTCTTGAATTTAGCGTTGAACGTTTATAAAAAGTTTTTCAAGTGTAAACTTATCCTGAGCTGTGCTTCGGCATTAAAAGGTCTTTAAATTAAAAAAAATTAGACTCACCAACCCAAATAACGTGCATTAAGCTGGACCCCCCACCAACGAATTTAATTTTTTTTTTATCTCGCGATTTAGTGCTAATTAGGTGCTAATTAGTTACCCCGGTCCTGATTTAATTGCTCCTACCGTTTAGCATAGAAAAGGACCTAAAGTGGGGGGGTCCAGCTTAACGTTAAGCTAGCCCCCCCCAAGTCGAAAATCTTATTTCGAGTAACCGCACGAAAATAATAATCCTGCAGGAATTAAGTGCTATTTAGGTGCTCCCAGATAGCGCGAAAAATTTTTTTTGATTTTAAGTATTATTAACAAAAAATCACCCTCAAACATTCCCCATATAAAAAGCTATAAATAAACGTCATCATCAACTGATACTCAATAATAGGGATATTCTCAATATATATACATCAAAATGTTTGCCTTCTTACGCACTTTCAAAAACCCAACTCCCGATTTAATTGCTCTACGGGTTGAGGAGCAGTTGGCATAAAAGTGGGGGAAAACGGCATTTTTGACAGTTGAGTTTTTGAAACTGGGAAAAAATTCGTAACAAAGAATTAGTTACCCGGGAAAAAATTATATCACCAGTTGCGTATTTTTATGTACTTTCATAAAAATTAACTCCCGATTTAATTGCTCCAAGGGTTGAGGAGCAGTCGGCATAAAAGTGGCGGGAAAACGGCATTTTTGACAGTTGAGTTTTTGAAACTGGGAAAAAATTCGTAACAAAGAATTAGTTACCCGGGAAATAATTATATCACCAGTTGCGTAATTTTATGTACTTTCATAAAAATCAACTCCTGATTTAATTGCTCCAAGGGTTGAGGAGCAGTCGGCATAAAAGTGGCGGGAAAACGGCATTTTTGACAGTTGAGTTTTTGAAACTGGGAAAAAATTCGTAACAAAGAATTAGTTACCCGGGAAAAAATTATATCACCAGTTGCGTATTTTTATGTACTTTCATAAAAATCAACTCCCGATTTAATTGCTCCAAAAGTTGAGGAGCAGTCGGCATAAAAGTGGGGGAAAACGGCATTTTTGACAGTTGAGTTTCTTGAACTGGGAAAAATTCTTAACAAAGAATTAGTTACCCGGGAAAAAATTATATCACCAGTTGCGTATTTTTATGTACTTTCAGAAAAATCAATTCCCGATTTAATTGCTCCAAGGGTTGAGGAGCAATCGGCATAAAAGTGGGGGCAAACGGCATTTTTGACAGATGAGTTTTTTGAGCTCTGTTACGCTGGAACACAAGAAAATTTTCTTCCATAAGATTTGCAGCTTATTTACTGCTATTTTACTTCGCAAAAATAAAATTAGCTGCTGCAGCCGATTTCGAGAAAATTCGTTTCGCGCCAAAAATTTCAGGTCTCAATTCTACCGGAATTCGGTCCCCCCAAAATATATATTTGCCAGAACACAATTTCCAAAAAAATCCGAGTCAGATTTCTCAAGATTTCGTTTCCCGCCAAAAATTTCAGGTCTCAATTCTACCGGAATTCGTTCCCCCCAAAATATATATTTGCCAGAATACAATTTCCAAATAAATCCGAGTCAGATTTCTCCAACAAAATTGTGTTCTGGCAAATATATATTTTGGGGGGAACGAATTTCGGTAGAATTGAGACCTAACATTTTTGGCGGGAAACGAATTTTCTCGAAATCGGCTGCAGCAGCAAATTTTATTTTTGCGCAGTAAAATAGCAGTAAATAAGCTGCAAATCTATGGAAGAAAATTTTCTTGTGTGCTATTTTTGTGTTCCAGCGTAACAGAGCTCAAAAAACTCAACTGTCAAAAATGCCATTTTCGTCAAAAATGCATTTTCCCCCCACTTTTATGCCGACTGCTCCTCAACTTTTGGAGCAATTAAATCGGAAGTTGATTTTTATGAAAGTACATAAAAATACGCAACTGGTGATATAATTTTTTCCCGGGTAACTAATTCTTTGTTAAGAATTTTTTCCCAGTTCAAAAAACTCAACTGTCAAAAATGCCGTTTTCCCGCCACTTTTATGCCAACTGCTCCTCAACCCTTGGAGCAATTAAATCGGGAGTTAATTTTTATGAAAGTACATAAAAATACGCAACTGGTGATATAATTTTTTCCCGGGTAACTAATTCTTTGTTAAGAATTTTTTCCCAGTTCAAAAAACTCAACTGTCAAAAATGCCGTTTTCCCGCCACTTTTATGCCAACTGCTCCTCAACCCTTGGAGCAATTAAATCGGGAGTTAATTTTTATGAAAGTACATAAAAATACGCAACTGGTGATATAATTTTTTCCCGGGTAACTAATTCTTTGTTACGATTTTTTTCCCAGTTTCAAAAACTCAACTGTCAAAAATGCCGTTTTCCCCCACTTTTATGCCAACTGCTCCTCAACCCGTAGAGCAATTAAATCGGGAGTTGGGTTTTTTGAAAGTGCGTAAGAAGGCAAACATTTTGATGTATATATATTGAGAATATCCCTATTATTGAGTATCAGTTGATGATGACGTTTATTTATAGCTTTTTATATGGGGAATGTTTGAGGGTGATTTTTTGTTAATAATACTTAAAATCAAAAAAAATTTTTCGCGCTATCTGGGAGCACCTAATTAGCACTTAATTCCTGCATGATTATTATTTTCGTCCGGTTACTCGAAATAAGATTTTCGACTTGGGGGGGGCTAGCTTAACGTTAAGCTGGACCCCCCCACTTTAGGTCCTTTTCTGTGCTAAACGGTAGGAGCAATTAAATCAGGACCGGGGTAACTAATTAGCACCTAATTAGCACTAAATCGCGAGATAAAAAAAAAATTGAAATTCGTTGGTGGGGGGTCCAGCTTAATGCACGTACCCAAATAGCAATTTCAA
This sequence comes from Chrysopilus asiliformis, assembly GCA_964034945.1. Lineage (NCBI taxonomy): Eukaryota > Metazoa > Arthropoda > Insecta > Diptera > Rhagionidae > Chrysopilus > Chrysopilus asiliformis. The sequence continues at coordinate 56,169,980 of OZ035960.1, forward strand.
CTCTCACTTATGAGAGTTGATTTATTATTATCAAAACACTGTAGCTCTTTTTGAAGCGTTATACGTCTCTGTTCAAACCAACTGAACTCTTCTAATGAGTATTTTTAGAAATGGAGCAACATACAACTATTTCTAATAATATAATTAGGTATCCATCTCATTTATACTTTTAATTTTATCATTAAAAAAATTGTCTGAAACTATGGAAATTAATTCGTTTTGGTGGCATTTAAGGCCCACAATTGAAAAGAAGAAAAAAAAACGTTCTTGAGTTTTACAGAAAAACTTTTGAGGTCGTAAGGGGACATCGGAGAGGTCCTCTAAAGTTATGCAGCTTTTGATGTTAGAACCATATGCAGCCTGTGCCATTATTTTTCTATCGAGCACAATTACTTTTTGAATTTCCCTCGAGATAGTGTTTATGCAATAAGTTCAACAAATAGAATGCGGGAAACGAATGACCAGCACAAGAGAAATTTGTAGAAAATTATTTTGTAATTTTATAAAAAGGTCTTATTTGTTTATTTGCTTTCAGTTAACTTTTGTCAACTGATTTATCAACTTGGAATCAAAACAAACTTAATATATTCTTAAAAATACATATAAATCTGTGCATTCTACAAGTAATTATTTTTCTTTAAGTTTTAATTGTTAAAAAGTTGTGTTAAAAAAAGGATCAGAAAGTTTTAACATTTTATAGTTTTAGAATTTTAAATATGTTACGATTTGAGTTTTAGTCTCCATTTATCTTGGTTTTTTAATTAGGTAGTATGTTTCGAATATTATCAAACTGGCTTAAAACATTTTATATTTGGGTACCTAGTAATAACGTTAACTTCAAATCGGTATTTTTTTTCGTGGAATAAAATTTTCATCAAATAAAATTGTTTGTGTACAGAAACAGCTATTAAATTGCTAAAAATGTAGAATATCTAAAAATGGAAAATTGATCGGAAGTTATAGCGAAAATCCAATTACAGATTAACGCGTGCATTAGCTTTAAAGTCTCAAATAAATGATGCAACCTTTGTAACGACCAGTGTTGATGCGATCTCGGGTAAAGCGATGTCTATGACACACACATGATACGATTTTCTTAAGATTTTCGACCAAAAATAATTTGTTGCCATTCTATTTGCAATTTTCAATATATCGATATATCGGAAATTATGAATCGGAAGCTTGAATGATAAAAATTTCCAATATCATAATACCATAAGTTCGTTTCATAGATTGCATCTGCAGCACAACCAGTACGTTTTGATAAGTTAATTATTTTGAACTCTCTGCCAAATGCTGTGCGCATATTTGCAATACGCTTGCGATTTCAATGAAATTTAGCAGACACTTTTTTATTACCCGCAATTTTTTTTTTGAGATTCGTCAGACGAAAAAAATGGTCAAGTGTGCAGCGCCCTCTTAAGAGGAGCAGTATTAGAATCTAGGCCGAATTCTTTTATTATCCCAATCTAGCGAACAGAGTGAACAGCTTGATTTCTAGATAACCTTCAGTTTTAAAACTAAACAAAGATATATTTTTATAACAGGCGGAAATATAGTCAGTAGAATCCCGATAATTCGTATTTCAAGGGACCGACGCATAAATACGAATTATCGGGATATTCAAATTAGCGGGACTACGAAAAATCGAGGGTAAAAAAAAGAAAAAAAATACGAATTAACGAGAGTTTAATTTGAAAATGCGAATTATAAAACGTGTTGTCGACCTCAAAGAGAAAAATAAATAAGAATTATCCAACAGACCGAAATGAAGAGACTTTTTACGAATTATCGATATTTTTTCAAGGGACAGGCAAATTCATATGAATTACCGGAATATACGAATTATCGGGGTACGAATTACCGGGATTCTACTGTAATACGCGTTAAAACTCTTTAAATTAATAAAACAATATTTAATTTCCACTTTTATTGCCAACTTTTTAAAAAATAACATTTTCACAGTTTAAATGCTTTATTTTAAATTTTAGTTCAGTAAATTTAATGGAATTCATGTTCCATTTCCGTTCCTTATTTCCTCAAATCACATTATAAGTTACATGAATTATCTGAATGAAAAAAATTATTCGGTTGGATATGTCATTGTTGTTGAAATTATTTAAAAAAAACAGTTTCGGAACCGAACTGTACTTTTCTATGCGATTTGAGTCTTATAACGCGGTATTTTCAGGAACTTAACTACCGCATTATACGAGGGTTTACTGTACCTACTTATAATAATTTTGTATGTTTACATAATTTCAGCCACTCATTTAAGTACAAAACATTTGTAAAGTATTTCAAAAATGCCACTAGAACCATCTTGGGCATTTCAATCAGCTTGCGAAAAGAGCCAAAAATGGCTTACGAAAAAGGCTAGCCGAGTATCGCCACGACTAGAAAGATTCATTGCTCCACCCAAAGGATATAATCAAATTCAATCAAGAATGTTATCGCCAGGTTTAAATACGCTGTTTTCGAAACCTCTGCCACATGAAGATGAAACGGAACCGCAATTAAATCGTAGCCATAGATTCAGCATTTCAATGAGAAATGATGGTAATTTTATTTGAGAATTTAGAAAAATCAGATCAGGGGATAGGAAAGATAAATCTTTAATTTCAGGTATTTTTCCATCAGCACCACCACCATCTTTCAAAACATATCGTAGGGAACAAGGACATATGAGTGCCGAATGTAAAGATGTTCGACAAATAAAACTCGATATTGTCGACATTGTAAACAAGGAACATTTAGGATATGGCATAATGTTGGACACACAAAATTTAGGTAATTTCGACTTCTTGTGCGAAAAAATTAAACAATTTCTGTTGTTCTATAATTACGCCTGAAAAATCACCGATAACACTTTAACTAAACTTTTCGATTCGTGAAAGAAAAATCATTTCGTTTCCTTTTCGTAGAGCTAAGTTAGAGTATTTTTTTATCCGCTTTTCACTTATAGTTCTTATAAATTCCCCGGCTCTCAACCCCAGCCACCAAAACACCAATTTACCCCCCACTCCCACCCTCCATTCCTTTCCCCTCCCCTTCCCCTTCCCACCCTTAATATGGCTCAAATGTTCGCCAAGGCTTCGGCGGCACACCTCCACTCGATGGTCAAAATTTTTGATCACATTTTGTTCATAATTGGTCCTAGATGCCACAAATATCCATTATTATCTCATCCTTCAGCTGTTGAATTGTTGTTGGTTTGTTGGTATAGACTTTACTCTTCCAAAAGCGTTAAATCGCACGATCTTAGTGGTCAATTAACTTCGTTGTTTCGTGAGATGACACGACCTGGCAACTTCTTATTCAATAAAACCATTGTTGCATTGGCTGTGTGGCATGTGACGCTATCCTGTTGAAACCACAAATCATCGACATCCATAACATCCAATTCAGGCCATAAAAAATTGGTTATCATGCTATGGTAGCGCTCATCATTCACAGTAACAGAATTTCAGTAAATTTAACAAAATAGGTTTCAATAACTTTAGCACGTTGTTTGATGGTTAATCTTTCCATGGTTGAAATTGTCAAAGACTGAACTTGTCAAAACTGAAAACATGTTAAAAATCATTAGACGTTTAAGACTCAATCACATTTAACATCGGTCCAAGCAATTGGAACTCCCGATATCCTATTTTTTCACCATACTTAATCTATTTTTTGCATTTAATTTAATAAATATTACTTTTGTTTTGTCTAGATTATGTCACGAAACAAATTCCTAATGATGAAAAGAACAAGACTGAAAATAAAAAGCTGCGTTTTGTAGACAGTCCTCCACTTGCGTCGAAATCAATGCGTCGAAAGGCGATAAAAGATTCTATCGCTAATAAAACTCCAATTGCACCAAGTGTGATTAACAGTTATAATAACAGTGGGCTTATAAGTGGGTACAACACGACTCAAGTATCACATTTAACTGAATATCCTCCACACGTGGAAATCTACTGCTAGTAGTTTGTGAATAAAATTAAATATTGTATAGAAGTAACTTTTTAAACGATTACTTATTAAAATTTTATTTTTTTATTATATTAAAAAACTTAATGCGAAAAAAGATATGTTTTTTTAGATGTTTTTTAACCATAATTCTCAAAAATTATTTTTTTGAAGCAGCTTTGAACAAACCTTTCGACTTTTCTAAAATTCTACTTATTCATTATAAACAAAATTATAATCATCTTCCGATTATAGTCCCCCAAGAAAAAAAAAATTATATAGTATGTGTAAAATTTCAGGCTGATTATATATATGTATGTCAAAAACTCTGCCCCTTTCGTACACCACACACCATCGTACAGCCCCGACATAGTCCATATATCGACGAATCGTCTTCTACAGATTATACAAGTTTTTCTGATCAACAGCCAGATACAAATTTTAATTTACAAAATACCGGCAGATTTAAAATTACTCAAAACCGACTTCTGAAAGAAAATGAGCAATTTTTGGTAGTTAAGAATGAAAAATCTACATCTTTTAACAATGAAGAATACCGTTGTGTGACTGATATTTTCAATGGTAACCAATATGCATAATTTTTGATGATAATAGTTATAAAGTAGTGTAAAAAATAAATAAATGCTTACCTGAATATACATAGTCTTTTAATGCAGTAATAATAGCCTCACAAGTGTTTGAGGAGCAATAGCAGTCAAGAATTTTAAGTCTTCAAAACTTTGTCCTGAGGCTAAAAACCTTAACGTGCTTGATAGTATTTCCTCCGGCGAAATGGCATCCCTCATTACAGTGTCCTTTTTTTTATTATCAATGGTGTTATCTTTTTCAGCAAAATATCAAAAGTTCCAGCGTCCATTCTTAGAAAATTTTTGTAGTCAAGCATTGATGTATCTTTTAAAGTTCTCAATAGATTGGTATGAGTAAATTTTGAGCGTTGCAGATGCCATTCCTTGCTCCAGCGTCGTTTGCGACGTTCTTCTTTTAACTCAGCACTCAATTCATTTATTAAAATCAAACTCAACCTCTAGAGCCTGTTCACATTGGTTGAAATAGTCCGCCTAATTCTGACAGAAACTTGCAACATTTAGGCAAGGTGAGGAAGTGGGACTGAGCCCCATTTTGCCATAATAAATTTTTCAATTAAAATCACCGATTTCGAGAAAATTGGAAAAAAAACTAATTCGTTTGTATGGGAGAGAGCGAAAGGAATGGTCCAATTTCGTCCGTTCAAGAACTTAGCCTAGGAAATGCGGTAATCAAAATCTTTTGTCATCCCTAACACCCTGGTGTAGTTCATTTTTGTGTCCGATGATTGGTTCGATGCATTACAAACGGTATACTAAATCTACTATATTCCTATCTGATATATCATATAGAGTATACAAAGATGCCGAGATATTTCACCTTTAGTCGTTGAATTAAATTTTGCAATATGAAAACGAGAGGGATGAATATTTTTATTGAAAAGCACATTTAATAAATAACAATTACCCGATTTGCATCATTTGAAAATGTAGAAAAATCACCCTTATCACCAAATTTGTTTTTATCGCATCTAGAGAGTTGTTTAAAACATAAAAAAAACACTGATACTTCAATTATTGCTTAATGTGAAAAAATCGCAATTATTGATTGCATATAATTAATTCATTTATCTGATTCACGGACAATTTATCGTGAACAATTTATCGTAAAACAATTTACGTTTTAAGAGCTCCAGAATGCGAAAAACTGCTTTATCGATTTTTCTTTTTCCAGTGGCGTATGTGTAGGTTTCAAGTACGGGGTCACCCACCGGGCATCGAAAGATTTTTTTATACACGTCTTTTGACGTTTACGGATTTAAAATTAATTGAAAAACACTAATTTTATAGCGGTTTGCAATTTTTGAAAAAAAAAAAAAAAAAAAAAAAAAACATTTGCGGCTTTCATGGCGTTTGAATAAAAAATACATAAGTAAACGTAAAATTGTCATGAAAAAAAAAAAAACAGAGAATGATATGGTGTCATTTAATATAAAAGAATATTGTGAACAGCACATAAAATATTTAAAGTTTTGGAAAAAATATGTGGAAAAAATATTTTTTTGAATATCTCAAGAATCGCTAGAGACACTTAAAAATCATTAAAGTAAAAATTGTAGGAAATTTTTTCTCCTTTATATGGATTTTTCTTAAAAGTGCATAGTTTCCGAGAAATATTCAAAAAACTATATTTTTAAAAAGAATTATGTGGGATGTACCCGTTATAGTTAACGTTATTTTTCCAAAAGTGGATAGAAAATTAATATTTTGGTAAAACTAATCCACAAACCAATTCAAGTCGCTAGCTTAACGCATTTTTGAGTTATTTAAGATAGAAACAAACAAAACGGATTTCGTATTGATCATGGCTTATTTGCGCCAAAATTGTTTAAACAAAATCAAGTAAGTTCTTGTGTCTATTTATTGTGTGGTCTTTGATGTAACTTCAGTGGTGTAAAATTTTGAATTTTATAATTATTTTGCCAAATTTAATTTAGTTTTGATTGTTTTTTTTGTTAATGTTGACATTTCTGTGAGATTATTTGCTTAAAATCCCCTAAAAACAAAAACAGAACTTTTGGCGGACCGGCCGTTTTATATGTCACAACAGCCTTACCCGTGTTTTTTGCTGATTTGTTCGAGTTAGAATGAGCTACGCAAACCTGCAAAATCGACGTAATTTTGAACTTTTGAATATTTTTACCTTGCAGATGTGATGCTATCTGGTGTGAGATAGTTAAATGAGATTATCCATTCCCAAAAACTACACAAAACCTACAAATGTTTTCAAAATAGGAATTAACATTTGCCAAGCTTCGCGGATTTAAAAAAAATCTCGCCCAGTGGAAATTTTATAAGGGCTAAGGTAGTCGTAACATGGTTTTAATGCAGTATATCGCACATGGTCCCGTAGACTGTAGTATCTCAAAAAAATGTGTTTTTGAGTAATTATTCCATTATGTAAAGGAAAATTGACTGAATCAAATGAAAAACAAATTTAAATGTAAACGTAGTCCTAAAATTTATTTTTTTTTGGTTTTTTAAATTCCCATTTTTTAAAATTTAAATTGATTTTGTGGAAAACAAACCTATCTCTATCTTTTATTATTGCAAAAAAAAAGAAAATGAAGCAAATGATCTGTAAATTATTATCAAAAGAGTAATAAATTGAAATATTACTGTACAGACAACAGAAAAAACAATTATTCATAAACAATTATTTTGAAATGAAAACTTTGAATGCGTTTTTCTCAAAATGGCCGATTTTGAGATACTACAGTCTACGGGACCATGTGCGATATGGCAAGATACTTTGTAAATATGAAAAAACGAGATGCCAATTTTGTTAAATACTAAACAACTTCGTTGTCATAAAAACAATTTAATAAGATATTGATCATTAATTAAGTATTTTTTCTGTAAAATCAATTTGTTTTGGCAGAGCTTTCTGCTGGCTAATTAATCGAACCTAGAGTGACTATATAAACTAGAATGTGGTCATCATGAAAGTAATGTCCGTTGAAATTTTCAAATTGTCCGTTGAAATTTTCAAATTTTTTGGTCAATTTCACAGATTTGAATGAAAAATTTTTTAAGCGTTTAATTTAAGTATACAATTTTCATACAAAAGAAATTAAATAGAAAAAATTTGTTAAAAAAACTGAAAATTGAATTTTTCAACAAAATTTTCGAAACTAGTTTCGAACCGTCAACGATTTTTCGATGGTTACACTCTAGTTTTATATAGTCGCTCTAGTGTTGAAAAAAAGAATCATCGATTAATCGAAAAGACGTAAGCAATTCATTCGATTAATTAGTATAAAATAATCGATTATTAGGGAATTTACTGAAGATTTTTATAAATTTTAAAGACAATTACTTAATAAATTTTGTCACGTGAAATACGGTCGTGGAAAACACAAGAAATAAATACGTTAAGCGGCCCCTACACGTCCAAACTTGCAGTCAAACATGCTATCACAGCAAAAAGCTTATTTGCACTCTAGATGCTCAATCATGCACGCAAGCATCAGTTAATTCGAAACAGCCAAACCGACAGCACACAACACTTAATAGTTGCGTTTTTTAATGTTCTAGAACATAGAACATTAAAAAAACGATCCAGAGTAAATGGGAAATTTCATCGAATTCAATCGCAACTGACTTCACGTTGGTTACATCAGTAGGCCGTTACTGTTGTATTTTTTCAAATTATGACATATATAGGCAAAATAATTCATTTAAATCCGAGACTTCTGTTAAAAAATGCGAAGTTAATTCGTTTCGTTTTACGTTGCGTTTATCGAAATTGTCATTCGAGTTAAATAAATTTAATAAAAACAACACAGCTTTGATTATGTTGGTTTTATTTTGTACTGACTAAAATGAATGCACATGTAAATAAGCCTGTCACAGAATTGATAAACCGCTGGCGCTGCGACCGTTCTTGACTCGTTCTCCTTTGCAGATTTATACGCGCAAAAAAGTTTTCGAGCGCCCCAACAGTAGTTCTTGCTAAAATATCTAAAGATGTCAAATCTTCGAACACATTCTGGAAGGCAAATTTCTTTCTTCTTGAATTTTCAAATTCTTCTTTCCGGGCGGCGAGAGTAACAATCCAGCAACGGTTTAGTTTCATTATGCTGCCATATACGGCGTACACTTTAAAACAAAATCTATTAAAAAAGTACTTGTAATTTTATTTTGTACTCACGATTCGCTATCTCCCATGATTCGCTATCTTTCCGCTGTCGAACAGAACCAAAGAACCACCAACAGAAAATCCTCAATTGAGAATAATATGTCAGATTTATTATGTTGAAGTTAGCAGCATTTCATTACCGTACATTACCGTATAAAATTTCCCTTTGTTCCAAACGTTGTTCGAGATGAAAAGGTGGTGCAGGATTTTGTATGGAAAGCTTGTTCTGAACGACTTCAGAACATTAAAAAAACGCAACTAATATAAATTTTAAAAAAAACTTTATATAAAACAACACTTAATATAAATTTTAAAAATCTTTTTCCTTATATTTTTCACTTTTCGAAGTGAGTTTCTTTGTCGATATAACTCGAAAAAGGATTCCCAAAAAACTTTACCTTTTATATGCGACACCTTTTCACTACAAAAAATTACACTGAAATGACGAATTGATTTACAGCTTCGCCATACACGTTCAAGCATGCTGTGATTCAAAAAGCTCCCTTGAAAAATATCAAAATGATTTTGATATTGGCCAGCATGCTGTCAATCATGGAATTTTGCATGACAGCATCACCATAGGCGTTCAAAATGCTGTCACAGCGTAGGGACCGCTTTATTATATACATATTCAGTTGTCACAAAATCAGGGAAAGCTGTCATTGAAACCGCCGAATTTTTGGATAAAATTGACACGCTTTTTGATATTTTCAACTCAAGCAAATTGAAAGAATATAAAATAATGAAGCGACCATTTTCTGGTTCTGAAGCCCAAATAAAATTGTTAAATGAGTTGAAAGAATTTATAAGAAATATTCAATTGAGTACTTGTCATGGAAATAGTGCGATAGGAAAAATTCGATGTTTCAAAGGCTGGGTAGCGACAATAAATGCCTTAATTTTTTTATGGCAAGAACTTAAACAAACTTGCTTTAAATTCATATTCACAAGACGCTTAAATCAAGATAGCCTTGAGAACTTTTTTGGCACTATAAGGGAGCAAGGAGGAAATTCCAAAAATCCAATACCAATCCAGTTCTCAAGAGCTTTTAAAAAAGCTTTTAGCGCCAAGTATCTTGAAAATATTACCACAGGAAATTGTCAACCACAACAGTCATTTAATTTGATCCAGCCTGACTTTTAATGTGGAAATTGAAAAAAAATCCAAAAGCTCGTTTAGCTTGCCAAATGATATTAGGAGCATGGACATTGGTGAACAAAACGCTTTCACATATTTTATTGGCTACCTGATGAAGAAGTCAAAAGAGCATCACAATTGCACGGAATGTACAGATAATAGCTGCGACCCATTGGGCTAATTTTTTTACTCCGGAGTAAATTTTCAATGGGTCGAATTTTTTATGCCAAGAACAATTTCTAACCTCAAAATTGAGCTGTCATATTTGTGTAGAATAGTGCTGTGACTCGAAGTACTGTCCTCAATTAAATATTTATTTTAAAATATGAATCAGTCACGAAAATGGTCTTTCAATGAGGGGAAAGCACTTATTTCCTGTTACAAAAACAGAAAAGAGGAATATTTTCGAACCAGAAGCAAAAATCGGTTTTGGGAAAATATGTTGCAAGAACTGGAGGCTGAAGATGTACTGGTTAGTAATTTATTTAATTAATATAGAAAAACAATTAAACATTTTATATATTCTTAGCTTTCACTGGCGACGCCGGAAAATCTGGAACTGAAGTGGAAAAGCCTTTACCGCGCTTATAAAAACGCGAAAGACCGAGGGACTGGATCTAGTGCTTCAAAATTTCCATACCTTGAAGACATGGCTAAAATATTTCATCATAGTCCTCTCCATAGTTCTCCTTTTGCAACAAGCGTTGGAGCAGGCACAAAACCGGGAGATATAACCCCTGCACCGATGAAGAATGCAAAGGATAATATACCCGCATCGGAAGGAAAAGACTTCGACTGTGAACCTCCAATAAAGGAAATAAAATTTAAAAAAAAAACATGTAAATAGCAAAATTCTGGCAAGGACGGAATATTATAAAAATGCATTACACGAAAAAGTAAAAAAAAAAATTTTGGAAGCGCTTTTAGAAGAGAAAAAAGCAAACATAACAAAAGCTATAATTGCCAATGTGGCAATCATTGGAGACCCGTATGGTGATATTCGTATCAAAATTCGAACAGTTGTACCAAAATTCCACTTTGAAGTCAAACTTTCCAATAAGATTTTTTAAAATTTATTCCAATCGGATTTTGATGTATGGGAGTTTTATGTAGAATCATATCCTAAATAACTTTTGTTCTTGAACTTTTTTGATAACATTTACCGTTTTTGAGATATTCGCAAAAAACGATTTCGTTCGTATGGGGGGTACCCCCCATAATGGTCCATTTTTGCCCATTAACGAACTTAGCCTCGCATTTTACGAAAAACGGATCCACACAAAATTTCAAGTCTCTAGCTCAATCCGTGCGCCCGCAATCCGCGCCACAGACAGACAGACAGACGGACAGACGGACGGACGGACAGACGGACGGACATGGAAAATTCAATTTTTTTTATCATTCTAAACACACTGATGTAATTCATTTTTGTGTGTGATGACGGGATCTTGGCGTTACAAACGGTAAAGCAAAGTTAATATACCCTTTGGTTTCACCATACGGGTATAAAAATAATACAAAACTTATGATTTTTTAGTTATTTTTAGTCTTTTTTCGTTCAACCAAATATAATCACACTAAAAATATTGAAATGACAATTCAAACTTTGCTTTCACAAGTTTTTATCATTTTAGCCATAATGTAATTTCCATAAGAGTTACAATTGAATACACTCCGCCGATCTGAGAGAAAAATTTCCCATTCAAACGTTTGTGACTACGATATGGCAATACATGTTCTTGAAAATTGTTCGTGAATTGGAGGTGGTGCAGTTTTGCTCTGTTCGGGAACACTCCGGAGTAAAAAATCAGCCCAATGGGTCGCAGCTAATGACACTGACATAGAGTATGTAAAAACTCTAGAAAATGAATTTTGCAAATATTTTAATTCTAATATCACAAAAAAAAACGACGAGGAACTACTTTACAATGAATTGGACAAGATTAAAGAACATAAATGTTGTTCCTAATTTAATAAAGAATATTTAATAAGGCTTTTTATACGTGTAAGAATTTATTATATAATAAAATATTTCAATATGGGATTGAAAGATAAAAAAGGACGGGACAAGTTATTAAGTGTAAGCCATTTATAAGTGCAATGGAATAGCGGTGGCAATTTTATTTAAGTTATTTTTTTTTGCCATTGAATTTGGATTTTGTTTATGGTGATAGGCCCAGTGGCGGCTCGTGTATATTTGAAATGAGGAGGCAAAGTTTTTTTTTTAGTTCTATAAAATTTTTTATTATATAGGAAGACGTATTACGAATTATGTAGGAAGACCTATTCTTCTGGAGGGTAAAAGTGAAACAGAGATTGGCGTTCGTATTATATATGTGGCTATGCTTGTTCTTACCCAGTAGGAAATGGAGCGCTTCAACAGCGCAAAAAGAGCGCTTCCACAGAAGCCAGAAGTGCTTCATTTTCCCATTCCTCTTCATTTACTTTTTTGCATTGCATGTCCTACGCGGGGTAGCGCTCCAAACTAGCTGCAGTAAGAACGCTTCTGGAACGCTTAAAAAGAATGTGCGGAGAAGCAGTTTCAGCGCTCTGTTAAAACTCTCTCCTGACGAATGGTGGTACAGTCTGTTCCAAAATAAATAATAAAATATAATTTTAGGTTTTCGCGGTTCGACATTATGTTGTAGGAAATGTTTTTTCGGTTTACCGCAAAAATATTGTTGAGGTAAATAAATATTTATAAAACATTTCCTACAACATAAATAATAAAAGGTTTATAGTTTTATTCTTAATTTTATTTTACAACATAAACATCTTAAAGAAGAAAAAAAACAGTATTTCGCGTTACAAAAATGAATTTATAAAAAAAAAATCAATTCAAAAATTTGCTTTAATGAAGCGGCTTTGATTTAAAATTCAATTTATTGCCTCTATACTATAACTTTTCTCACTGCACTTGAGTTTTTATTATACCCGTATGGTGAAACCAAAGGGTATATTAACTTTGCCTTACCGTTTGTAACGCCAAGATCCCGTCATCACACACAAAAATGAATTACACCAGTGTGTTTAGAATGATAAAAATAATTAATTTCTACATGTCCGTCCGTCTGTCTGTCTGTGGCGCGGATTGCGGGCGCACGGATTGAGCTAGAGACTTTAAATTTTGCGTGGATCCGTTTTTCGTAAAATGCGAGGCTAAGTTCGTTAACGGGCAAAAATGGACCATTAGGGGGGGTTCCCCCCATACGAACGAAAACGTTTTTTGCGAATACCTCAAAAACGGTGCATGTTATCAAAAAAGTGCAAGAACAAAAGTTATTTAGGATATAATTCTACATAAAACTCCCATACATCAAAATCCAATTGGAATAAATTTTAAAAAATCTTATTGGAAAGTTTGACTTCAAAGTGGAATTTTGGTACAACTGTTCAAATTTTGATACGAATATCACCATACGGGTCTCCAATGATTGCCAGATAGGCAATTATAGCTTTTGTTATGTTTGTGAAATAGTTTTTCTGCACCGCCGTTAAGGAGAATGACTCATCCAAAGAAAATCATTGTGCTCCCTTGTAGCTTCTTTTGGCAGTGAAGAAGAAGCGCGCGTATGTTGCTTCTTGAGGAAGAGCACCAAAATTTTTCTGCTGGGTAGCAAAAGCTGTATGAAAGTATTTGTACGAATCGGAGGCTAGCCTCTATGAAGAGAATTTGTAGTTTATGTTTTAGAGAATTCGACATTAGAGAATAGGATTTTCTTTTAAATTATTATTTTCTGAACATACAGATTTTTATACAGTCCATTATGGTATAAAAAATAAAAGGCATACGTTAGAAAAACATTTTTATAAAATGTTATAAGGAGGCAATGTCTCCGTTGCCTCCCCTATAAAGCCGCCACTGGATAGGCCTCAATGGGAACCAGCCATATAAAAAAAAATGGGTAACGCGCCTGAGTGTGATACCTCTCTGGCAAGCTAGGAACTTTCTTTCGCCCTGACTACAATCCGAGTCAGGTCAATATAAATTATTCAAAATTATCGAGATTTAAAATCGATGTACAAAGCGATTTTTAGCCAAAGTTTTAATTTCCCGCACTAAAACGAATGTAGTCATACTTCAATCTATAAATTAAATCTTGCAGAAGGTGGTGTGGAAAATCACATTTGAATATGTACTAAAAAAGAAAATTCAATCACATAAAATGTAACATTATTTCGAATAAAAATAATTTAACTTTTTACCAGAAAAACGTATTCAAATCCGAGATGTGGCAGCACTGTATTTGATACCCAAACAAAATCAATTCCTATCTTCACAAAGAAAATGAGGCAGGTACAACAAAAGTTTTTTGTACTTTTTTAACCGAAAATGTCTTCTTAGCATTTTCCAATCTATAGTAGTTGTATTAATCTATGGTATGGCCAAGGTAGCTTAGGTGAATGAAATGAAATAAGGATTTGACTTAATTCGTTATTAAAAAGCTGAATATGGTTTTCCCATAGATTTTAAGAATATTTCGATGCTGCAGGCATGTTTAAATACGTGTAAGGTAAAGTAAGGATAGACACCGCACCGTTTTTCCGAAAGGTGTGAAATTCTCATTTTTAAAAATACCGATATAAGGACAGTTTCATTATGGTTGAAATAGTTCGCCTAACTAGGGCGGATGAAATATGGTTCGTGCTCACATTGAGACTAAATATGCCAGTAACTGTGAATAGTCTGACTGGCGTGAAACATTTGGGAAACGGAACATTTCTAAAGAATCGCAAGTAATGGGGGATGTGAAAAAAATATAGCTTTTTGCATACAGACTGCATTAGCTAAAAACATCAGTTTTAGCAAAAGCTATCTTTTTATTCACATCACCGCATATGTGGGTCCCTTTTGCAATGCGACGTGTTGCATCGAAGACGACCGAAACAATAATGACAATGGAACACATTCAATATGGCAGCCAACCAATTAGAGCACGACAGGTGGGACTCTGAAAACGGAAATTTTAGTTTTGAGGAGGATTTTCCTATAAGCAGCCCACTTGCTCACCTTGCCTTAATTTTGACAGTTTCTGTCCTAATTAGGCAGATTATTTCAACCAATGTGAACAGACTTTATCGCTGTCATATTGCAGAGCCTTGGAGTGAACAGGGAAAAAGGGGGAAAATAAAAAATATCAAAGTTTTGTACGGATAGGTGCGAATATATTTGAACACAAAAAACATATTTGAACACATTTGAACACAACACAACAAAATGAACGATGTGGAAACGTCTTGACTCCATTGCCTTAAACGCGGTTTAGACGAAGCAAGTAACTCGCGGCAAGTAGACGTAAATACACGCGATTTGAGCTAGTGTGCGACGCTCGCATATGTGTGAGAATACTCGCTGCTCTCTCGAAAATAATAGAAAGCCATTCTATTTTTGTGGCAAGTAAAAACCAATACAAGAACATGGAACCGTGTATACAAGAGGTGGTTTTATGTGTGTGTGTTTCGGTTCATTTTATATTTGTTGCTTTGCCAGAGAAGGTCGTAACATTTTAAGGAAAAAACGACACGGGTATAAAAAAACTCAGCAACAAACAGTTTCAGGTCAAGATTCGCAAATTTTTCTACAAAAAAGAGTCGTAATATTTTTTGTCAGAAAATTTTAGGTTATGTTTTCCTTCGGCTGTCATTCTACATAAAATGATTTACTTGAAACGTGTAAACTAAGCAAACTACTTGCCTATCTTTACTTGTCGCGAGTTACTTGAAGTGTATAAACCGGTCTTTAGACTCTATTTCGTTCGCACCACATTTTTTTCTATCCAAACTGCGAATGGCGTTCAGTAAAATGTTATATTTTAGCATAAGATTGATTCTTTTCCATCCATATTAAAATTGGGCGTCTATCCCCAACTGAGGCATTTGTCATACCCAAAAAAAAAAATGCCTTTTTGATTTTTTAAAATCATACTTTAAAATATTCAAACAAACTATTAACATAGTTAATAGTTTGTTTGAATATTTTAAAGTATGATTTTAAAAACATAAAACATTAACATAGTTACTATTTATTTAACGTAAACAAGCCGAAAAAATTGAAATCACTCTTAAAATTAGTTGTCACATAAATATTTGACAGTGGTATCTATCCGTATCCTATATTACAAAGATCGAAAAAAATACAAAAAACTGATTTTTTGGCAAATGTCACTAAATTTGTTCTGTTTGAAACACCGTGCGACATCTTCCTAAAGCAGGGTTTATACACAGCAAGTAACTCGCGGCAAGTAAAGAGAGGCAAGTAGTTTGCTTAGTTTACACGTTGCAAGTAAATCGTTGCAAGTAGAATGACAGCCGAAGGAAAACATAACCTAAAATTTTCTGAGAAAAAATATCACGACTCTTTTTTGTGCAAAAATTTGCGAATTTCGACCTAAAACTGTTTGTTGCCGACGAGTTTTTTATACCCGTGTCGTTTTTTTCTTAAAATGTTACGACGTTTTCTGGCAAAGCAGCAAATATAAAATGAACCGAAACACACACACATAAAACCACCTCTTGTGTACACGGTTCCATGTTCTTGTATTGGTTTTTACTTGCCACAAAAATAGAATGGCTTTCTATTATTTTCGAGAGAGCAGCAAGTATTCTCACACATATGCGAGCGTCGCACACTAGCTCAAATCGCGTGTATTTACGTCTACTTGCAGCGAGTTACTTGCTTCGTCTAAACCCTGCTTAATATAAAAAAATTAGGTTGAGTAGCTGAGTTATGCTTAGTTGCGATTGCATAATATTTTTACGCTGAATTTCGGCTAAGCGCTTTCAGCAATTGCATTCATCCTGTCCTTTTAGCGGTCGAAATTTACTCAGCGCTGGGTCAGGAAGACTGCATACATTAAGTGCTATTAATTAGAGAGCCTATAACCCAGAGAGTGGCCATCGGGACATCTAAAAATGGCTGCCGAGCTGAAAAACGAGCGCGAAAAACTTTAAACATTTGATTCATTGTTATAAATAATTGTGAAAATAACTTAAATCGGTTATTATAAGTAAAAAACTCATGTCTGAGGTATTAAAAAAATTTGGAAACTCATAGCTGTTTTGATAAATTGAAAAATTGTTTACAGACTGTTCTAATCTGGAAAAAAAGCTGTTCTAACTGACTTAATAGACTGTTCTAATTGGAGTTAATAGACTGTCCTACTCAGTAGCACAGTCTATTAAGGTAGCATGGCCACTCTCTAGGTCAGGCCTCGGCACCATGTATGTAGTGATTTACTACTACTCGAAAAAATTTTATGTTTCTTCATATACTATAACACAAAATGAGAAAACGCATCATTTTCATTTTTTACGCTCTTTCGCTTTTGATGGAGACGTTTAGGAACAGTGAACTACACAATTTATCATTATGCAATTTCAGAATCATTTGTTCCGCCTAAAGGAAATTTCTCTAAAAAAACTTTCTTTAAGTTGTCAACCTGTCTTACTCTTTCTACTCAATTGCATCGGGCAAAATCGAACTTATGACAGCTGTTGTAATGGCGTTTTAGATTGAATTTTTTATTCGACATGTAACTACAAACTAGACATTGACGGTTATCATTATTTGTGGTTATTAAATATTTGTTTTCCCAATCCCACGACGACATAGTATTTGAATTTGAATATGAGCGCTTCATAATGGAAAAGGAAAACTAAAAAAATCAAATTTCTGAAAAAATTTCGTACATCAGTGTTCTTTGGGAAGCAATTATAATTTTGGAGAGCAAATGTATACACCCGTACGCATCAACAGCAGAAATCATACTGAATGACTGTCGTAGGCTCGCTCAGTGATGCTATGTACCTTTAGTGAAATTCCCCTTTCCAAATGACTAAATTCCCCTTTTTCAATGACGAAATTCCCCTCGTTTTTCCCCTATAAAAACAACGAATTTTAAATAAAGAATTCTTTTATTAAAACCAAAAATTATTGTCAACTGGACTCATGTTAAAGTCTTTTAAGAGAAAAAAGCACAAATTAGGAAATAATTTTATATTTTGTAAAGGTTTAACAAAATACTCGTTAATTGTATTCCCGATAACAACGTCATGGGTCTCCAACCAAACGTCAAATAAGATATGAAAAGAAGCCGGGATTTACAATTGGATAATAATCAAAGCAAATCAAGGTACACGGAAAAAATCCGGATAGTAATCGTTTCTATAAAATATGGGAAAGCGATTATAGGAGTCACTGCACCATTTTGTAGCAAAGGCTTCCATAAATATTGGAACTAGTCCTAGTTTTCGTGGAATCATTACTATGTGAATAGGGCTGAGAGAAAAATGGACACATTCCAACAAAAGTAGCACCGGAATAGATTTCATTCCTTTCATGTTAGGTTTGAGTCCTGTACTAAAGGGAATGTCGCCCTATTTTTTGTCATAGCCAGTCTAACATATACAATAATCTCTCCCATGTAACACGTTGGAGTCTTTGCCATAATTTTGGGAATGGTTACACAAAAAAAAGAATACGACCACTTTTTTATTGGAATGTGTCCTAAAAAATTTGGGAGCTGTTACAACTTTTTTATAGGAATGACTCCGAAATTTGGCCACTATGCCGTTTTTTCCCATAAATATGCGACTGGAGCATGCGATTTTGGTGGAACGGTTCCTATATGTTTTCTATTGAAAATCTATTGAAAATATATTTAAGAAATCCGAAAAACGAACAAAAAATATGTGTCAATGAACTTTCATGGAAACTACTTTCCATCAAAGTCTTTTAAAGTAGTTTAAAGCAATTACTTTTAATAACATGAGAAATGGTACTTTTTAATGTGCTTTTTTCAAAGCGGTCCAAAAGTACACTGAAAAATCGGTTAAACGTACATTCCAAAGCCCTTTTAAAGTGCTTTCGTTTAAAAAATTGGTGTGTACTTTACAATTGCAATAAGATCATTACATATAAAGTAGCATATGCATAAATAAGGGCATTTCCTTCACTCTTTACCTTTGCCTAAGCTTGGAATTGGATTGTAATTGTTTTTAATTATTTGTACTTATACTTTTTCGTAATTTTTTAAAAGTATTAGCGAAGATTTTCCCCTCGTTTTGAAGCGTTTTCCCCTTTTCCCCTATTAACAATTTTTATAGTCAAATTCCCCGCAAAAAGGGGAATTCCCCTCGATATAGCATCACTGGGCTCGCTCCATCGATTGTTAGTCAATCGTTTGATTTCGGCTGCCGAAGTGGCCGTCGTCAACCAACACGTATCATTGCGTTGGAGAGTCGAGTAAAAACGTTCATACATTGATTGTATTCTCGTAAAATTTGAATAAAAATGTTATCGTATTGAGGAGCCAGACGAGCCAAGCAGTGCCGAGGCTTGCTCTAGGTTAAAGGCTCTCTACTATTAATAACAGAAGTTTAAGTTAAATAGTCTATAATCTAGTAAGTGGACAATGGGACGTGTAAAAATGGCCGCCAAGATGAAAAACGAGCACGAAAAACTTTGAAAATTTTATTCATTGTTACAAATAATTGCCAAAATAACTGAAATCGGTTAATATAAGTAAAAAACTCATATTTGAGGTATCCAAAAAGAAATTGGAAAGTCGTTCTTTCAATAAATTGAAAAAAATGTTTACAGGCTGTTCTAATCTGGAGAAAAGCTAAGCTGTTCTAACTGGCTTAATACTTTATTGTATGTCCACTTTCTAGATTATAGTCTCTCTAGTTTTATTTTACTCCAATATACATCGAACCATATTCATTTGAATAGCAGGGAACTTGAGGAGTAAAATGGACAACTTCGAATGCCAGATGGAATGTATTACCAACAAATTCCAATAGGCAAACACCATATTTCGCAGGAGTATACTCCAAAATGAATGGAACAAATGAAAAATACTCGCGGTTCACAGACATTTCAAGGGAGAAATATCCGGTTTATTATCATGGGAAGAAGCTTTCCGGAATAATATCAAAGTGGGTGATATTTAATGGAAATAGCAAATGAGAGGGTGTTTACGTACTTGGTTTAATTTTCTTTGCATTTCGGTCGTGTTTTGATGCAAAAACCCTAACGTTTCGTTTTTTCTGAATATTTTTAGACTCTTTAATTAAGGTTTGCCCAACCGACCAGGAATTTCGGGATTGGCAAGTGTAGTTCTTGAGTGAATTTCAGTGCAAGTGGTTTGTTTACCGGCTTTTTGATTCGTAGCCTATTCCGGTGTTTCAATTTATTTCAGTTTTGTTAAGAAATTCTTGAAATATGGGTGTCACGGTGTAAGTATTTGGAATTTAAATGTAATAAAGCATAAAGGAAAAATCCAATTTTCAGACTACATCCATATCCACTCGACGAAGGGAAAACAGGGCCCCAAACAATTGACTTCCTCACGAAACGACTACTTGCGTTGCGAGCCGTGCAAGCAGGCCACTTTATTGTTGACTGTGAGACTTATATATCAACTCCACAGCATGGTAAGTTCAATTTGCAAGTAGGAAATTGCCAGGGATCCTTAAAAGCGAAAAACTTTGCTTGGGTAACAGTTTTTGCACTGAATTTAAAGGGTTCCTTAGCAGTACATTTAGTTCTATACACGAGTTTAAGATGAATATTTTAGTATTATTTCATTTCAAAACAGTAGGACAACTTAACCTTCTTTAAACTTTAAAAGGAGGCAAGACTTGAGTATTTGATGAAAATTGTTTGCCGGTAGTGCAGTTCGTTGTGGTTTGAGGATTGACTAATCTTAGTATTTTGCCTTAAGATAGATTCCCACATCTAGAAGAATTTGTAATTTCCAAAATATTTTTGTATTATATAAAAATTAAATGGCCAATATAATAGCTTTGATTATATCAAAGATTAGGAATCCTAGAACAAATGTTGGAGTCCCAAAAAAAAGGCAGCGGAAATGGAATCTTTAGTATGCCTTGCAAATAGGGATGCCAACGATACCTCGATGTTTGCAAAACATCGTTGAAAATCGTTGAAAAATATCGAGTTTTAACCTCGATGTTGAACAGGCCGATATATCGAGGTATCGATGTTGCTATCCACGATGTTGAACATTACTCTTCATAAAATTAGGACTAGAGGGACTAGTTTTTAGATAGATTTAATATAGCCATTCTACTTAAAGATTTGTTTAAATTTCCTTTGGTATCAATTTTCGGTTTCATATTTCTACAAGATTTCGCAAAAAATACCAGAGCTAGCCATGAAATTTTACAGAGAAATTTGGTCCTGATGGGGAAATCTGTTAACCGGAAGTAACCAAAACGGCGGCTTTTTAAAAACTACGATTTCGTTTTTTGCGATTTATTCCGAAACTAACCATTTTCCAGTAGTCTTATGTATTACAAAACTTGGAGACAATAAAATTTGGTACATTTATGTCTTTTACTAGAACTCCGTTATGAAGATATGCCGGTATTTCAAAAAAATTAGTTTTTTGCGAATATCTCGAAACCTAACAGGTTTTTGGTGGTTCAACGTATAAGAAGAATTAAAACCGTGTTAATTCTACCTGGGTGCTCTCCACCCACAGTAGAGCATCCGCCAGGTGGCTAAATTATTTATTAAATTTAACTTTTTCAAAACATCGGAAAAACATCGAGGTATCGATGTTTTCAAGACGATGTTTTTTGACATCGATGTCGTTTTAAAAAAAACATCGATTTTCGATATATCGAGGTTTTATGAACGATGTTGCATCCCTACTTGCAAAACGATTACTTTCCTTTACATTTTGACTCACATTGTCATAAAATCAATAAAAATATTTAAATTGCATGTGTTAATTGATTGAGATTCATAACTCTCGGCAGTGTTTCCTTACAACCGGTACACGTATTTTTAGGGGTACATCGGCTGGTTCCAAGGGGTACCCGAAATCTGAAAAACAAAATGGCGGCTACTTGTAATTGTTTTTGAAAATATTTTGGTATTTTGTTTGGTTTTTTTTTTAGCTTCAGTTTTTTGTACAATCATAAAAATTTCATATTCTTCATATAATTATTATACTTCACTCTACAAATAAATTTGTCCTTCGATGATTGTTCGCTTCAATGCTGTAACCTTAAGTGACATTTATATCGGGTTTCATAAAATTTTTAGCGACTGCTAACTCGACTTAGCATGTGGTTTGCATGTTGTTATACCCGTATGGTGAAACCAAAGGGTATATTAACTTTGCTTTACCGTTTGTAACGCCAAGATCCCGTCATCACACACAAAAATGAATTACACCAGTGTGTTTAGAATGATAAAAAAATTGAATTTTGCATGTCCGTCCGTCTGTCCGTCTGTCTGTCTGTCTGTCTGCCCGTCTGTCCGTCTGTCTGTCTGTCCGTCTGTCCGTCTGTCTGTCTGTGGCGCGGATTGCGGGCGCACGGATTGAGCTACAGACTTGAAATTTTGCGCAGATCCGTTTTTCGTAAAATGCGAGGCTAAGTTCGTTAATGGGCAAAAATGGACCATTAGGGGGGGTACCCCCCATACGAACGAAAACGTTTTTTGTGAATATCTCAAAAACGGTGCATCTTATCAAAAAAGTCCAAGAACAAAAGTTATTTAGGATATGATTCTACATAAAACTCTTATACATCAAAATCCGATTGGAATAAATTTTAAAAAATCTTATTGGAAAGTTTGACTTCAAAGTGGAATTTTGGTAGGGTCAAAATATACGAACATTATAGTTGTTTGAGATCGGTTATATATATTAATTTTTGTCTATAAACAAACTGTAAAAAGTTATTGTCTGTTTACATTTACCCCCTAATTTTTAACCTCATGTCCAAATGTAAACACTATAATGGGGTTAATGTGAACAACTTGGGGCAAAAGTAAACACCCTTTTTATACCCGTATGGTGAAACCAAAGGGTATATTAACTTTGCCTTACCGTTTGTAACTCCAAATCCTGTCATCACACACAAAAATGAAATTTTGGTACAGCTGTTCGAATTTTGATACGAATATCACCATACGGGTTTTCAATAATTGCCAGATTGGCTAATATCATAAATGTTATGATATATCATAAATGTTTGGTTTACTGTTTAGGTTACTTTTCCCCCCGAGATTTTTCTTTCAATATGGCATAGAACCAAAAAAGGTGTTTACATTTACCCCATTTTCCAAAAATTTAAAAAAAAATATAGGGGTAAAAGTAAACATCCAATTCTGTAAAAAATTAAGGACCTATAATTTTGAAATCACATGGAATGGGCAATAAATAGACAACAAATTTTAACATAATATATCAAAACTCCGCTGTTAGTGATTTAATTAAAAAAAAAACCATTACAAAGTTGAAAAAATATCCAAAAAGTGAAAATCGTTTACAATCACCCCCTTGACCCTATAACTGTTCGATTTTTGATACGAATATCACCATACGGGTCTCCAATGATTGCCAGATTGGCAATTATAGCTTTTGTTATGTTTTTTAAATAAAGCCGCGGGTACTACTGGTGGGTCACATGCATACATGATTCTGCATCATTTATACACTGCTAACAATCACTATCGAACGATTTTTGCAGTTAGGCACTTTGGTAATATTTTTTTTATATAGTGGCAGCTAAAGTAGGGGCTACTCTATTTTCTTAGTACGATCAGAAAAAATTTTCACCTGCGGCGCAACTCGTTTGCTTTTGATAATTTAAAAATTTGTAATGTTGGTTTCGAACATCATACTAATATATAAAAATGAGTTGGTGTCTGTCTGTCTGTCTGTCTGTCTGTCTGTTCCTCTTTCACGCGAAAATGGCTGAACCGATTGACTTGAAGTTTGGCATGAGTGTCTGTGGTAGTTCTGGTTCCAACATAGGCATACGGAAAAGTAGCGCGAGGGGTGGGGGGAGTAAGGGGAGGGGGTAAAGTGATTTCGAAACTTAGTTTTCCCTCTATGTTACTCTTTCGCGTGGAAACTACTGAACCGATTGGCCTGAAATTTGGCATAGATGTTCGTCGTAGGTCCAGCCCCAACATAGACCCATTAAAAAGTTTTTAAGTTCTTTCCGGTTTTCTTCGTATTCTAAAATTTAGACAAAAAGCTTAACCCGGCAACGACGGGTATACAAGCTAGTAATATTATAATTCTTAATACGTATATTTTTGCTTCAGATTTTATGCCAACATTTTTTTATACAATAGTATAAGGGGGTCGCGCGAAGATACTAACTCGCTGAAAAAGGTGAAAAATGTTGGGAAACACTGCTCTACAATATTTTCCATACATTTTAAAAGTTCTATGAAAAAATCTGTAGTTATCTAATCTTTGGTTATATTCTCAAAAATGTCTCAAAATTTTTGAATAACATTCTCAGAAAAAAAACCGAAGTTCGGCTGAAGTTTTTGAAAAATATACTCTTGATGCGAAAATTTTCAAACAAAACGGTCCACAGGTGAACATCTTGACGCATTAAGTCAAAATATATATTGTGAAAACTACACAATTTTTAAATTTATTTTAAATGGGGGCCGCAAAAATGCTCGCTGCACGTTTAACACCAGTTTAACACCTTTGGTGTAGAAGATTTCCCAACATTTTAATTAATGTATTACATATAGCCTATTATCGATGACACGGGAAAACTACAGAACTAAATTAAGTCATTGTTGTTGTCGCGCTAGCCTATACACAATCTCTTCGGGTATTATAGATACTTCTCTAGAATTGCTAAGAAGAGCTAGTAGCCCAGTTAAATGATCTTGTATCATGTCATTTCTGAGATACCATCACAATCACAGTATGGAAACTTCAAACAAGAGAGTGAAATTTTTTTCAACGCACGTGATTCGAGTTGGCCTCTCTGAGGGAACAAAATTTCTTATTTGAAGTTTATAGTGTTACCAGAATCAAATGACCAGAATCAGGATCAATTTTCGTATCGTAAAAAAATCAAGGAAAAAACATAACAAAAGCTATAATTGCCAATCTGGCAATTATTGAAAACCCGTATGGTGATATTCGTATCAAAATTCGAACAGTAGTACCAAAATTTCACTTTGAAGTCAAACTTTCCAATAAGATTTTTTAAAATTTATTCCAATCGGATTTTGATGTATGGAAGTTTTATGTAGAATCATGTCCTAAACAACTTTTGTTCTTGGACTTTTTTGATAAGATGCACCGTTTTTGAGATATTCGCAAAAAACGTTTTCGTTCGTATGGGGAGTACCCCCCCTAATGGTCCATTTTTGCCCATTAACGAACTTAGCCTCGCATTTTACGAAAAACGGACCTGTGCCAAATTTCTAGTCTGTAGCTCAATCCGTGCGCCCGCAATCCGCGCCACAGACGGACGGACAGACAGACGGACAGACAGACAGACGGAAAGACAGACGGACGGACATGCTAAATTCAACTTTTTTCATCATTCTAAACACACTGGTGTAATTCATTTTTGTGTGCGATGACGGGATCTTGGCGTTACAAACGGTAAGGCAAAGTTAATATACCCTTTGGTTTCACCATACGGGTATAAACAAATATCATCTCTCTTATTATCAATAAGAATTTCTTATTATCAACGGTTTTTATATTCCGTTTAAATTTTATGAAGACAAAAAGCTGATTTTGGATGCACACTTGGCAATGCTATTTTTTTTTATGAAGAAACATGAAGTCAAAAAATCTGTTTTTTGTGTTTTTGATTTTGAGTGTATTTTTGTAAGAAAAAAGTTTGTTGTTACCGCGATTTATCCAGTGGAAATCTTAAAAATTTTGTGTTTCCATCGATATTTGTCGGTGGAACACATGAAATTCTTATTCGCCGTATATTTCTCTACGTATATTTCTCTATATTTTTAGATATTCCTCAAGAGTTATTTATTTAAAATTTCGGTTCACCTTAGATTTACTATGGAAGTCCCGCGAGTTTTCATACTGTATATACTTGGATACGAGTTTAATGGCTTCAAAGTGGAAAATGATCCTTCAGCAGACGATGTTGACACGGGAAGCGGGGCCAAAATTTTCAAAAGCTGATGTACTCGCGGAAAAAATTGTTCATTACATTTCTTTAATATTTCGATTGCAGTAAAATAATCGCTGATTCTCCTTTGTTTTGCACCAAATTTCGTATTCATTCAACAGACCATCCAGATTTTTATTACAAATATAGTGTACCGCCATTACAAAAATAAGAATATTGCATAATTAGATGAGTATTATCGGTTTGCAAGCCTTACTTTTTACTTAGGGTCATTAGCCGAAACTCGGGGCGAAAGTGTTAAGTTAGAATAAAATTTTTTTTTGGAAATGTTAGTTTATGTATGACATTTAGTTTTTAAAAATAATATCCGGCATATGTCCCCCATGACTAGATCTAATAAATGGCATTCGATGAGTCCAATTTTCTACCACTTGTTCAAGCAACTGAGGCCTTTTTCCGAAATAACACGAGTTATGTTGATTTTAAAAGCGTCAATTGGTGCTGGTGTATCAGCACATATCCCCATAAAAAATAATCCAATGGCGTTAAATCATATTACCTTGGAGGCCAATTCACAGCATCATTGTCATGAAATTTGTCTTCCAATAAATTAATTTTGGGTCGCTGTATGACACGTAGCACCATCTATACCTTTTCAACTTCAAATTGGAAATAAGCAATATCAAATTGGAAATAAGCAATATCAAATTGGAAATAAGCAATGTCAAATTGGAAATAATCATTTTCAAATTGGAAATAATCATTTTCAAATTGGGAATAATCATTTTCAAATTGGAAATAAACTTTAAAAATTGAAAATAATCATTAAAAATTGAAAAAAATCATTAAAAATTGGGAAAAATGGTTTTCAAACGATAAAAGAAGTTGTTAAGTTTTTCATTTGTTGCATATATAAAAAAAATATTTTTGCTCTTAAAATGCCGTATATTAAGAAAACGGAAGCTGATAATATTAAAAAAACAAATTTGTGCTTTTTATAACAATGGTGGGGATTGAAGAACTTGCTTGGTCAGCTCTTAAGGCTTCTATTAAACGAGATTTAGCAGGTGAAATGCCACAGATTTTAACATGTGAAAATAGGACAAATTTGTCCCAAACCGAATTTCGCCTACAAAGGATTGAAAATATTATACAGCGGAATGTACCAAATTTATCTGTTGCAAATTGTGCTAAATATATTGCTTATGTTCAAAAATTCATACCAGATGTTTTAAATTTGATTTGTGTGTTTTTTTTAACTTAAATGATGTTTTCCAATTTTTAATGATTATTTCCAATTTTTAATGATTTTTTTCAATTTTTAATGATTACACTGATCAACAAAAAGAAAAAAAAATTGCCGTTCTTTGCAAATGTTTTTTTTTTCATACCCTGGTATTAGATTATTTATAATATGTCTGTAAAAAATAGCGGAAACACCCATTTTCTTAGGAAATTCTGTTTATTTAAAAAAAATAAAAAAAACAGGAATTTTTTAAATATTTAATTTTTATAAATTTATTTGTATGATTTTTTGAAACGTTTTGCTTCTCTTTTATATGAATATGATGGATGATCTCGTTTTAATGTCCAACAAAAATCTGCCAGCATTCTTGATGACCATTTTCCTTGATATCTCTTTTCCATCGTCATAATGTCTTGATGAAATCTCTCCCCGTGCTCGTCGCTTACAGCAACTAAGTTTTTAGGGAAAAACTCTAAATAGGAATCAAGAAAATGAATTTTCAGAGACATATTGCATCCCAAGTCTTTATAGTTCTGGAAGACACATCTTAAACAAAAAAAACTTGGCGTCCAAGGTTTATTAATACTCTGACTAATACTGAAACCAAAGTATAAATTGTATGCGTTATTTACTAGCGGCGTAGGCAGTTCTCGATTGGAATTGGAAGTAAACTCCCGACAAATAAAACAAAAGAGGTCCAGAGAATTTAAGCACTTTCGATGCATAATGAAAACTAGGTATAAGTATTTAGTATGCGACCCCAACCAGAACGTATGAAAATTAACAAACAAAAAACTACAAAATAAGCAATAGTGAGCTGAAAAAATACAAGAAATTCACACGCCGTTAACTGTAGTGCGTCAATATGCTGTCAATATTGTGGGAAATGTATGTCCTTTTCTTTTATTCGCTCGGTGCTGCTCGGAGCGGGACCGAATAGTTGTTACGGGATAAACCGCCAATACTAATGCCAAAAATTATACTTTGTCGTTTATTTAGATAATTCGATGTAATGAAATATTTTTAACATTTTTCTGTTAATACTTATGCTTGTCAGATACCGAAAATGTATAATTTGTTTAACGGCAAAAAGTCGTGTTGACCAGTGTTATTTTCAATTTTTAAAGTTTATTTTCAATTTTTAAAGTTTATTTCCAATTTGATATTGCTTATTTCCAATTTGAAGTTGAAAAGGTATAGTTGAAATCAAAAATTTTCTATATCGATTTCAATCAAATTTCACCTTAAAAGCGCCTCCTGACTGATTCACAGAATATCAAAAATCTAAGAAAATCGAATGCTTCACCATGCGTTGCTACGCATCATATGCAATTGAACACAACGGAAGTTCGTCGCAACGTTGCGAATTCAAAAATAAGAATGTCATTCAATCGAACGAAAATCGGACATAATTAACAAAAGTTCGGAGTCAAGAACGAGGGATAATATATTGGCTTCACAATGACTAATTTCTAGAATTTGCATCAAGTGCCAAAAATAAATATTACGATAATAACTTCTTAATGTTATTTACCTGGTGGATTCGGCTTATTTAGTTCTAAAAAACATGAAAAAAGAAACATTTCGTTCGAATAAATCTTTATTTAATACATTTTTTTCACTCTGAAACATTCAATCCGCATTTTTAGTTCCGTTTTACATTTAAAATGATAATGGCTATAGCTAAATTTCATATTTTGTACATGTTGTGCGGAATTTTTGCTAGTTTTATAACACGAGGACAGGGGATGGTCAATGTTTAAAGCGTTGTTTACTCGAAATATTTCTACTATAAAATTATGTTGAACATTAAATTTTTTTTACATATTAAATAGGTATAATACATTTTAAAATAGCTGTATTTATTTCCTATATATTTTGCTTTTAATATTTCAGTTTTATATGATTATTTTTGTTTAAATGCTAATTTCACTTCCTGTCATAAGTACGTTTGACAACTTTTTTATTGTTAATTCACAAAGTTTTGGGCTTTAATTTATTTTTATTTGTCGTGTTTTGTGCCGGCAGCTGTAAATTTAAAGCCTTTTTTTGAACATTTTTATATATTTATTATTAAATATATAGAATATTTAAAAGCGATTTCACAAGTATTGTATATTCCTACGTTTCGATAATTAATAATAAAGAAGTTATTGTCAAATTCAATGAAATTGGCTGTTTAGTTTTAAATTTTTTTCAATAAGTATTTTCATTAGAAACAGTCTAACTTCATTTACTGCAACCTAAATGGAACATTTATTTCTGTATAAATGAATGTGATAACTACGTATTTGACAAGATGGATATTAATTAATTGTACTAGAATAACGTTTATATTAATAACAAAAAAAAAAACGTTTTAATATTACACAACACATGATAAAGGCACAGGTTGTGGAAGATTATTCTCAAAGGATTTCTTTCGATACAAAAGAAATTTTAAATTTGTTTTAATTAATCGAAATTTTGTAAATATAATGTAAAGTTTTTTTTCTTGCATTTTACATAATTGCATGTATGTCTGGATATTTTTGTAATGATTAAATAAAACTGGAGATGATCTCTTTATAAAATACCTTCATTTATGAAGTACTAATCTGATAGCTGGATAAAGAAAGAAGAAAGGCCGTCTTTCTGCATTGAAGTCTGGAGCAAGAAAAATGAGATTCGCTTTAGCCGAATATCTACTAAAAACTGACCCGAAAATTCGTAGCAGACGCTGAAGTGAGTATCAATAAACGTTGTGGCGCCTGACGCTGGGCGGCTTTTTTAAATATATAAATTATAACATTTCGGTAAACGATTTTGGACAAAAAGCTCGGAACTCCATGTCGTTTATGCTTAAGACATTAGGTCGATTCCTCTAAGCGCGTACTGCGCTCGAGATTCCCTTATGGCGGTATAGCATCAACGATTGCGATTAGGATTGAATTTTTCGATCAATGAAGTCAAAGCTTAAACGATTGCGATTATGATTAAAAGTTTGGGCTCACTTCTATTTTCAATCGGCCGGTGGGCAAGCTGTTGCCAGCGCCCAGTAGGCTAATTTCTGTGCTTTGAATGTGATGTTTATTATGGTTTTATAAAAAAGCTTCTGGTAAATGTTTGTTGGGAACGATAACACAAAAAATTCTACCGAATATCAAATCTTGGACTGAGGATATGGCTCTTCAAGACTCGTATGTCGAAAAATGCCATTTTGCAGAAAATTGACTTTAGTGTTATACTCTAAAGTGAAATAATTAAGGCTCCACAAACAATTTGGAGGAAGTATACCAAGGAGATATTATTAAATTTACTAAACGATGCTTTGTATACTCTATATGATATATCATATAGGGGTATATTAGATTTAGTATACCGTTTGTAAAACATCGAACCAATTATTGGACACAAAAATGAACTACACCAGGGTGTTAGGGATCACAAAAGATTGTGATTTCCGCATATCCGTCCGTCTGTCTTTCCGTCTGTCTTTCTGTCTGTCTTTCCGTCTGTCTTTCTGTCTGTCTTTCCGTCTGTCTTTCTGTCTGTCTTTCCGTCTGTCCGTCCGTGAACACCATAACTTTCAAAAGAATTTAGCTAGAGTCTTGACATATTTTATAGTTAGGTTTTTCATAAATGGCTAAGCTAAGTTCTTGAGTGGGCAAAATTGGACCATTCTTTCTTCCGTTCATAAACAAAACAGTTTTTTGCAATTTTATCGAAAACGGTGAGTCATATTGAAAAATTGAAGAATTTTACATAACTCATCCATATATCAAAATCCAGTTGCATCACTATTTCCCCCCTCTCCCATACAAATGGAATACTAATTTCTTGTTTTCTCGAAAACTGTGCATCGTATCGAAAAATTTATAAAGACGAAATGTGTTTATAATATGATTTTACATAACTGTTGCATACATCAAAATCCAATCGGACCACTTTTTCCCTTTTATTAAAATAAATTTTTTTAAATGTCATCATTTAGAGTATTTGACGATTGGCCCCTGGCAATTGTAGCTTTTCTTATGCTAATTTCATGACGATTTTTAACTTATCTGATTTTCAACTTAGGCTAGTTAAGACATTAATACTCGTAGAAGGCATTTTTTTTTCGTTGTATCGTAAGTTCAGTTACAACATCTGAATTTTTAAACTGTAAACTTCCATATCTAGCTATTAGAAAATCTTTAGTTGTTAAAAAATCTCCAAAGATATATTTTGTAACTCGACTTACGATACTTGATTTTTTCAATTTTGGAATATCATAACTTGACTTACAACATTCGATTTGAATGAAAACTCCAAGCAAAAACATCGTAACTAGACTTACAACATATGAAAAATTTTATTATGAGAATGAATTTTGGAGAAATATGAATTTTGTCAAAAAATTATGTGTTAAACTTAAATAACTGTATTAAAAATCATAATACCGTGTAGGTGTATTTTTATCTGGATAACCTCATAACGTTAATAACTCAAAAATGTCGTAAGTCGAGTTACGATAGTCTTGCATCAAAAATCATGAGAATTGTAATCATAGAAACTTTTCGGTCAGTACGAAATCCGTTTGATGATGAAGATATCCAATTTTGCCCGTGCAAGAACTTAGCCTTCCTATTTATGCGAAACGTATCTGCACAAAATTTCAAGTCTCTAGCTCAATCCTTTCGAAAGTTATGGTGTTCTTGGGTAGACGGATAGACAGACGGACGGAAATGCGGAAATCAAAATCTTTTGTCATCTGGTAAAGCTCATATTTGTGTCCGGCGATTGGTTCCATGCGTTACAAACGGTATACTAAATTGGATATACTCCTAAATGATTCTCATATAGAGCAGGGATGTCCAATTTAGATGTGTTGAAGTACCACTACTCGCAAATTTTTGTTCTCTTATTGCCCAGAAAAGCAAAATTGATAGAGTAACGCACTCACGTTCTTAGTGGGAAGCTGATATCATATGAACACAGTGGACCAAAATTTGATTTCAAATAAACTTTCGAGAAAATAGTAATAGATTCAAAAAAATAGTAATATGTATCAAATTTTATATCCTATATGCTGTAATTTGACCAAGGTACTTAACTAACTCTTCAATGAACGACTTTTTATATTTGGCTGAAAATTTGTTATCTGAGAAAAAACCATATTCTAATTTGCATTTAATATGCATTAAGAAATTATTCAAATGTGTGTTTGATTTAAACATTGTTTGATGTAAACATTGTTTGATCCCAGTTGCCACACCATCTCAAAAATGTCTAACATTTCTCCGAAAATAACTCTTATGCGTGTAAGATTCATGTCAATTTAATAAAGACTTTTGGCATAATTTGATATTAGCAGTATTTTAATCGAAAGTAGAATGTTTTTATAAGAAGGAAAATGGTAGTAGATCTACTGCAATAGTAGTAGAAGGAGCACCACTGGATACAACTTAAAATGTGACAATTTGGTCATAATTGCGTAAAATGCTCTGTCGATATATATAAAAATTTTAAGCATGGGAGAAGTTTAGTGAGCCAAAGGTGGACCATAGAGTATTAAAAAATATGTAGACGTCGAAAATACATCTAATACAGGAAACATATGTAGAACTTATTCGAACGGTCTTTAATGCCTGGAGCCCAATGAACGCAACGCGAACGCAGAAACTGTAACTTACAAGTTTGTTCCATATAAATCATTTGAAGTGAGTACAGTGAACGCAGTGAACGCAGTGAACGCAGTGAACGCAACTACAACGCAAAAGTTTGCAAACTTCTAACTTTGCCGCAGCAATTCTGCGTTGACAGTTCATAAAGTGAGGTGGGGGAAATGTTATTCGAGGAAAAATTGATAGCCTTAGTGCAATAACATAAAGTGAGGTTGGGAAAATGTTGTTCAAGGAAAAATTGACATCAAACAATGTTTAAATCAAACACACACAAATAACAAAGATAAAGACCGCTTCAAAATTATCCATTTTTGTAATTTTGCCAACTTTATACCACTTTATATTATGTCACGTGTACTACTTCACGAGATGCCATTGGGCTCTGCCGCTGAAATGTTGCGCTGCGTGACAGTTCACAGCGTTGGAGTTGCGTTCGCGTTGCGCTCATTGGGCTCCTTAGGTAATTGTAGCAGAGCATTGTCGATTTTAAATATCTTCTTTACAAAAGACTATTCGTTGGTCAAACAACGGAAGACGGAATTAGTTGTTTCAATTATTTTTCAAATATTTGTTCCCCATAAATATTAACATATCAGCTCATGTTATCAATTTTAACGACTTTTTAGTCTTTGAAAATTTTAAATTGGCATTTATTACTTCAATACTCATGCTTCCACTGCTCGCTTATATAAAAAATGGAATTAAAGTTGTTCTTTCGATAATAGTGTAAAAATATTTAAAGTTTTCAAATACGGTTCCAGCTTTAATTACGGTTCCATGTAATTTTTTTAGGAAGCTGAAAATGATTTAAAATTGAGTAACTAATAAGGAACGAAAAGGAAATGAATAGAAGGCAGGTGCAAAGAGTAATTTTAATATCGACACGAAAAGTTTTAGCTCATAAATTATTATAAAGGACAAATTTGTCGCAGCATTTTTCACCTCAGTGAGATTAGGTAGAGAATAAAATTAAAAATTTAACGTGAATTGGGAGAAAATTGAGTTTCATATTTCTTACATTAATGTCACTTCTTGGAAATTTTTCATATGGAGGTGTATCTCCGTGTAGTAATCTTTGCTGTATAATATTAAAAACAATGGCGATAATTTCTTCAAGTACCCATTTCTTATTTTTTTTTATTACGAAACTTCCGTTCATTTTTTTTTGTTCGAGGCTCTTCGTCGTTGCCTTCGATATATAATTTACTTTGTTGTTGTTTACCTTCCCCAAACACCATCACAATTTTCCTGTAAGACAATAAATTTCGCCGATTTCAATCAGTTAATTATTCAGGGATTATGATTAATGTCATATTCATTGCCGTATATCATACAAAGAAGTTTCTTTTAAGCGCCCATCGTGATAGGTCTGCTTGAAATAATGTTCATTCATATTTGTTGACGTTGATCTATTCTCGAAAAGTGCCAAAAGTGATTTCCCCTTCTTTGTTCGGCTAATCTTAAAACCAAGAATGGTATCATCAACAGATAATAGTCACCTGTGAGACGGCAGTCAGTATCCTTAGAAGCCAAATAGTATTTCTTTCAGATGATTTTAAACAACGGAAGACTATGGGG
Source organism: Chrysopilus asiliformis (assembly GCA_964034945.1). Lineage (NCBI taxonomy): Eukaryota > Metazoa > Arthropoda > Insecta > Diptera > Rhagionidae > Chrysopilus > Chrysopilus asiliformis. Next base: position 56,204,196 of record OZ035960.1, read on the forward strand.
GATTGAACTGAATGAAACAAGTTTAGGGCCTATCAGTTCGGCTTCAAGGCGTTCTAATATTAAAAGAAGAGCAAGAAAAGAAGATCCAATAAAATATGCAAAAGCAAACATTTTGTCTGATGTTCGCCTTTCCAAACTGTCTGTCCATTTGTCTGGCAGGCTATTAATTTTTTAAGACTTTTTTGTTTCTTGAAAGCTTTCAGCTGTTCTCTGAAATGCACTCTGGATTTGTGTCGAAATATTCTGTACAGAGTTAATATAATTTAAGGTTTGTATGTCTATTGCTTATACATACCTGAAAGATCAATGACTCCTTTGGGTCCGCATTTTAGTAACAGACGGAGGCGGGGGTGTTTTAGGGGAACGTTGCAGTCCTCTTCAAAGTGTGACGTATTTTATGGTCAGCTCCTTATGGCAAATCCTTAATGCTGAAACACATAGGACTGCAAAGTCGACTGTGACTGCGACTGAAACGTCAAGTTTGACGTCGAAAAATTTAGCGACCAGGTATTTATATGGAGTGACACACATGACGACGTCGACTGTGACTGCAGCTGCGACTGCGACGTATTTTTTAGCCAAAATTCTAAATTCTACGTTGCGTCGTGGGGGTGCCAACGAAATTTTTAGAAAAAATCTGGGTTGACAATACCAAAACCTTTGTGTAATATTCGTACACCACGAGAAAATATTAGTATTCATTTTCGGTAATTTTCAAATCCCACAACCATTTTTTTTCTTTAACATGATAGACAAATTTCTTTTATACAAATGTCAAATTTGTTGTTGTTGAAGTGCTGCTTGCACGACGTCCATGTGTTACACACTCCACGTTTCGCCTGCGACGTCAACTACCTAACCGACGGCACAGTCGACGGTTGCAGTCGAACTCGCAGTCCTATCTGTTTAGGGCATAACCACTGCCTCTAATGAAAGAGTTTGAATGTTTTTTTTCCTCACTTTGAATTTGCGTTGACAGCTTTCTTGTAAGACATTTCCACGCAAAATTTTAATTCAATGAGTCAAAATTAGTTGTGATTCTGTTTAGCTTATCGTGAAATAATTTCCCTCAACAAATAACATATGTTTAAGTTGGAGTTGGAAGACATGCTGAATAATTTTTCACTGTGTAATCATCATTCTTCTGCCTTCCAACATATATGTTCCATATATCATCTTAATTCTCAGTGCTTAAGGGCAAATTCCTGATGATTGTTGAAGTAGACAAACTCAAAAGGTGCAGTTTAACTCTTAATAAATTTTGTTCTTAAACTTTTTCGCTACAATATGCAACTGGGCCTGCATATCATCTCGTCGTCATTTATTTTCAAGCAATATGAAATTCAAACAACAAAATATTCAACAAGAGACTTTAGCGTCTACGGATTCCACTTGGTTGTCGTATTTATTCTAAACAAATTCTAACGATCACTTGGTAAATTAAAAGAACGCGTATTTGCTTTGTTTCGATAGCATTGCATGAGGAGAATGCATCCACATCTTGTGATGCTGCTATCATTGAAATTATAATTTTATTGCTCGATGATTAAGTCTGTATAAAGCCCAAAAATGAAAGACTGACGAGTCTAGAATTCTTTAGAATAGGCTTCCGTTGTTAGTATTTCATCTTCTTTGAGAGCTAATACCACACTGTATTTGAACTTAATTCCAACTATTTACTAGCCCAGGAGGAAGAATTTATGTGTTTGTATAATTTATTTGTCACTTGGTTGAAACATTTTTACGCCCTTTTTGATTGCCCAGAGGCGTATCTTGTTTAATCGTTTTATTATAAGACATTTAAAAATGTTTTCAGTTTTCTTTTCTAATTTACACATATTTGATAAGTTATCTAACTAGAGCTAATAGTTTGTTTATACTGAATTAGAAAACGTGACAACTAAACAAATTACAGCCAAATATGGGATCAGGTGAAGCGATCTATCTCCTATTTACCACGGTTGGCTAAAATCGCATAACCGAATTAGGTCCTACAGTGAAACCTCGATAAGTCGAACTTGGAGTTATCGAGGATTTCGAGATAACGAGGTTCGACTTATCGAGGTTAATAACTAGAAACCTCGAGTTATCGAGGTTGATTATGAGCCATGTTGCAAGAAAAAGTTTTAGACGATCGTTTTACCATATTTATTACTAATTGTAAGTTTAGATGTGCTGGTCCTTCAATAAGTTCCGAATTGTATATTTATTCAAGTTTATACTATTTTTCTTCGATTAATCGAAGTTTCTTTGAGTTACTGTGGTTTTGGAGACCGACTTGCCCTTATTGTTGTCCGCCAGGTTGCAAAATTTCAGCTTATCGAGGGTTACATTCGAGTTATCGAGGTAAAATAACGTGGAGTAAGATTGGAAAGTTAAGGGGATTGAAAAATCTTTGAGGTATCGAGGAACTCGAGGTTCGACTTAGCGCGATTGCACTGTATTAGGTATGAGATAAATTTTTAAAAAATCCATGACTTTTCCACAATTTTTTATCTTTATTCGTAATGAAATTAAAATGTGAAACATACTTTTGAGGAATTTCCAATACAACCTCCCAATAAATTGATATTTTCATCCAAAAATATCAAAAATGTACAAAATTTGAGATAACTTGAGAACTGTAAAAGATATCAATTTACGGTAAATGGCAAAAATGTAGAAAATGTTAACATCTTTAATTATTCTTTTAACTGATTTGTCGAAAAACCGTTAGTTTGCAAATTTTTCGCAAACATATGATTTTTTACATATTAATGAAAATATCTCAATAACGGTAAAAGATATCGGATAACGGTAAAAGACAAAATTGTGCAGAATGTCATTCTCATTAATTCACTTCATACATTCAGTCAGCAAAAACCCGTTAGTTTTCGAGATAATCGCAAAAAACTGTTTTTTTGGAAATAACGGTTTATCTCGATAACAGGTGGAGATATCGAGTTATAGCTAAAGACAAAAGTGTGGGAAAATTTATTTTCTCCAAGTTTTGTCATACTTAAGGCCACTAAAAAACGCGTAGTTTGGGAGTAAATCGAGAAAAACGAAATTGCGATTTTTGAAAAACCGCCATTTTGGATACTTCCGGTTAACGGATTTCCACCAAAAGTTGATAGGATCGTCCCATTTCAGGACTCAACATGCCTATAAAATTTCATGGTGCTAGCTCTATTAGTTTTTGAGAAATCTTGTACACAGACTGACAGACAGACGACAGACTGACAGACAGAAAGACATTTTTTTAATATGACTCCAATCGACTCAGGAGTGATCGGGAAATGTTTTTTAGGCAAAATTAAGAGGTCGAAATTTTTCATGAATACAATACTTTATTATACTCCGTAGAAGAAAGTAAAAATGAAACGAATATTCTAATTTCAAAGAATTTGAGTTCCCGCTTAAACTTCTTATATATAGGTCCAACAATTATAAAAACTCTTCAGCTCTCAGAAGCAGGGCAATTAGTGTTTTGTAGATATATGAGCGGAGACGTCTTTAAATTGGGGGGTTGTTTCCCGAAAGGAGTACCTTTGGTCATCTCATGCTATCGCCCAAGCAATTTTGACACATTTACCCAGTGTTGCCAAAGAAAATAGCCAAAAAAAAAAACCCTAAATTTTGATTAATGTAAGGTTGTGAAATATTGATACATTATTTTCAAATTTCACATTTTAAAATGTTATTCTTAAACAGTTCAAGTTTCGGTCTCCGGGTTTGGCCGTAATCGAAACCTGGCAGAATGTGTATTTTTTGGCCGGAACTGAAGGTTTGGTACGTGTTGGCGTTTGATACACGATAGTTGTCATGCGGTCATTTGTTATGGGCGTACCTTAGGAGAACGAACGAAGATAATCATTATATGACCCTTAGGGAAAAAGTTTTTCAATTTTAGTTTTTGCAAATAAAAAAAATCAAATAAAAAATATTTGGTTTATGGGAAGCCACCCCAACTGACAGACGGAAAGCCATTTTTGTAACAATGCTACGATCGACGCGGGAGTGCTCGGGAAATGTTTTGTAGGCAAAATTAAAAGGTCGACATTTTTTGTGAATGCAATACTTTCATATAAGAAAGTAAAAAGCGTAGTGCTCTCTTTTTTGTGCATCATTTTTTAAAGGTTTCTTTAGTTCCAAAGTTTTTTTTGCAAGACATTGGTTTTTTGAGCAACTTTTCTTCCATTTTTAATTCATTTTTTTCTACAGCCCTTTTCCGTTTTTCCTTCTTTTGTTTATTTGCAGCTATTTTTTCTATTTTTTCTTTTTCTGCTTTTAGGAATGCAATTACCGACACCATAAAGCTTTTCCTTATTTATTTAATTTTCTTCTTCATCTCTTTTGAGAATTGGCAATGTTGGATGGTTCTACTCGGTATATTAAATAATCCAGCCGCCTTTTTGATAGGTAAGCCTACGACTTTTCCTGCAGAGCCTGTTGCAATTCGTCCTCCGAATATTGTTTCTTATATGCCATTTATTTATTACTAAACAATAGAAGAAACGCGTGAAAGGTTTTGAAAGTCTATAACTGACTTGACGCAAGGGCTCAGAACTGGTGATAGTCTAACGTAGTCAAAACCCCTTGTCCCGGTAATGGGTCCCCGCTAATTTTACTTACAATAACAGTATTCTGTGCCAAAACTATTGTTAAACACTAAACTATTTTTTTTTTATTTCAAAAACAAAATTAATTTAATAAAAATATAATATAAAATGAAGAACAAATATTTACTTGAATTCGATAATTTGTGATTCTGATAAAAATAATTTTTGATGTAATTTGTGTAAGTACAAAATTTGAGCTTGTTATAAATAAAGTCATGTAATATATTTTAATCACAAAATCATTATTCCAGCAAACAAATATTCATTAAAACCGGTTTAATGACAACCCCATGATATTTAAGTTGATTGTTTTTACTAAGTTAATTATGGGTATAGTATGAAAATTATGACAATACTAATTTTTATGAAGTCACAAAAACGTATAATTTCTTACTGAAAACTCATTGTTTGTTGTGCAGGCTTATAAAATATAATATGTGTACTCATTTTAGTTTTATATTAACCTACGTCGCGATATGGGTAATATCAGAGGAATAACATTACATGCAAATGTTCATTTTCCGGGAAACTTTTAAAGAAGCGTGTAAACAACTAAACTTCAACCACAAAAAAATTATTACAAATTCAATTTTAATGAAGAGTCTGGTGTCTGGTAAACGAACTTTTTAAATTTCCCATTTACCTAAATTTATACAGGTAAATTGGTGTAGCGGAAATTCTAGTTTAAATATTCCAATATATTCCGCTTCCTGTTTGAACATTTCCAAATATTCAACTTAAGTTGAAAAAAACTGTTTAAAACAATACTTTATGTTCGATGTTACAAAAATGCAAAATATAATATGCAATTAATTTGCTAAAATTCCGAATAGAATTTTCAATTAGGCGATTTTATTATGTACTTGGTGCACAGATATCGTACTACTAGATCGCGGCACTCGAACAATTCCATAGCAAAAATATGGGACAGCGTGACTATGGTTGTCTCATTTATTCTTCGAACTTTAGTGATGTCAGACGTTCGAATCAACAAACTCAATAACACTTAAATTACATATATGTTTTACGTCGAACTCATAAGACTTATACACGGTTTAGGGAATTGCATATTAATGTATGTGGCAGCTCTGAATATTAACATGAATAATCGGTATAGGGATTGAATAATATTCCGTCGGGGACCTGCATAAGCATTTTTTCAGGAATTTTAATTTCCCAGAATTACTAGCTTTGTCCCTTTTTTCGTCATAGCTTTTTGACGTTTCAGTGGCCCATTTGAGATAGCAAATGGCTTGATCTAGTAGTAGGATATCTGTGACTTGGTGTTTCAGTAACTTCGAAAGAGTTTAGGTTCATTTCCACTACTGACTACTGTCTAACAAGTAGATGCAACTCCAGTGGTTCTTTTATCTACAAGTATCCAGTACTTGCCAGACAATAATATGACATTTGGTACAAGAACATAACCCCATAAAAAAAATTCCCCGTGCATTTATGCTTCGCTAAACTCATACACAGTTGCTCAACTAAATGTTTAGACCGGGAGTCGTACGATATACCGAAAAATAATATGTCGAAACATAAAAACACCGAAAATTTTAAACCCTGAATACGCCGAAATTTATTTTGTTGAAATATAAAATGCCAAAAAAATGTAAAAGACCGAAAATGTCGAAAATCGTTAAAAAAAATTAAAAAAAAAAAAACAGATCTTTTATTATACGTTTTTTGAAATTTACTTTTTTTCGCACTTCCAATAAAAAACACCTTTATATTGTTTTTCTAATTGATAAACAAAACCATTTAAGACTAATTTAAGAAACCATTTAAGACTTTGTTTAAGTCCTTCAGTATTTTACTCATGTTTTCAAAAATGTGTCTCTAAAAAGTATAAATTATCTAGCAATTAACAAAATTACTAGCTTAAAAAAACAAGGAAGTTCGAATTTAGTTCACGCAATTTGTGTAAAATGCAAAAGGATTGATTAAATTACTATTAGTATAATTTTTAATTTTTGTTTTTTAAATTAGTTACAGCGATTGAATAAATTTATGTACCTATATCTGTCGGCCTGGAACATATTCGACTTTATTATATAATTTTTATGTATTTTTCCATAAAACATAATTTATTTGATTAAAACATATTATAAAACTAATATGTGTATATGAGGATACAAATATTTTTTAATTCTATACAGTTGAAATATTTTCCTTTCGCTATTATTGTCAAAAGATATAATTTTTATATAAGATATTTGTTTGTCTTTATCTGAATCTACAAAAATATTGTTTAATCCTTTTGTTTTTTAAATATTCATATCAATTTCATTATTTAATTGTATTATTAATTATTTTAATTATATTTTGCGCCAGCGCGTTTTAAATTCTATACAAATATATATAAACTTTATTGTTTTAAATTTGAATTTTCTAACGTTTTTAAAAAGAATTAAAATTGAAATTCAATAACCTGAAAATTGATTTTTTGTTTCGTTTACATGCATAAATTTAATTAATAATTTTGTTACTGTTAAATTTGTACGGATTTAACAATACTTTCATTTGATGTACTATGGATTAGTTACAGTTTTTTCTTATCCAATTATTTGAGCTTATAATGGATAATATGTAAGTAGATATACATTCTTATTTTAATCTGTATGTATATAATAATATATGGTCAATTTATCGAGTCTATTTTATTGATTTTATTGTCGTCGATTTGTTAGTTACCGAAAAAAACGCTTTACAGTTTCAATTTGATATTTTACGCTAATAATAATTACATTATTCGATTATTTATTGTCGATTTATTTGTATAATTGTTTAAACGAGTTTATCATATTTTAGATAAGCCTTATACCATTGAGATATACTTATCCATCACGTATTTTAAATGGTGTACCATAACATGACACTGAAATAGTATAGTAGCTAATGTCATATGCATGAGTTTCAGGATTTGATTGTATTCGAGTTGTATTTTTGTTAGCTTTAGAAGATCCTGCGACCTTATCATGGATTTCGAATCGAAAATCAAATCAATTCGAACACTGCACCCGAAAACAAATCGAATTTGTATCACTTTCGTTTCGAGTAAAATGCACTGCCATAAATTAATCGAAAACAAAGAACGTATTTAGTGTCAATATTGAATTTAAAAAAAAAAACTTTGAAATGACTTAAATTTTCTTTTCGAGTTTTATTTCCGACGATTGAAAAGTGTTGGTGTAAACTTCCGAAAATGAATAACAAATATTTACTTGAATTCGAGTTAGCTGATGCCGTTTTAAATATTTCCGTACATTTGACTTTCGATTTGAGTTCCCTGATAACACCTCTGTTTTATCTCTTGAAACTTCGCCCCGTGCCACAATCTTAGTTGCGGAAGCTTGATTGTCAGTCCACTTGACAAGTTTCATATTGTTTAGTTACGCTTTGAAATCTTAGGTAATAACACATCCACAGGAGTCTTAACAGAATCACGTTTTTTTCACATTGGAGATGTAATTTAAATCATTTGGTGTCAAGATTTTTAACGACACTTGGATTAAATCTACGAAACTCTTTAATGATATCGACTGTTTTTTTTAAACTAAATTACGGTTATAAAAAGAAAGAAGAATTTATCAATTTGTATACCAAAATTTCAAAATCCTTCATTCGAATGATTTTCCAAAAATTCTCTTAAGTTTGTTATGTATTAAATAATATGCTACTACTTTACGTTCGGTCTCTTCTGAAAGGAGCTAAAAATAATTTAACCCGTTTTATAAAACACGAACTTTTTTAAGCAATTCTGTCACAAAATCTATATAATTTAAAACTGTTACTCATAACTTTTTTTCAATCTAGACATTTATTCATAACCGCTGTTTGCATTGACTTATTATATCATTGCGTGCCTGCATTTCATTTTAATAAAAGTAAGTAAATGATGCCAACTTTGCGATTTGGATTTTTCGCAATTATTTTTGTGATTTTCACGAATTTCACTTTTTTTTTAATATAATTACATGATATATTTATCTTACATATAAAAATGTATACATACGATTGTTTTTTGTAAAATAATTGAACTGTACATAAGCGCATTTTCCTAAAAATTCATATTAATAAAGTTTTTTTTTAAAACTAGAAAGCACTAAACGAGGGCTTTTAGTTCCTTGAGCATGGCTATATCTAATTAATAATTGAATATTATTTATATGCATTAAATATTACTTGATGGCTTTGGATAAACGCTCTAAATATTAAGCTTTTAAGTCGATGCGGCTTAATTTTAAATTATAATACGAATATTAATTTCATAAATTAACTTTTCTACGCTTAGAGATTTGCATAAATAGTAAAGAATTTTTTTATGTCCTTCAAATATGTATTATTATTATTTACATCAGCATTTTGATTTAGTTGACATTAATATTTTTCTCGAATAATTTAATAAACACGATTAGCGCAAGTTTTCGTAGGTTTCTAGTTTCTTTTAGTATGCTCTTTTATCAATAAATAGTAAAACGTAATTCAGAAAATCCTTAAATTTAATAATCTAAAGCACTAATTTTGGGCTATTTTATGTTTTCATAAAACATCGTTCAACTTCTACAGTGTTTTTAGGTGATTATGTTTTACGTTTTAGACTCAAAACTCACCTATAACAGATAAAATTTTAATAAACTATTCTAAAGTTTTTTTTTTATATTATTGTCGTTGTTTGTTATACTTTTACTTTGTTTAAATAGTATGCAAAATCATTTTTATTGTGACTCTATAGAGAAATTGTTTATGACATATATACTACAGTCTTTATTTTTTTAAAGCCATCAAGTAATTTCTTCAAATAACACGTTTAAAGATTTAAAAGCCCATTCATTGTTTTTAAAAGCTACTACTATACTAAATATTCTACATAAGTTCCCATATCTCATCGATTTATCGTTAATGTTCGTACCGTTGTTGGATCCATTTCGTCGAGGTCCCTACCTTTTGTTTCTGGAACAAACATTACTACGAATAGTAGGCCGATGCAGGATATACATGCATAAAGCCAAAAAGCTCCATGAAGTCCTAATAGTTCCTGCAATAGAAATATCAAATATTGTAAAAGAATATTCTTTAATGTTTTCATAAAAACTGTAAATGTTTTAAAATTAGACTTTCTTGCCGTATCACACGTTTTTCCTCAAATTTTATTATAAAAATTTAATATATCTTTATTAAAAGTAAATTTAAAAAATATACTTACTTGAAAATCGATGAATGTTTTAACACCCAGGAAAGCACAGAAATAACTAAAGCTTGTTGCAATTGAGCTGCCAATGCCACGATATTCAAGTGGAAATAATTCCCCAACTAAAAGTGATGATATTGGAGATATTCCTTTATAGAAAGTGGAAAAAATATAATAAAAAAAAATAATTAGCTTTGATTATAATTTTAAAAAAATATATAAAAACTACATTTCAGTGAAGCTAACTGGTGTTTGCTGCACTGCACTGGATAAATTTTGTATGCTTGTCAGAGGGTAATTAGTTTTCTTGCCAAAATTTATGGTTAATAATATACATTTTTTTTAAATGCAGAGCTACGTTCTCTATACAAACAGCTTCACAATGAGAGAATCGTCGTGGGCAAAGGGTAATTTTTGGGGGAATTAAATGAGGATTTGTTCTTGCACTTTGACAGTTTGCGATAAAAATAAAAATAAATTGTTAGAGAAGATCTTTAAATTGCAACTAGCAAATAACTTAATACTATGTTCACACCGACGCAAAATCACGTAATTTTGCGAAATGATTTAGATCTTAAACCAAAGTGTTCACACAGAGGTTAAGGTAATTTTGTTTGACATCTCAACGAAGTTGGTTCAAAAATGGATCGAGGAAGTTTGTGTAGGATTGCTATGAATTTTAGTAATATGATGAATAATATAATTCAAAACATCGATGAAATATGTGCAAAGAGAATTAGACACTTTAGAAGAAAATGGAAATGATCTGTAATGAAAATAAACAATTATTTTCCATTTCATATTTAACTGCATCATAAACATGTCCATTTATTTATTTTTTCAGACCACAGGTTTACTAATATATCCTCTTCGCGTACGGAACACGGCTTCTTTTTCTTATATTTCCGTTTATCCAATGCAGCACAAATGTCAAAACTGATGTGCTGAAGAGAGCTGAATAAGTGATGCAGGGTTGTATCCATTGTTTTTGCTTGATTTCGTTCGTAATTTTGTGGAAATTGCATACTTTTAGTGATTTTGAAAACAGGCAAATGTACTGGAAATCTCGTGATTTCGAGCGTGATTTCGTTCAAAATTACGAAAATCTTCAAAATTACGTAATTTTGCGTCGGTGTGAACATAGTATTAAGCAAGACAAACAATTTGGTATTAAAAATTGTATATTTGATGCCAAATATTGCGGTTAATTTTGACAGAGTGAAATTGGTTGAGGCGAATTTAAGAAAAATAAATTCTTTAACCGGATCATTTTTTTAAATTTTCTATTCTCTGCATAGTTCCAGAACATTAAAATCTACACCTAATACCGGAATTTTATTTGCCATCATGACATTCCTCGCCCTTGATTGTCAAATGTGAAAATGCAAGTACTATCAGATAAATATGAATTATTCTTTACGTTCATTATCTCGCAATTACCGAATGTAAGAAAGCTTGGACAAGTTGAAAATATAACTATTTATATAGTAGCAGTTCTCTAAAACATTCAAGGCGCAAGTTTAATTTAATAATACTTTAATGAATTCGTTAAATTTCAAGTATTTATAGAAAAAGAATGTACAAAATCGTCGAATATATCAAAATAATTGAGATTTGGTTTTCTCATAAATGAAAAAAAATGTCAATTATTGATGATTCAAACGCCCAGAGACAGAAATTATATTCGGAATATTTAGGTGTACTTTTTTTTAGATATACCATGACCTTACTTATTGTTATTTTATTTATAGATTTATAAAAAATGAATATAATTTACCTAATGAGAATGCTATAGTGAAGACAAGAACACATAATAATGGTATCCAATCAGTATTCCCTGTAATATTATCCGGATCGAAATTGTTACTGCTAGCAATTAATTTATTCGTTTGTTCGTAGTAAACATATGAACCGAAACTGGCCAATGCCAATGACATGAATACACTACTAGTAATCAATAATGGTATACGTCCAACAGTATCAATTAGTAATCCAGATAACATTGATGCTAATAATTGTACGAAGCCAACAGCTATAGCACCGCCATGTGGATTCATGCCGGCAAATGTCTGACGGAATATCTTAACAGCATAGAAACCGAACGAATTAGCACCTGTTGGGAGAAAAAATATTATCTCTTTAGAATACGCATATAGTTCAGTTAAAGAATTCATTATGAAAATTCTCGTGTTTAAATCATTCAAATTTTCTCTTATCGGATTGGTAACAAAATTTTAAGTAGTTAAGCAGATATGCCATAAAATATCTATGTTTAATGAAAAAGGGGTAATCAACCTTTTCGTTTAAGAAACGAATGTCTCTAAATGAGGCCTTCAGTGCAATAACGGACTAACACACATGTCGAAATCGTGAGTTTTTTTGTGTTTGAATCACTATTGCGAGTGAGTTTTTAGATAAAATTGTTTGGATGCACAAAAGAACATTTCAACATTGAGTAATACAGTCCACAGAATGTTTTTTTTCCAAAAATTTACAGTCAATAATAGTACAAAAGTGGAAAAGCTTCAAAAACTCGATTATGTGGCTTACTCCGTTATTGCGCTGAAGGCCTCAAAAAATAAAATGTTCTACTAAAATTATGGTTTCTTGAAATGATTCACCTCGCTTACATTTTTAGTTACTACTTGAATTTTTTTTGTGCTTCAAATACTGACTATTAATGGCAAACCTCCAAAACCCTGCGAAATTATCTAAAATCTCATTTGGGCAAAGCTGATGGTTTTAGCATGGAAGCTTTGAACAATTGTTAACCGAATGATCCGAAACGGCAACAGCTTGAAACAAACTGACTGAGAGTCGAATGGTTTATGCGAAACAGAGATATAAAATAGTACCTATATTACGCAACAAGGGGCGAAAGTCAACGATTTCAAGAGTGTGAAGTTAGCTGCACGAGCGAAGCGAGGGCAGATATCACTCGAGTGAAATCGGTGACTCCGCTCCGAGTTGCGTATACAATTTTTCATAACAAATTCATTGAAAATATGCCTTGAGATGCCATTTAAGCGCGATTTTGGTATTGGAGAGTAATGCAAAAGGGGGTTTGGGGGCCGAAGCCCCACATGCGGGGTCCAGGGGCGGAGCCCCGGCCCCCTGATCTCAGCAGAAGTGAATTTTTAAAAGAAACAAAACAACTATATTCTATAAATTCGTTTTATTACTAAGAAATGTTGGTCAAAACAGATTTTAATTTTTAAATTTCTTTCCTTTGAAATAAAAAATCAACATAACAAAAAATGGAAATCGGTAATGTCCAACTAAATCACACGCAAAATACAATGTGAAATGCAAAAGTGCTGATTAGCTGTTTCAGTTTTTCTCCCCACTGAAATGAAAAATCAACATAACAAAAAATGGAAATCGACAATGCGCAACTATTGTAAATCACACTGCGCTCGTATAGCTAACTTCACTCGTTCAGTTTCATTCATAAACGTCGCGAAAACACAGTTTCGGCCTGCTAATCGCACTTTCGCCCCTAGGGCCGAAAACGCAACTTTCGAACCGCTACGGAGGCATCGAAAGGCATATTTTCGATGCATGTGTTATGAAATAGTATATTACGCAACAAGGGGCGAAAGTCAACGATTTCACTCGTGTGGTGAAGTTAGCTGCTCGAGCGAAGCGAGGGCAGATATCACACGAGTGAAATCGTTGACTCGCTCCGAGTTGCGTATACAATTTTTCATCACACATGCATCGAAAATATGCCTTGAGATGCCTCCGTAGCGGCCAAAAGTTGCGTTTTAGCCCCTAGGGGCGAAAACGCTACTTTCGCCCCTAGGGCCGAAAACGCAACTTTCGGCCCGCTACGGAGGCATCGAAAGTTGCGTTTTCGGCCCTAGGGGCGAAAGTAGCGTTTTCGCCCCTAGGGGCGAAAACTCAACTTTCGGCCCGCTACGGAGGCATCGAAAGTCATATTTTCGATGCATGTGTGATGAAAAAGATTTTTTCCGTGAACCAACTATAAAAGTATGAACTAGACCAGGGTGTTTGGTATGATAAGAGATTTTGATTTCGGTATGTCCGTCCGTCTGTCCGTGAACACCATAACTTTCGAAAGGATTGAGCTAGAGACCTAAAATTTTGTATAGTTACGTTTCTCATTCTTGAACGGGAAACATTGGACAATTCCTTTAGCCATATTTCATACAAATGGAATTTTCCCGTTTCCTTGAAAATTGTGCTTCATATCGAAAAAATGTATAAAGATGAAATGTGTTTAGAATTATGATTATATGATAACGGTTCCAATCGAATCACTCCTTTCCCCTCTCCTATACAAATGTATTTTTTTTAAATAAACATATAGAGTATTTAACGATTGGCTCCTGGCAATTGTAGCTTTTCATATGTTTAGAGTTTAAGTCTGCCTTTTTAATCCAACTTAGTTGAAAATGTAAACCTTATAAGCTAAATTTTATATTTTAGGTTGAATTTTTAAACTGAAAAGTTTAAAAGTTTGATTCATTGCTACAAAGAATTGCTAAAAAACCCTGAAATTGTTCGAAATGGTGCTTTGATCGCCACGTTACTTTGTAGCCGATTCAAGTGTCCGTAGAGCGTTTGTTTTACCCCTCAAAAACGTTAGATCCGATTTAAGGGCAGGAATGAAGTTGGACATATAAAAAGCTATCCTATTTTTCTTAAAAGCTTTTTTAAGGACAAATTCCTGATGATTTGTTTTTCAAACATTTAATTAAATATTGTTAATTAAGTGGATTTTTATATTTTTAATTAATATTAGCTGTTATTTTCTACAAAAATGAAACTTTTATTCTAGTATCTTTAGCTTCTAGTATCTTTGTTTTGGTCTCCTTCAAAATGGAGCTTTTCCTTATATTCCGGACAATAAATAAAAAAATCTCGACAGGAATATTTGTTCATTTCTTTTAAATTATCTCTGTTTTATTTTCATTTTAATAAATAGGTAAGAAAAAGCTATTTTACAATTTTGTATCTTAATAGAATACACTTCGGAATTCGAGTTGGTCTTTAAAAATTTGCGACTCCGGAGTCGGAGTTGCAGTTTTTTTAGAACAACTCCACACCCCTGATCAAAACTATTTGAAAATTCATCACAATTGCCATGAATACAACACATAACAAAAACACCCTAAGCGACACGACAATCGCAGTCAGGGTGATTGCATGAATAGACAGGGATTTTTACCCATTTGTCATTTTATCACTTTAAGGTTAATTATCCCTGTTCCGAGTAGAAACTTACCTGTAAAACGTTGAAATACCATAAGGCCACATGTTATCATAAGTGGTTTAATGAGCCGAACATTCTTGAGAACATTCTTAACGTTCGTATAAATATTTCTAGCTGATGATCGGGCCATTCGCGTGCATCCGCTACCTTCACTGCCATTTGTCGCCAATGATGTCGCTGTTGTCGATGTGAGCTCATAAAAATTATGTTTAGTCGCCCGAACATTTGATCTTATCGTTTCTAATTCTAGTTCTACGTTTTTACGTGGACCACGTAGCCATTGAAGTGATCTATAGTAGCATTATCAAAAATGAAATTTATCGTTATCAGAATTTTAATCAAATTAAGCTTCATAATCATAAACCTCAGAAAATATAGTTTTTTTTTCTGAAATCGAGCTATTAATAATGTGTGATGTGAGAATTTCTCTTTAAAACGTATGCGGCTCAAAAAACAAAGACCTACCTGAAAGCATCTTCATCACGTCCCTTAAGTACTAAAAAGCTTGGAGTTTCGGGTACATAAATCACAGTTACAAATAACATCATTGGTGCAACTGATACGAGCATAGCCAATTGACGCCAATCAAGATAAGCACCCAATGAAAATGATATTAATATACCTAAGTGGCCAGAGATTTTTTGTATTGCACTAAGGAAACCTCTTATATCTGGTGATGAGATTTCACTTATGTAAACCTATATTTTTTGGAAAAAAAAGAAAAAATCGGATTAGAAATTTTATTTTATACAAGCTTTACATAAATAAATTAATTAGGTTTTAATTAAAGATTTTGGGGTGATCGATAAAAGATTTAAAGGTGACTTTCGTGAATTGGATAGTATGTAGATATGTTAAACAAATTTTGATATTATAACGGCTTTTATACTATTTCCATCTAACATGATTACGACGTATTCATGTCTTTTCTATACGAATTTGGAACCGCTTAAAAATAATTTAAAGTAGTGAATTTTTGGTTTTCTAAGTTATTTGGCCGAGTGATTTTAATGAATACAATTAAATATTTTAGAATCCCTTCTAACTGTTTTTTATTTTATTTTATTCACAGTGATTAAATTCACACAAGTGTCACTCAAACGTGAGAGAAAAAGAAACATTTGAATTTTTAAAAACAAGAATCTATTGACTTAAAACGAAACAAATAACTTGTTTCGATTTTGTGTATCTCAGTGTTTCCCAACCTTTTTAGAGGCAGTCCCACAATTGAAGGCAACCTGCTGGTATACACTGAATCGCAAAAATATATTTGTTTAGAATTTTCAGAGTATATGACAAATTTAAAAGATATGAAAATATAAGCCCTCTAAACTTTGGGTTTATGGAGGTAAATTAATAGTTTTTAAAAAAAAGGAACTGGGTCAAAATTAGGTTACAAAATATTAACCTAAATAAAAACTTTCAAAACAAAAAAAAAATTGAAAGAAGAAGTGGTTATAACATTTTTGGTGTAATAAATCATTTTATAAATAAAAAACCTAGATTGTTAATTAGAATAACCAAATATCTAATTACCTGAGTAACCATAGATACTATGGAGCAACAAAATCCAGCAATGAATGCCGTTGCAAACATTGTTTCAACGGATTTTGCAAATACCGTTAGAATCCATGCCATTGAAAATGGTAACGACATTATTGTTAAGACGCGTTTTCGGCCATAGCGCATAGCAACCCCTCCAAACATTCCACCGAACAAAGCGCCTACCACAAGACGAGAAATTGACAAAAAATTTATTATTAATATAATGTTATGTTTTCGTAATTAATCATTAAAAATGCACACAAATGTTTTATTTAATTTATTTTTGAAGAATTACATACCTAATAATGACAAGCTGGCAACCCAGCTGGCCTGCTGATCTGTTACCGAAAACGCTGTATAGTTGCCCTTGTGCTTTATTTGTATATCCTGAAGATTAGCGATTGCCGGGCTTGTGTATCCTTTCCCTAGTCCGGCAGCCAGTGGTCCCAACGATACAGCCAAGGCTGCAATTATCTGACGAAAAAACAGTATATTACAGTGGGTAAAAAATTACGGAAGTAAAAAAGGAAACAAAATAACAGAAAGCAATAAAACTGAAATTTGTTATATTGTTAACAGTAAGCGTAAAACTCCAAATGAATCGACCGATAAATCAATCCTTTTATCTTCTTGATATAGGACAGTGTTTATCAACATTTTTTGAATTATCTAATCAGCATTTGCCATATAATTTAGAATTCCTAGCGGCAGGGTTGTAAATATCCTTTTATTGTAAAACAACATAAGAAAAGTTACAAATACCAGGGGCCAATTGGGCCAAATATTCTAGGTGACGGCAGACCAAATAATGATTTCAAAGAATTCATTTATATGGAGGTGGGGCAAGGAGTGATTCGATTGAATTGTTTTCGCGAAAATCGCACAAAACTATTTCATTTGAATGTGAGAGGGGAGAAGCAATGGTTCTATTGAATTTTTATGTATGATGAAATTATGTAATATCTTATTTTAAACACATTTTGCCTTTATATTTTTTTTTCGATAAGATGGTCGGTTTTCGGAAAAGTGCAAAAAAAACTGTTTCGTTTCTATGCGGGAGGGGGGGGGGGGGGGGGAGAATTGGTCCGAGTTTACCTGCCCAACAACTTAGCCTTCTCGTTTTCGAGAAACTTTTGAAAGTTATGGTGTTCACGAACAGACAGACAGACAAACATACGGACGGACAGACATGCGAAAATCAAAATCTTTTTTCATAGCAAACTCCTTGGTGTAGTTATTTTTGTGTCCGATGATTGGTTCGATGCGTTACACACGGTATACTTAATCTAATATGCTTTTACATAGTGTTCCAGTGGCTTGGACCGATGATAACAGAAAATAAGACAATGTTATATGTTAATTATTTTTATTTCTTTATTGAAGCCAAATAATATGAAACATGGCAATTATGTGTGAAAGATAATATCCCTCAAATGTTCGCCAAGGCTTCGGCGGCACACATCTACTCGATGGTTAAAATTTTTGATGACATCTCTGCATAATTGCTCTTCGATCCCACGGATATGCCTTATTATTTCATCCTTCAACTGTTGAATTGTTGTTGGCTTATTGGCATAGTCAAACCGCCCGAGTGTAGGAAATTTCACTGACTTTTCTCATACATATGATTACTGAAAAACGCCTAGTCTCGGAGTAAAACGCGAAAAACGAAATCGCGAATTTAAAAAAGTTGTCACCTTGGTTACTTCCGCATAACCGATTTCCACCAAAAGTTGATAGTATCGTTTCATTTTAGGACCAAAGATCTCTGTAAAATTTCATGGCTCTAGCTCCAATAGTTTTTGAGAAATCCCTTAGACAGAAAGAAATTTTTGTAATAATGCCCCAATCGGCTCAGTAGTGCTTGAGAAATGTCTTTTAGACAGACTCGAAATTTTTCATAAATACGATACTTTACGATACTTCGTATAAGAAAGTGAAAAAAAATTTGAACGAAATTATAAAGGATACATGAACAAAATGATAAAGAAATTCTGGAAAAATATTAAGAAATTCTGGACGAATATTACATAGTAATTAAAACTTCTAATTTAGTTTCTGCGATCATAAAAGATGGAACAAATAATAATAGCAAACTAACATAACCTAAAATAAAAAATGACAGCATGTAAAATTTCCCATTAACTACTCCTTATTTTGCAACGTTGACTGACAGCAATCGATAAAGAAACGCAGGCTACCGATGATGTGGTTAGCTTCAAACTATTTCGTATTTGATGTGAAAAGATACAATTTTACTAGCTAGCAGCACTTTCATTCAATTTCAAAAGGTTTTCCATTTATTTTTTCCTTTGTGAATTTTCTTGTTTAACATGAGTTTCGATAAAACACCAGGTCATAAAATTGTTTTTGTTATTGCCGTGCGGTTGCAAAGGATCTGCACTACTACGATCTGCTAAACTTTTTCATATCGTTCAGCCACTATATTCAAACAAAAAAACGGCGAGATACCCTTCTTTATAAAGTCTGAATGTATAGCTCGATTTTTCATTTCGCTTTGAAATTTCTTGGAAACTTTAGATGTTTGTTGTTCCTCGATTATTTATGTTGATAAAACATGAAAAAACCAGGAAACCACAAAAATTTACTTAACTCGTCCCATCGCTGAATGATATCCCCTTTATAATGTTGGTAACTCCCGTTTCCATCAATTTTGCTCATTTTTTTCATATTTTATTGTTTCCACACTTAAAAACGGTGCTACTTTTTGTATTGACGGATTATTATTAGGCATCAAAAGGGCACAATGAAAATTCCCTAACGTAAGTGAGAGAAGAGTTTATTATCAAATATTTGTCTTTTAATGAAATTGTTGAGGTTTTCTTGCCACCCTTGCGAAGCAATAGGAATGTAGTTTGCGGTTTAAGACTTTACAAGTTTTTCAATTAACTTTAACACCGACGGCAACTATAAAATTGGAGGAATTTACCAAACTAAATACAGCCATGAACATCTACCCATTCATGCCCACATTTAAATTTACTTTCCATGTTTAAGCCCTTCTAGATTTTTTGTAATGATTTAACTGTCTAGTGTAACACAATTTCGTTTCTGCAAGAATGTTCGCTCATTGAACCCTGAGTTGATTTAGTTTACGGATTAATTTTTTTAGTTGATTTTTCAACAACTTTTATTTAACCCTTTCACTCGGCGCGTACACAATTGTGTACATCATATTTAACTCGCATTTCTAACAGAATTAGAAGGGAGAGGGACAATGATTGACATGTTATGTATACAAATGAGTACATTATCTAAAAGAGACTTCTAAAAAGATATTTGAATTTTTTAAATTTTGAAATATATTGTGTTGCTACATATTATTATTGAAAAAAGCAAAAAAAAAATGTTGTTTTTTTTTCAATAATAATATATATTTTTATATATTATTATTGAAAAAAGCAACAACACATTTTTTTTGCTATTAGAAATAAAGGGTGGTTAAATTTTAAGGGCCGATGTTGAATGTGAACCACACCTAAACGTAAAGTTTTTTTCTGCATTTCATTTGACATTTCTCAATTTCAGACTAACTCAATTTGAACCATGGAAAGATACACAATCGAGCAACGCGTTAAAGTTATTCAGGCTTATTATGAAAATGGGCGATCAATTTTCGAAGAAAATCATCTTCAGTGATGAGGCACATTTTCACCTCAGAGGATTCGTCAATAAGCAGAACAGCCGCATTTGGGCGAATGATAATCCAAGAGTGATTGTCGAAAAACCAATGCACCCACAAAGAGTGACTGTTTGGTGCGGTTTATGGGCTGCCGGCATCATCGGGCCGTATTTCACGAAGTGCACGATATGCATTTTGATTTGAACGCCCATTTTCATAATAAGCCTGAATAACTTTAACGCGTTGCTCGATTGTGTATCTTTCCATGGTTCAAATTGAGTTAGTCTGAAATTGAGAAATGTCAAATGAAATGCAGAAAAAAACTTGACGTTTAGGTGTGGTTCACATTCAACATCGGCCCTTAAAATTTAACCACCCTTTAAATGCCGAGTGAAAGGGTTAAAGACTAAGAATTTTTGATCTTCAAGCTATTTTTAATTAACTATAATTTGCTAACCTACATAAGAACGTCTACTTAAGGATTTGTTGGGCCTACCTGCAACCTTTGGAAAAATCAAACATAACAAAAGCTATAATTGCCAATCTGGCAATCATTGGAGACCCGTATGGTGATATTCGTATCAAAATTCGAACAGTTATACCAAAATTCCAATTTGAAGTCAAACTTTCCAATAAGATTTTTTAAAATTTATTCCAATCGGATTTTTATGTATGGGAGTTTTATGTAGAATCATATCCTAAATAACTTTTATTTTGCACTTTTTTGATAAGATGCACCGTTTTTGAGATATTCAAAAAAACCGTTTTCGTTCGTATGGGGGGTACCCCCCCTAATGGTCCATTTTTGCCCATTAACGAACTTAGCCTCGCATTTTACGAAAAACGGATCTGCGCAAAATTTCAAGTCTCTAGCTCAATCCGTGCGCCCGCAATCGGCGCCACAGACAGACGGACAGACAGACAGACGGACAGACAGACAGACGGACGGACATGCAAAATTCAATTTTTTTTTTATCATTCTAAACACACTGGTGTAATTCATTTTTTTGTGCGATGACGGGATCTTGGCGTTACAAACGGTAAGGCAAAGTTAATATACCCTTTGGTTTCACCATACGGGTATAAAAATTTTTTTTTGCACGTTCACAGCCCAACTAACAATTTTCGTCTCATAAGACTCTACTAGAGTCTTTTGAGAGTTTTCATACAGGGCTATTTCACCCTTGTAGAATGCTACAACTATTTTTTGAGTGGCTCATGAGGCTTAAATGGCGCACTTATGAGAACTTTTTTTATCTGATAACAAGACATCAGTTCTTTTTGTAAGAGTCACGAAAGGTTCACAAGAATACTATTTGAATTCTAATGAGAGTTTATTGATATTCTCATAAAACTTTCATAACAAGTACGTTATGCTTTGCTAAAAAGAGAAGAGTATATAAAAATATCTAGCCGGTTTTATTTTTGAAGAGTTAAAGTAATTTTTTAAAGAGTAAAAGTTATTTTTGAAGTGTTTATTTATTTTCGGATCCGAGTCATGTCTACGTTTGCGTATGATAATATTGTATTAGAATTTCATATGACATAGATTTTAAATTCTATTTTTTCGGATATATAGACAAAAATTATATGGGGAATGCAATTTTCCTGATAATATAACATATTTTACTTCGAAAAAATGCGAAACCCCTCGAAAAAATCGAAAAAGTTAGATATATTATAAATCGGAAATATAATATGGAAAAATTAAATTTTTAATATAATTGATCAAACTGTTTCAATTGTTTTAATGCGTTTTTGTTTTTAACGAAAATAGCTTTTTGCAGTGTTTTTAGGTCCTAATTTACATATATAAGCAGTTTTTGGAATTTCAAAGTTTTACTGTTAAAAAAGATCAAGGAAAAATATGGTGCCTGTTGACGAAGATTTATTTTAAGAATAAAATTCTACTAATAAGAACATAAGCTCGCGTTATGCGAGTTCAACTCTTTTATGTCTCATATGAGCATTTTAACAAGTATTTTTATACTTAAACTTTTACAAGCGCGTTTTTATGAGAATCATACGAATTAACTGCTCATAACGTTTTTATTTAAGATTTAAACTCTTTAAGTGTTAAAACTTTATAAAAAATATACAATGAGAACATAAGTTTTTAAAGGCTCGCTACAAGAGTTCAAAAATCGCCTTGCTATAAGCGTAAAAGATTCAGTAGCTCTAGTAGCGTCATACTCTTATAAAAAGAACGCTATCAGAAAAAATTAGAGTGTCATTACAAGAACTATATTATGAGTGTTTCCAGTGTGTTAAGAATATTTAATGAGAAGATTTCAAAATTCGTAAGAGTTTTGGTCTGGAGAGTTTGTTAGTTGGGAGTAAAATATTTCGTGTTTTATTTCTCAAAATATTAACTTGATCGGATAAAAATTGCCGAAGGTAGGCGACTTTAAAGTCATGTATGCAGGTGGATTTGAAGCATTTATGACATAACTTAAAACTGTAATCGCGATTTACTTAATAGTTTTATTTAAACAGTATATAAATCTCGAAAAAAATACGTTTTTTTGGCCTTGCAGGTAGGCATAATCCCTTAATTATACGAGTAGGTCGACCGTTTTTAAAATTATTTTTTATTAACATGGTCGACAAAAAATTGAAATAATTTTTCTTTTGTCGACAATCAATTGCTAAAAGTATATTGTGAGTATAGAAAAAAAACCTTTAAAAATCTATTGTGAGTAAATGTTTTTAATAACCGTGTGCTGTGCAGGAGCCAGAAACTAATTTCTATGTTAAAGATTTAGATTCTTTGGCCATAAAATAGTATAATATACTACTGATATCATTATTAGATCAAAGGTTGTTCACAACACTGTCAGAGTTTTTACACTGCCCAAATTACACATTTTAACAGTATACACCCAGTATATTTGCAATAGCATTAAACAGACTTTCTAATTATGCACTATAAAGTGTTTAAAACTAGCTCCAAGATTGAGCAATAACAAATGCAAAATTACAAAAACTTTCTGATCTGCCTGCCAAAAGCGCCAAATACTTTAGATACACCCCCGCCATGACTTTGAAAGTTTTTATGGTTATGAAGTATTCTTCAATTTATTCTCGTTTGCAAATTTGTGTGACTTCAAAATTACACAATCTTTTGTGCTACTCAAATGCATTTGTCAAGCCAGTGTCCAGGGAATGCATTTTAAAGACAAATTATTGCCTAATACAAGTATATTCACAGTTCATAATAGATTCATTAATAGAACATCGGCTTTGTAAAAGTTTTGTAATATTATTCATTTAGTGGAACTATGAATGAGTAGAGAATTATTATATGTTAAAGTTTCTTTCAACTACAATACGATTAACGAGTAACGAACCAAGCATTTTCATTAAGAAACAGCTCACATCATGGGATAATGTGGGGAACAAATAGTGAGCTACTTTTTTTTCCCTAAATTTCGTTGTTGAAAACTTGAAGAGAAGATATTAATTTTAATTAAGTTCACTGTCACATTTGAGAGTGTTTCGTTCTTAGAAAGATTGTTACTATTTACGAACCACTCAAAAATGATTGACGTGAATTACATCGCGTCGGCATTTTCTTTGGTATTTTACTATTTTCATTCATTTACTTAACAAAATGAGAAAGCGACCGGGAACTCTTCTTCACAGTTTCACTTAGCTCTTAAATAAGCAAACTTAAATGGTTTCTAATTAGAAGTAATAAATACGGTTCAATTAATCGATTCTATTTCCAGATAGCCGCATAGAAGAGGTTAACAAGTCCCATCAATCCTGCATGTTGAAAGATTCGAAGGGCCTTTAAGAAACTGAAGAGGCGTTATTCAAGTAACCAACAATGTTGTATTTCGCAATTCTTCCGTTCTTGCTCCCAGAAATGCAGTTATTTCTAGTTATAATATGGGTTTAGAAAAATATTGTGGGCATGAGAGTTAGGTAATAATTTTTTTATTTGATTAATAGGTGCCGTTTTTAGAAAACGTGAAATTTAATATTTCAATCCAATTGTTCTCAATTAAGGCAAATATACAGACTACTGTCCTAAATGTGAAAAGGATTTTTTTTTGTAAAATATCGTATCAGTTACATTATCAGCAAGATCAAAAATATTTTGTACGCTTCACTGCTTTTTGTAAGGCCATGTACAAATTTTGATTGTTGTGTAATGTCATGAATTAATCAAAAGAAAACAACAAGTTCGATTATGGAAGGGAGAGCTCCTTTAAAATCTAAAGGAAAACACAAGAAAAGCTACAATTTTTAGTGGATCCGTTGCTGACGGCTTGATGTTAAATTAATAAGATATTTTGAAGCTAAGCTAACATCATCCTAATTCTCGCTCTTCTCTTCCACGTTCCGTCCCTTCAAACAACGTTTTTTTAGGAAAACAATTTGTGGAGTTGTAACTCTTTAACAGTCACGCCTATTGGAATATTATGCACAAATTAGTCATTATTCATATTTTTAAATTCATTTCATGGCTTTAACACTAAATGCAAACATTTATTTTGCGGTTGGTTTTATTATACAATTGCACAGAATTTGATTTTTCTTCTCATATATCGCTATGAGGTAAACTTTGTTGAAAATTAAACAATTTATGTTGAAAATTTAACAATTTTTGTTGACGATTTAAGAATTCTTCTTAAAAATCAAACAATTTTGTTGAAAATTAAACGTTTTTTGTTGAATATTAGGTAAAACCTGAATTTTAAACATTTTTAGAAGTAAATGTACTTTATTAATGAAGTAATGTTGCGCATAAAGTGACGTAGATTTACACTCTAAGTGTGAACATTTTCAGTGTATTTTTTTTTAAATTAAGAGTGCTTCTTCGCTAGATATGTACTGATAATTACCCGCTAAGCAGCAACTCTGTTAAGAACACAAGCCGGTTACGAGCACACGAAAGTGTTGCCAAAAAATCAAAAGTACATTCAAGTTGACCCGCTTAGCAACACATTTAATTTCATCAAGCGCACAAAGAAAGTTAAAACTAAAAAATAGTAAAAAATGTATCATAAAATATCGCAATAGGCATATAAAATGCCAGACGAAAGTATTCGTTAAATTTATTCCTAAATGTTATTTTCCCCGTCATCGAAAATTTTGTTATGTTTTTACATCTCTTACATACCAAGTATAACTCGTAAAATAATTTGGAAACATGGCTTTGAGAAAATCACGGTTAAATTTATTTTTTAAATGCTCCAAATTAGACTGCACACATTTAAAGTCATGTCGGCATAACTTCCGCAAAACATCCGATCAACTTAATCTTTTGAGAGGTAAAAGTCGAGAACTTTAAGAATATGCAAAAAAAAAAATAGATTTTTCCAAATATTGCAGGTAAACATAACCCATTAACATTTTTTTAAATCAGCCATTTTCGAGACCGTATTTGGAAGAGGTTCAACTTTGGTTAAAAAACTTCGGTTAATCTGTCCGAAATTTTCCTGTAGTACTTCTGTAGTACTTCTGTACAAGAAATTTCAAGTCAAAAAAATATCATTTGACCGCTACATAGGGGGATAAGGAAATTTTTGATTTATGGAAAATCAATTTTATTTAAGAAACCAGATATGAGAACATCCTGCTTAGCAGCACAAATTTTTCGAGCCCGATTGATGTTCTCTTAAGCGGTTTCGACTGTAAAAGCGTCAAGCAGTATTTTTCACAAAAGAAATGTGTTGTTTAGGGTTCCCAGACGATAATAGCAAAATTCAATACATTTCTAGTGAACTGATAAAAACAATACATTTGAATTGAAAAATTATTTACCTGAGTATAATGATGTGATCTATGTTTAACATCACCCTCAATTGTAGCTGATGTCCTATGATTGCCATTCATAAGCTGCTGGTTTTGAATAATGATTTCTTCACGTTGCATCCTGATGGGAATTTTCTCAGGTGGTGGATAGAAATTATCACAATTTCGATTGTTTATCGTATAATCAAAAGTACGAAATTGCGGCAGTTCATAAATTGGGGGCGGCCGATAATGATGATAATGGCTGGTATATTGATGATGTGGTTGTAGTTGTTGCGATTGTGGTTGTTGTTGATAATGATGAGAAAAAGTTTGATACTGGTGTGAAGCGAACTAGAAAAGATACATGTCAAGCAAAATAGAAATTAATATCTGGAAGAATAGCCAAGCCAAGAATTAATTAATTTGTTTTTAGTGCTAGACATACATAAAAAGAGCAAAAACAAAAAACAAAAGACAACACCGGTTACGCTTAAGGATTTAAACAGATGTAGTCAAGGAATTTTCTCTTAACCGATACAACGACAGTATATAAAACTCTATTCAGTATTGGCAAGAGTAGAGGTTATGTTAGATAAACAAACCCGTAGTTAAAATTTAAATTTTACGATTTTTCCTATATTTTTTTTAGGAAGATTGTGAAATTTTACGATACTTTTATGTTATTTATTAAAGAATATTGTATGTTCGAAAAAAATGTTTCGACAGGAAGAAGACAAAATTCAAAGTAATTTAAAAAAAAAAAGGTTAAGGTTTTTTGTAAGTTTTCAGTTTTTGCATTAAGGAATTCCGTCTCGTTAGAGATTTCTATATTGCAGATTATGTTGGTCCATACACATTTTCTTTTCTCCTAGACAAAGGATGTTAATTTGGAAAAACAATTTTTTATCATGAAAACGGTCGTAGTTTCAGATGTTCTTATTAGATATTAAAGATTTTTTTATATCCTTATATATAGCGCAAAGTTCAATGTTGTCAGTATTGATTGGAGACTCTTCTGTTGTTTTGTTATTTGCTGAGGTTTCGTGCTTGTATATGTTAAGGACTTAATACATATAATTATTTCTGTGTCCTTTCTTGGTAACATCACGTCCAGAGTCTTCGTTTTCTCTGTGTCATTATTATTATTGTTATTGTTTGGCTGGAACTGTCATTTGCAGATTTTTTTTGGAAAGGAAGTAGCAATGAAAAAAAATGTGATAGCTAATGGAGACTTGTTCTATTTTTTTCATTTATCAAAGTATAAAGTGGCCATACAGACAAAGGGGAGTATCAACGAGAAAATTGAAACATCTTGGACTCTTGTCTGTGGTTTTTTCTTATTATTGTACACTCTGGGAAAACGCACTTGAACTCATCTAAGATGAAATGTTTTTATATTTGCGGTCTTTTACTCGGTATTCTTTATTTATTTTGTCCATTGAAATCATTTTCAATTTTTAAAATTTTAATTTTCGAATTATACTAGCAGAAAAAGTTGATTTTCTTTTGGCTTTACTTATTTTTTCATTTTCTTTTGTAAAAATGAGTCTAGGATATGAGACTAGATGAAATTTTAATTTTAGGGAATTTAATAAATAAATAAATAAATTTAACTCTTGCATAGGTTGGGTGTGTGCACGTACTCTGGTGCTATTTATATAGCCGGAATCATGACAGTAATTTTTTTGTAGTAAAAAATGCTATCCAAAATAACAAAACCAAATAGCATTTAATGACAGTTTTATCATCACTCTTTCCTTAAATAATGCCGCTATGTGCTAAAAGTTTTTACTGATTACCAGCAAAATTTGCTAATAAAATAGCTTAAAGTGCTATCTGACAGTAGCAGATTCAGCTTAAAATATAGCAAAAAATTATATGTAATTTTACATATCGGGTATAAAAAAAGCTTCACCCTACAATTGCTTTAAGTCTGAATCACTTGACAGGTTTTAGATGCAAGCATTTTATATTGCCGATTATAGTTTTTTTTATTTTAAATTTTAATATTAATATTAAATAAATTTTAATTTTATGTGTTGAAAATTGTTCTTTGTCCATTCCAAGATTTGAACTCAAGCCTTCCAGAGTTGCATGGAAGTTAACGTCCGACCATTCAAGCCAATCGACGAACTTTGGCTAAACGTGGATAGCCTTTTCCGTGAAATTCACTTCAGTTCTTGCTTTAATTTTTAGCAACCAGTCTGAAGCATTTTTTTGAATTCCAAGCAAGTTTATCATTTTTTTTAAAGGAGAAAGAGAAGGGTCGATTCTGGTGTTATGACGTATTTTTAGAGGGTGTCCGCGAAAGTGTGCACAGACAAGCGATGGAGTCGAAAAGAACCAAATTTAGCGTGATGTGTTCTTCGGAAAGACCCTAAGAACATTTAAACAATTTGAAAATATTCCAAATGGTATACGCAAATTATGCTAGGTTACAGCATGCAGCGAAATGCTGAATTTCGCATAAAATATGCATAAAGTGCGAGAAAAACAACAAAAGATAACACCGAAAATTTTCTGGGCATTTTCTGCGAGTGTATTGCCGGATCCTGTCATTAATTTACTATCCGACCCAAAAATTATGGCTGTAAGCAACAACAAATGCACTGTTGTCCACAGAAAGATACTAAACATCGCTACAAGTATAAGGGGCTGTCCATAACATACATTACGCTAATTTTAGGTGTTTTAGACCCCGCACCAAGCTCTATATTTCCATAAATTGGCTTATTTTATGTAAAGATTTTAGCCACAAATGTTGAAATGTTAATTTTATAACAAATAAACCCCTGCCCGTTGTTTCTAACATTTCACTTTATCGACGATGCGCCAAGTATAAATAATTGAAATTCTCCAACGTATTAACACGAAAGTAGCAATTTCGAATTCAATTCGATATCAAAATGCTAAATACAAAATCAAATTACAACAAAGAAGGTAAAACATTGTAGCTACCCACATGTACGGATTTGATTCTAGCAGAGATCTACACGGATAATATAGTATAGATCGATATTGGGCTGGGGGAGTTTTATGGTATTGAAAGATACCCATTGCGAAGTGAATGCTAATCAAACCGAGAACTACACGAAATTATAGAGCACTACATATTTATGTTTGTATCATATTATCTATACGAGAGCTGAGGAATGCGAAATGAAGGAAGGTGCAGATACGTGAGGATTCCAAATGACTAGGAATTACAAAAGGATTCATGGTCCGAATAGAAAATTGAAAAAGCTCTCTCTCTTTGCCTTTGCCCGCAATTAAATTTAAGGACAGGAAGGCAGAGGCCTTTTTCACAAATCCTATTTATTTTATTCCCATTTTTGTTGCTCTTTTGCCATTTCATGGTTCTGTTCACAGCCGTACGCATTTGTGTGTTGTATATGAACGGAATGTCATACAGATCGCAATAATCATTGACATAAGATATAACGAACGAGTCAATATTATAAAATAAGGTGATACATATGTATGTATGTTTATTTCCATTATACAATGAAAACCGCATCATTCTTTCTTGGTCTTTAAAACTCGTAGATACAGGTTTCTGTTTCTATAAACGGTTGCTATGCTGGAAGTTGAAACTGGGGTCGGTTTTATAAGCCGCAGGCGAAGTACAATATTTACTTTATATGCTTGATTCCCGACCTATTACAATCGAAATAATGTTCGACTGATCATTTTTTTTTGTTTTTCCCCCTTTTAATCGTAAGCACTTGGTTCTTATCGGTTCACTGAAAAGCTTTCTATGCGCACTCTGCTGTACAAACCGAATAGCAAATAACCACTGAGCTATTATACCCTATTTGATTAGATCATAAAATTTGAGTTCTGTAAGATTTTAACATGTTTTGTTTATTAAAAACAATAATTTTTTTTGAACACATTGAAACCTCGATACTGTATAGCCTCAGTACTGTATACCCTCGATAGTGTATACCTCACATTTTGTTTAACGTCTAACACAAAACACATTTTGTTTAACTTTTAAGCAAACTTGGCTATTACTCGAAAACTAGTGGTCTGGTTTGGGTAATAAAATTCTATTATAACAAAAATACAATACATTCGCGATTATATGAACATGAAATTTTATGCTGTTCATATAACAGAGTATTTAATCTCAAATATTTTCTATGCATTTAATACAGCCGCTCATATAGTAGAATGTTCACCTAATCGCGAGTCTACTGTAATAAAGCATAACAAAAACAACGTTTTTTGTGTTGCCAAAGATGTTGAATTTTAGGCCATTTTCACTTTTGTTGAAAATTTTATAAAAAATATTACAAAATAAAATAAGGCAAAAATAAATAACGAAAAAACGAAATATTTTTTTTCGGCTTTTGTTGAAGTTTTTCGTTATTGTAACCGAATTAAATTTCTATAACCTTATGATGCCGGAAAGTAATTTCGTTATTTTATAACGTTTCCCATCCCTGCTTATATTTTTTAGACTTCAAAAAATAAAAAAAAACTTCTTCAGAATCTTCAACAAAAAATGACTTCAGAATCTTCAACAAAAAAATGGCTTTCAAGATGTAAGCATTACGTATAAACAGTTCAAAATTTATTTTTTTCGTCTAAAGGAATTTGGCTGTTATATGCGAAATTACTTGCCCGGAATCCATTATAAACAGTTAAAATTGTAACATCGTTCTTGAATATAAAAAGCTATTTCTTCAAAATAGGCTTTATTCAAAAGTTATTTATTTGTTCGGGGCTCAAATTTTATATGGCGCGATTTTTGAAGATAGCGAAATAAATTTAGACATTTTTTCCTTCTACAACCTTTAGGTGCAGAAGGTCTAAATTTGTTTAGTTGTCTTTAAATATCGCGCCTCTGGTATGTCGTAGCTTGAATTTAGATATTTTCTCAAACTTTTTATTGAAACTTACCATAAACTTGGTTTAAATTTAATTTTTTATATGTAATTTAATTTTAATAAAAGTTTCGAATAAAAAAACGTTTCTGAATTTTTAAATTTTTAAACTGAATTCATTAAAATTAGTCACAAAGGGTATTCTTATGGTAAACATTTGCTGCCTGTTTATGTTTGACAAGAAGAAGACATCATGGTGGACTTCATCGTGATGGAACTGAACCGTGTATGGACATTAATTGAATCTCATTATGCGATCATTCGACTGAAAAAAATCCGTTGCAAAGGAAAGGCACATTGATTCTTGTTCTTTCAATATTAATAGCATTTGTTGAGGGTGGAAAGTAAAATTTGGAATTTACGATTCTACAATTTGTTAAAGGGGTTTTATACTCTATATTACAATCATCTAAATAGTAGTACACGCAGAGGAATCCCAATGGGAATATACCTAAAAATAAGAAAATACTCCTGTAATTTTGGAAAAATTTCCCCTTTTTTTTTGGCATGAATTCCCCTTTTGTTTGGGAGTGATTACCAAAAAAAGTCTCTGTTTCATATATTCCTATTCATCGAATCAATTTTCGATTATTTTAATTTCATAACACAGATTAGTTCTCATGTAGTCCGTTGAGAAAATAGCATAAACCGTCCGTTTGAGTTCCAGGGATTCACATTGCTTTCAAGCTCTTCTTTTCAAGTATCGTAGACACACGTTCGATTGGCTCTGCTTTTAAAACGTCAGGACTAGAAGAAACGCAAAAGCGCAACTCCAAAGTCGTTGAAGAGAATTAAGACTAATTAAGCGTTACTTATCCAAGATTTTTATAGATTTTGAAAACAAATTGGAATATTAGGAGATGAAAGGAAAGCATGCATGCTTAAACAGATTATCTTCATTTTTTTAAATTTCGAACAATGTAAAAAATACGTACGCAAATGCATGTTTACGTACAAATGTCGGGTTACAACAATCTTTGACGGGACATAAATATTTTCACGGCCAGGAAAACTCAATATTTTCCAGACAAAATATTCACGTTTTGAAAATAAACCAAAAGCGGAAAGTATAGATGACTAGCGTGAATTGGAATACAAGAGATCGTTTATAGAAATAAATAAAAATCCAGTCTTTGCGGAAAGATTCTTAAAATCATAAATTAACTCATTTTCGCTGGTTCAGACTTAAAATAGACTTCACGGTTGACGCGCCGGGAATTCAGTAAAATTTTCTCGCGAAACAGTCTTCTTCGAGTAAACTTCAATGATCCGCAGAATTGAACAGACGAAAAGACTTGAACAAATTCATGTTTTAACTGTTCCCATAATATAATCGCGAACAAGCGAAATACTCGTATATGCATTTATGCACTTTCAAAACGATAAACAGAAAAATATTTTTGTCAGAGGCGATTTTACATTTGAATTTTAATTGTTATTTATAGAAAAAATGCGAAAAGCCACAGCAGCTTGCTCAAAAAACCTTGAAATTATATTCAATATGGGTAAAAAGCATTCTTAACATTTAACGAATAAGAAGTGTATCAAGGTTCTGACATGAAGAAATGGGTCAGAGTTCAACATAAATAAATTTAGTAATAACAACAGATTTTTTTCCTATCAGAATATCATTAACTGAGAATATAGAGATCGGATATAAAATTGTGATTTTTTAAGGAATTCTTGCAATTAGAGGTCCTTTTCCGATCCACCACAAACTTTACGGAAAAATCCGAAAAGTTTCGAGAATAGCCGCCCAGATATGGCTTGGGTTTCTTGTTACAAAATATATTGTGTTACCTTTCCTCTATACCAGTATCTCGTGGGGCGTTTTTTTTGAATAATTTCTACTCTAGATCATACATTAAACACTGATTTTAACGCCTCCAATTATTTTATTACGGCATAAAATTTATATTAGATCATCGCGCTAATGTTTTGACATATTTTTTTTAAAGCGGCTACAAATGCACGAATATAAAAAAAGATGAAAATGTGGCCCTCCAAAATGTGGACCAAGATTTATGAGCATATAATGGTTCATTGATTCAATTTGAATTTTGTACGATTTATGGGTATTGGCTAAATGTCTCATAATGTTAAGGTATAAACTTATGGTCTTGCAACCTTTTTTTTAACTTCCGGTAACGGTAGCAGTATCGAGGTCTGTTTTTGGTAGCAGGTAAATTTACCTATATTGAATCATTCAGCTAACAAATGTTTCATCTAATTTACATAAACACCGAGAAAGGAAGGAAAATAAAGAAAGGTGTGAAGCTATTTGTCTACCATAAATCAATTATCCTATGCACAAACACAAGTCACCCACCCAGCTCTGTCGGTCGGCTAGACAAAACCTAAAACTATCATTTAGATGTAAACAATGAATATGTAGACCAGTAAGTACCCAGAAAACGCATCAGCGGGATCACGTATTGTTCATGACAAATTGCCTACGACGATGATATCAGGGAACATCCAATTTATTTTCTATTGAGGGGATAAAAATTGCATACAACCGATTAAGTTTGGCCTTTTTCAATATTGAGGTATGAAAAAACGAACAAATGAATTTGGGTTGAATTTAATATACATATATTTTCTACGATAAAATATTTACTATCGTTAGGAAAGTTTTGCGACGTAAATGTAGTGTGAATTATTTAAAAAATTTACATAAAATTCTAAGCGTTCCTACTCCGTGTTTTACTTGTTAAAAATTGAAAATAGCATTTCACACAAACTCTTCAAAAAATATTTTGAATCGGAGCGACAAGCGGGTTTCAAAAATGTGTTTTTAGTAATAAGGAGCGTGTATGGGGCTATGGGGCAACTATTTGTTCCCCTTACATGTTAAACGTTCTCCTGGTATCTCTGGAACCATTGAAGCAATTTTGATCCGGTTTTCGTCATTGCGTAAGTTGTCTCCAGGAAAAGTTTTATAATTGTATAATTTTCAAACAATCAATTTTTCATACCTCTATAAAATCAGGAAATTTTAATTGATTTTTGATGAAAATAATGTCGTATAAACACAACCACAATTCTCAAATAATTTCATGAGAATAATACAATAGTATTTTTTGAAAATGGTGCTAATTTCATTAACCCTCATACTGTCCTTAAGAAAAATAACGTATGATGTCTTCGTGGGTCAAGAATGACCCATTATGACCCATTTATGACCCATGAAGACTACAGTGCTCTTCAATGGATTAAAATATGAACAAATAGATTATTGTTTTCGGTATTCAAAAGAAATTTGTTCACTGAGCCTACACCATACAAACATTGTTCATGTAGTTGAGAAGATACTTTTAATTAAAATCGAATTTGGGTCAGAAATGACCCGAGGACAGTATGAGAGTTAAAGCAAAATCACATTATAAATTATCACTTTTTTTTCTTTTTTCGATCAAATCATGCATAAAATCTATAAAGGAAGACTGAATATTTACTAATGCATGCTTGTGCATTAGCAAATACCCAATTAGGGTTAAAAAATTTTTTTTAAATTAATTTTCGAATGAATCTTTGTGATGTTGTTTTTGCACTATATTGCTCTGATACACGGAAAAGATTTCTATGCCGATTTTTGGGTATTGGTGATACATTTTTATAGAAGTATATTAGATTTAGTATACCGTTTGTAACGCATCGAACAAATCATTGGACGACAAAAGACGACGTGTTAAAGATGACAAAAGATTTTGATTTCTGCATGTCTGTCCTTCTGTCTGTAAACACCATAACTTTCGAATGGATTGAGCTGGATACTTGAAATTTTGTATAGTTACTTTTCTCGTAAATGGCTGGGCTAAGTTCTTGACAAACGAAAAAGTTTTTTGCAATTTTCTCAAAAACGGCGAGTCATATTGGAAAACTTATAAAGGTAAAATGTGAAAAAAAAAGAAAATATATCCGAGTCGGAAGTCTGGAGCATCGACAGAAGATATTTATGAGCCTTCATAGTTTTTGGCAGACTTTTCTGCGATTTCTATCATTTTTATAGCTTACTGCGGCTAATAACTTTGTTTGTTTTCTTGCGTTTGACATTTTTTAACTGAAGTCACATGCAATGTCGCAAGACAGCAGAGCAAATCGCAACACCTGTCAAATTGAAAAACGTAGTAGGAGGGATAATCGCATGCGACTTCTAGTCGCGCGTCTAACCGTGGGGTTAGAGTCATAACTATGTAAGATATAGAAATTTTGGGGACGTTTTCCAAACTCTACCAAAAAAAAACTTTAAGTAAAATATACCCAGTTGACTTACATAATTTTCAAAATGTAACACTCAGAATGGGGAAAAAAAAATTGTAACTTTTTGTGATTTTTTAAAAGGCAAATTTGAAAGGGAATATTGCTGCGGAGGTTTTATAAAACATATGGTTTTTGACAAAATCGGGTTTCATTAAATGATTATAAAATGAGTTTTTAATATTTTTATTGCACCGATTAAAAATCTAAAAGGGAAGAAATGCTAATATTATGAAAACAAATTTCTTGTGCTTTTGCGTAGTGGATCGATAATCTGGAGTTATTTTTTTCCTCTTACGGCCAATTTATTCACTAGGAGTTAAATCGCCTTAACTCCCTTAACTCACCTTTAACATGGAAAATAAGGTTAGCTAACTCCCTTAACTCACTAACTCGGCTTAACTCCTAGTGAATAAATTAGGGGTAAGTGCGTTTACTTTATGTAGCAGAATTTTTACGATTTAAGTGAGTTAAGCTGAATTTTATATTATAGGAATAAACTTGCCTTAGGGAAATTCATTTCGTTCGACCAAAGTCATATTTAAATATTTAAGTACAAGAATATCTGGCAATAAAATTTAATCTATGGTTAATAACTGTAAAATTAAACTTAAACAATCCGATAACTACAACTTTGCAAATAAAGTTTGACTTAAACTCAAGTTTTTTTCGTGCAAATTGGCCTAGGGCCCGTTTTTTCGTAAAATGTGTAAACATTTTTTTTGGGTGTTGTATTTCGCATTATATCCTTCAGTGCCGTCATGGGAAAAATCTAGTGTTTTAAAATAGTATTTTTTTTTTGTGTTGTGTGTTCGGGTTTTCGAATCGTTAAGTTTCATTTAAGGAATTAAGTACAGGAACATCCTGTCTTTAATTTACTCGATTCTTGGTGATATTCAAGCAATACGTAAAAATTCGTGCAACGGAATAAGTTAAACTTTACAATTTAAGTTTAACAAAACTTCTTAAGTTCCTTTCGTGCAAATAGACCTAAGTATTTTATCAACTTTAACCACACTGCCATTTTGGACATGACGAAATTTATGTCAAATATTTAGAAACCATGTCGCAAAAAAATATTTTTCAAACTCTGTAAGTTCAATTGGGTGGTAAAATATAAATACAGATACCTATAATTTTTTTACGTTTTCTTTTTTTTTGCAATAAACCAAATTTTTTTATCTGTAATAGAAAACTTGTGTATTGATCATGGTAGATCTATTCAAATTTTAACGAAATTCAATATCCGCGACGGAACATTATCTCGTAAAAGACCATTCAATTTTTTAAAATTTGTAACATTTTTTCGCTTACGGGTTTGGGGTTACAAGGTCGAG
The DNA here is from genome assembly GCA_964034945.1 of Chrysopilus asiliformis. Classification (NCBI taxonomy): domain Eukaryota; kingdom Metazoa; phylum Arthropoda; class Insecta; order Diptera; family Rhagionidae; genus Chrysopilus; species Chrysopilus asiliformis. Next base: position 56,240,655 of record OZ035960.1, read on the forward strand.
AAGAGGATATTTGTAGTCGACATCCGTTTTCGGTGGATCAAAGTCACTTTGACCGAAATCGGTAGAGACTAAACGATTTTTTTTGTTATCGACAAGTATTTCCAATTGATAATAAATTATTTATGAGTGTGGGATAAATTCGTCTTGACTAAAGATTGAATAGTAGTACGAGGGAATTTCAATTGATGGGGATGAGTGGGTATCTTTTTTATAATACTCAGCATATCCTTTGGAGAGGACTTAAGTGATGATCCGACGATCCGATCCGAAGGGTATAAATTCAGTTTCAGGAAAAGAAGGTCCTTATCATTAGCATACAAAAGGGGATAAATGCCCATTTATACCATTCAAATACTGAATACGGATCGCTATCGGCCGACCAAGAATGGAAAGTGGTGCGGCAAATGAAAAATAACAGAAGTATATAAATATAGGGAAAAAGGGAAATAAAGAAAAACCTTTTCGTCCAAAATATTTATGTTTCCTTCTTTATTTCTCAAGTGCCTGCCCGTAGCTTTTATGCGCTCTTAAGCTCTTAATATTTTTTCACACTAATTTCCCTCTTTTCAGTTTTGCCCATCTTTTTCTTTCGTTTTTGTTGTCAAGTGGGTACTCAGTCACTCAGTGGTATATAAGTCAACTTTCAATGGTTTTTGATTAAATGCAATTATATAATAACGATTGGTCATCATCTTAATTTATGAAGAGAACTTTAACTTTGGGATACTTAACGAAAACGATGAGAAAAAACAAAAGGAATTGAACATTTCTTTTGGAAAGTTAATTATGAAACTCCTTAAGAAAAAATTTCAAATTCTAATTGAAATATTGAATGGCCAAATTTCTTAATTGGGACTTTTGAATTAGGATTTTTTTTTCCATCTTTTCTATTGTGTTTTGTCGCAATGTTTATTTTTTGAGTGATTAAAACTTTTATAATTTTGTATTTTGGTGAAAAAAATATTTTCAAATTCATTTAATGAAATTTGAAGAACAAGTTTTACGACAATTAGGATTTTAATTTGGAAACTTTATTATTTTTAAAATTCTTATTCTATTGGTGCCTAGACTATAACAATTAATCTTACTCTTCGATTTTACTTTTACCAACTAGGCCAGAAATAATCAAATATGAATTCAGTTGAATTTTTATCTGAGTGTCCATTAGTCGTTTTGTTAAGCCCTGACATATACTCGACTGGATGGCATTCCATAAACCTTGACATTCAGTTAAGGCGATATCCGTCAAATATACATCACGGTAATTTTCGCCGTTTCAATAGAATCTCTCCTCATTTCCCGCGTTCCACTTTCAGCAATTTCGCAGAGGAGGGATGATCTATCGGAATCTATAAGAATTTTGTAGCCGAATTGCCTTGACCCATCCTTCATAAACATGGAATATTTTTTTGCGATTTAATCGAAGACGATGAGTCGTATTTAGAAAATGGTTTTAGGATTTGAGGCTTATGTTACATAAATCTTACCTCTTCCTACAAATGGAAAATTTCCTATCAAAATTCAGTCTGTCCTCATACAGAGTATTTGACAATTTCCTCTTGGCAGTTGTAGTTTTCTTTTGTTTAAATGCCGATTTGGCATTGGGGAAATCAGAAAGAGTTCAAAAAAGTTAGATTTCTTACAAGAACACAAAATTTAAATAATCTTATGGTGCTACCAAATTACTTATTCAAATTTTTTAACAAATTTATCAAAAGTATGTCTAGGGTGGTCGTAACGATAAGTAATTTAGGTTAATGGTTTTTTTTTCTTTTACTCACTTAAAAATTGTTCCAGAGTAGTATTGCGATATAAAAAATAATATTGAGTTCGTAAATGTGCAAAAACAGATTTAACCCTAGACCCGTGATTTTTGCACCGAAATCATACTAATATATAAAAATGAGTTGGTGTCTGTCTGTCTGTCTGTCTATTCCCCTTTCACGCAAAAACGGCTAAACCGATTGACTTGAAATTTGACATGAGTGTCTGTGGTAGTTCTGGTTCCAACATAGGCATACGGAAAAGTAGCGCGAGGGGTGGGGGAGCAAGGAGAGGGGGTACAGTGATTTCGAAACTTAGTTTTTGCGCTATGTTACTCTTTCGCGGGGAAACTACTGAACCGATTGGCCTGAAATTTGGCGTAGATGTTCGTCGGGGGTCCAGCCCCAAAATAGACCCATTAAAAAGTAGCTCGAGAGGTGGGGGAGTAAGGGGAGGGGGTAAAGTCATCTCGATACTTAGCTCTTCCTCTATGTTACCCTTTCGCGGGGAAACTACCGAGCCGATTGGCCTGAAGTTTAGCTCCAACATAGACCATAAAAAAAAAAAGAATAAAAATTTGAAAAAACTTAACCCGGCAACGACGGGTATGCAAGCTAGTTAGACATATTTTTAATAAAGAATATGATGAAATGCAATATATTTCTGAAAGATACTGTATGTTAACCTACAAAAAAATACAGATGTCCAAAATTGCATAACTCCGGGGGGGTGTTGAGGCAGCTGTAAAAAAAATGCTTGATGTCGTGTCACTCAGTGCCCACTCAGTAGGTACATTTTGTATGAAAATTCTTTTTATTTTGACTACAGCTTTGGGTTTTTTTTCTTTTCTTTTTATTTTGAAAATTCTTTTTATTTTGACTACAGCTTTTATGATTTTTCTTGTATGCAGAAGCTGTTGCGTGATGTATTGCATTGTCTTTCGTGGAGTACATGATTTTTTGGAGATGTCGAGTAGCAGTATTGCGAGCTTACAAGGTGGTCTATATTCTCAGTCGATTTTTGCAAATTATATTTTCCCATTGTATTTCTTACTTGTTTAACGAATAAACCACATTTTTGTGATTTTTAAACAAACCAGCCATACATTTTCTGGTTTGCAGAGAAGAAAAATAGTACATCTAACTACATATTTTATAATGGGAAATCGTGGCTATTACTAAAATAGTTAATTTCAATCAGAAAATAGTTAATTTCAATCAAAAAATAGTTAATTTCAATAACAAAAATAGTCATTTTAATCACAAAGTAATAAATTCTACTACTGAGTAGTTAAATTTGTTATGAAAATGGTCGGTTTTGATTATGAAATTAACTAATTTAGTAACAGTCACGATTCCCCATTATAAAATAGTTAGATTTACTACTTTTTCTCTGTGTGTGTGGAAGAATGCAGCATTATTAGGAAGTTTTGTGGTGAAAGTTTATATGATTTTAGATTTTAAAGTTTAAACGTCATAACAGTTTAGATATTAAAATTGAAACGTCATAAAAGTATTGTATTGCGTGATTAGATTTTGCTTATGAACAATAATGTTTTCGATTAAGTTTATCACAAAATATTAATTAAAAGCTGTCAAACGACAGTTGGCATTTAGCTGGCGTCTCCACTTCTGTGCCTGACATAAACATTTAAAATATTTTATTTGCCTTTTATACAATTAAAAATTGCGAAAGTGTTTCGAAATGAAAAACTGCAAAACTCGTTTGATTGGGCAGGTATTTATCGTTATAGGTTTCAACAACATAAACATAAAGCTGCTATGATCGATTTGTTTTAATCGAAAGTCGTCTCATGCTGCGATGTTGAAGTTGCCGAAGCCATAGAATCGATACAGCAGCCCAGCCATTTACAGCAATGCGAAGCAATGAAATGAACTGAACCCGAATTCAGGATGGAAGATGATGTCTATTGATTTTCCGCGGTCTACATGGCCTAACCAGCAGAAACGTGTGTTAATTTATCGACTTTTAATGATGATATGAAATATTGTCTGCTCACACGGATACGGAGAATATGTTATATCCTTTCACCCGCCTGCTATCAGCTCTGGTTTCAATTTGATCGAGAGTTTTGGTTTACCTTTGATTACGAAGCATAAAACGATAAAATTAAAAAGCCATGTGATTAAAGTGCAAAAATTGTTTTATCCATAAATGCCCATACAAAATTTTATGGTTCAAGTTTCTCTATTTATGATTCAAGTGAAAAAGTCGCAGTGCAAAAAATCATCTATAGCGAAATTCAAGGATTTTCCTCTAATATGAGAAACGTGACAAATTTTCCAATTTTTTTACGGAAATTATTTTTTAATATTTGAAAAACCTTACGAGATGGGTAAAATATTGAACTGTCATCTGATTTTTCATTAAATTGATGATGATGGCTTTATATTGCAAGGGCGTATAGATTTTGTAAAATGAAAATGTTGAACTTTATTACAGATGATTTTCTCAGAGGAACTGAAAATACTAAAATAATATTTGAAATGCAAAACGCATTGTGTTACGTCTGTCAAAACCACATTCTAATTTCGAGTTTTTTTTTTAAAAATATGTACTTTGATATCTACCAAGATGATGGAAAATCTAAAAAAATTGATTTCTGGTTAGCGTACCCTTAAGGTGAGCGGAATTTGAAATTGTGAATTTCCAAACGTGAATTTTCAAATGATTAAATGGATCACTTCATATGCAATGACCTGTAAAGGGGCTATCGATAAAATACAGCCCCAATTTTTTAGCCTTCTCATATCGTGAACAAGTGTTTTTCGTACACTTTTTGCGATATTTGGTATGGAGTTTAGAACGTTACCTTTTTTTTGTAAAAGTAGCGCATGAAAAAAACTTTTGATTATGACAAGAAAATTTAGTGCAAAATTGTTTGTAAAAAGTGTTCTCAAATTACTGAATACTTGTATAGATAATGTAATTTTGTAATTTTTAAGCTACAGAAGAAATTTCAGGCCAATCGGTCAACAATTGTTGGAGTAATCGGTTCGGCCGCGGAACACAATTTCTTAGGAGGGGTTCTTTCGATGGGCTCTAATACCGCCATTTCATAAAAAAACACAAAAGAAATGTTTATACGATTCAAGGCATATCACACCAAAATCCTTCTGCTTTGAATTTTGGAATTTCCTCATTCGTATCGATGCTAAATGAAAATAAAATACCCTGATCGATATCTTCCTTATTTTTGGAAAAAAGGAAGGGGAAAGTTGTCCAAAAATGGGACCTTAGACTTCTAACCGCTGTATCAAGAGTTTTATAAAGAATGTGTTAATAAAAAAAGTTTTTTTTTGGTTTGTTACAGGCTTTACCTTAATTTTACTGGGGACTTACAGTAAAGTTATGGGTGAGAAAAAGTTGAATTTCGAAGACCTGTCAAAGCTCCTGTTTTACCCTAATGGTTGGTAAAACAGGGTACACTTAAAATACCGAAATAAAATGCCGCATTTTTCAAAAAAAATCAGTCGTCTTGACTTACAATTAATAATAGTGCATAAAACGAACTTACAAGTATTCTAAAACTTTATTTTTCATAAAAATATATAAAAAAATAAAATCAAAATATCAATAGTTGGGTAAAACGGGATATCCTGTTCTGCTGTCACATTGCGTACCTAGTTTTACCCAACTCTTGATCTTTTATCAAAATAACAATTTGCCGTTCTGCGGTAATCGTCAACTTCAAATCGACACATCAGAAATGAAAACAACTGTCTTTATATTTGAAAAAATGACAAATCTGATTATAATAATTTTCGCACTTGACCTACTACACACATTTGAAGTTAAAGAATACTTCTTACTTTTATACGAAAATTAAAAAAAAAAAAATTATCAGCCGATTAGTCGCGATTGCTTGCCTTGTTTTGCCGGCTCCTAATTCCCAAATAATCAATACTTGAAACATCAACTTTTTAAAAAAAAATTAAAAAATATGGTTTTTAAGAAAATGGCAGGACCCTGATTTACCCACCTATTCTGTTTTGTACAACTTTTCCCTACAGAGAAAAAATTCGACTTTTGAGGAGAGCGAGAAACCTGAAATGACTGCGTGACACGACTTTCCGACCTACTCAATTTCGGCGCATGATAAGAACACTTCTATAGGTAGAAATATGCGGTTTTTGGTAATCTGTTCAAAATTTAGTGTAAAATATTAGTATGCAATTATAAAGTTTCCATTTTTACCGGTCGTTATATAACTCGTGGATAAACTTCCAAAGTGTGAATTTATTATAATAATAATTAAAATATTGCTAGAGGTTAAATTAATTGATTTACATAAATGTTTTATTAGTTTCACGCAAGAAATTAAATATCGACTGCTGATAAAAAAGAAATGGAAATGTCTCAATAATTATCTTTGGTCACGGAAACACGCAATATGTAATCAAATATGAATAAATAATTGCTATTCACTAATCATTATGTTAATTGTGAATATTGTGGCTGACTAATACGATTATCTGTGGAAATGCTAACAAAAATTATTTGATGATTGTCTCAACATATTCATAGGGAAATTATGATTTAATTTTTTTAGATTCCCACGCAAGATGAGATTTTGGAAAACTTCCAAAGAAATTTTGATAATGTATTTTTCTAAAATCGGATTTAGTCATCGAATGATTTTCTTTTACATCGGAAATTACCAATTTTTATGTTGTGCGAAATCAAAATCTTTTTCTGTTGGAAAAGCGTACAAACGGTGGAAACTGTTAGAAGACTTTTTCTTTAATCTTTTAAATAGATATCTATTATATCGAGGATCCTAGCAACACATTTTATACTCTATATGAGAATCATATAGCAGTATATTAGATTTAGTATACCGTTTGTAACGCATCGAACCAATTTTGGGACACAAAAATGAATTACACCAGGGTGTTTTAGATGACAAAAGATTTTGATTGTCCATCTGTCTGTCTATCACCAAATACAAATTTTTGGGAGATTTGAGTTCCAAAAAAACGTGGATTTAGTTTTTTTTTTGTTTTCATTGCGTTGACATTTGACAGTTCGCTTGCACCTTCGGCTTTGGTCAAACCTTTGGCTTAATTTTGGCCGAAGGTGGCCGAAGCCGATTAATCAGTCGCACTCTAGTAAATTGTGCACAAACGTAGATTTTATATAAGAAAATCATGTGCTCTTCACATAAGACATGTTTTCTCTGCTTATACAATTGAATAGATAAGTCATACCGAAAACATATTTCGAGAAGAGGGGCGCTACATTTAAAAATTAAATGGCGCTAAATTTCAAATTTGAATTTTTTGTCATAGTTATCGAAATAGTTTTTTTGTTCACAGAATATTAGCCGAATTGAGAAGAATATTTGATTTTTCTTTGCGCTAGTAAGATTGATATGAAAGTTTGGTCTTAAAACTGAAGAGCATGAACTTAGAAAGGTAAACGTAAAATTTTCGCGCATTGGTCTTAATTGCGAGGACTTGCGTAAGTTCAATTTTGGTCGGAAGTTTATCGTCTCGCTTCCTTCTAATAAGTATATTTCTGTACCCCAGAGGTAAACTGTCGTAACTGACATTTTGCTAATTTTACAGGAGAGCCATTTTTAGTTCGGAATTGCAATTTTTATTGTGTATGATTTTCGGTAATTATTTGAAACTTTTGTAGTTTATTTTATTTTAGGACATTGTTTAAACAAAATATTAGTTGATATATAAATTTGTAATGAGTGGGGGAGCAGTTACAACCTTTTATCTCTAACCATTTTGCTTCATCCGGAGCAGTTACAACCTTTAACTGTAACGAGTTTGCTTCACCATATAGTCAAATTAGACATTATAATCATTACTGTATAGATACGATACTTTACCAATTAAAAACATAACAAAAGCTATAATTGCCAATCTGGCAATCATTGGAGACCCGTATGGTGATATTCGTATCAAAATTCAAACAGTTGTACCAAAATTCCACTATGAAGTCAAACTTTCCAATAAGATTTTTTAAAATTTATTCCAATCGGATTTTGATGTATGGGAGTTTTGTGTAGAATCATATCCTAAATAACTTTTGTTCTTGGACTTTTTTGATAAGATGCATCGTTTTTGAGATATTCACAAAAAACGTTTTCGTTCGTATGGGGGGTACCCCCCCTAATGGTCCGTTTTTGCCCATTAACGAACTTAGTCTTGCATTTTACGAGAAACGGAGCTGTGCAAAATTTCTAGTCTCTAACTTAATCCGTGCGCCCGCAATCCGCGCCACAGACGGACAGACGGACAGACGGACGGACAGACGGACAGACGGACAGACGGACAGACGGACGGACAGACAGACGGACGGACGGACGCACATGCAAAAATTAATTATTTTTATCATTCTAAACACACTGGTGTAATTCATTTTTGTGTGTGAGGGCGGGATCTTGGCGTTACAAACGGTAAGGCAAAGTTAATATACCCTTTGGTTTCACCATACGGGTATAAATATACGTCCCCACAATGTAGTTTCAACAATAACCCCAAAATCGCGGTTTTGTCAGTTACGACAGTTTACCTCTGGGGTACAGATTTATCTTTCTTACCATGCTAACCATTTACCTTTATAAGCTCAATTTTAAGGCCATGTGATCTAAAGTGGGCTAGGGCTATAATGAAAACTACATGTTCGAGGTTTTAAAAAATCGGTTGATTTAAATGTTTTTCCAAAAGGCTTTTGATGTTTGAAATTTGATTCACAGAGATCAAACCCATTTAAACAATTCTCGAATTTGAAGTAAATATTCAAGTATTTAAATATTGTGTACATGAGTGCATTGCATCAGATAAAAAATATGTACACTATTGGTTACGATCAAGGCTAGCCACATTTTGGATTAAACGGTTAGCGCATAACATTCTGCTATTTTATCAAACATAATTTTCCATATTGCCGATTTATGGGGTTTTTTCAGCAAAATTTCGTAATTCAATTGAATTTTGTTACAACGTTCGCGATTGGTATCAGAATTCAACACCTGCCTAGGTAAAAACAAATCTGTGTACACCTGATAGTCACATTTCATTATGTTGTCGCAGCGAATAGACATATAAATCGATGACATGTTTCGATCGGCATTTTTGTTGTATTAATTTTGATTTTTTCTCAGAAGTTATGGAAAACTGTAACACTATGTAAACATAGAATAGAGGAAATATGGACAAAATGACATATACGGGTTAAATTGCATAGTGAAAGCCACGATTTTTTTTCAGATCTGCTCTGACGTAATTTGTAAAATTAGTAAAATCTAACAACCTGTGAAAATCTTGGCGCAGTTACTATCGTGACATTACATAATGTGAACAAAATAAAAGTGTTACTACCAGGCCGATCTAATTTTTTTGATTTTTGGTCAGCTTTCATTTTTTTAAATTATTTATTTTGGCCAACATTAAAATGTTTTTCATATAAACCGGGGTTTGGTAAAAACGGTATGGTTTAGGTATACATATATTTTCATGTCATTAAGAGTTGTTGGCAAAATAAAAATTTCGTTAAGATCAACAATTGAGAGAAATTGTGATTTTTATCAAATAAAAGGTGGTGGTTTTGTTAGGTGTAGGGTAAAGTCGGGTGAATGGACCCTTTTTTATTTTTGAAATATCTCGGGAAATAAAAGAGCTTTTTAAACGAAACAAAAATAAAATCATTCTTTATTACAAACGTAAAAATAAAATCAGAACTCTGGCATAAAAAAAGGTTAATTCAATATTTTTTTTTAATTTTAAAAAAAAACATCAAATGTTCCATTTGTCCTCCATGGTCGGGTGAAATGGAACTTACCATAAGGTGAAATGGAACACTACTTTTTATTCAAATTTTTATTGCCGCATTTATTGCAAGTCATTGCAAATGACGCGCAGGACTCGTGCGACCACAAATTACAGATGACACATTGAAGGCAGTCGTCTTTTTTTGCGTTTTCATGTACTCCTCCCCACATCCTACATAATTGTTTTTCCGAAATCTTCAGGTCCATCAGACTCGCTCATATAAATTATTTCGTCCCTTTCTTCTTCCGAGTCTTCATATTTTTGGGAAGCTGTCTTCCGCGGTTAAGATTTTTCAGATTTTTTTTTTGTTTTATAGGCTCCAATATTTATATGTTCCAATACTCCTCCGTTTGGCTGTTCCATTTCACCCTTTTGGTTGCATTTGACATTACTGTAAATCAGAAACTAACATGTCTCGACTTGCTGCTTTTATCAATAAATTTACGTAGTGTGAATCTAACTGTGCATTTTGATGTACCCACACAATCACTCCGCCAAATACTTACCAAAAAAATTAAATCTAAAAAATCCACAAAAAAAGTTTTACGACAAAAACGATATTTTTTTTTGGTTTTTTGCTTATAAAAAATAAACAAACGTATGCAGCGGGACGATACCTTAACGCGTCGAGGTTTTCTGATATACTAAACAAACTGTTGCCGACAGCAATAGCAATTATGTTTGACAAGTGCGAAATAGTGGGGGTGTTCCATTTCACCTTCTGTTCCATTTCACCCGACTTTACCCTATCACCGTTTTATATAATAAATTGCTCATGCTTCCTGAGATCCACTGTTTCTATTAAAAAATACAGTGATTTGTGAACTATGTGTATACTGTTATTTTCTTATACGTAGTATGTATAATAGAGTATTGTATTCATGAAAAATTACGACCTCTTAATTTTGTCGAAAAAACATTTCCCGAGCACTCCTGAGACCATTGCAGATTATTACAAAAATGTCTTTCTGTGTCTGCTGTTTGTCAATCTGTCTGCCTGTCTGTGTGTGTACAAGACTTCTGAAAAACTAACACAACTAGAGCCATGAAATTTTACAGGCTTGTTTTTGTGCTGGAAATGGATTATCCTATCAACATTTGGTGGAAATCCGTAACCAAAATGGCGTCTTTTTAAAAATCGCAATTTCGTTTTTTGTTGTTTACTCCGAAACTATGCGCTTTTCAGTAATCTTTTGTATGCAAAAAAATTGGAGACAATAAAATTTCCTACATGTTTGTCTCTTACTAGAACTACATATCCCAGGCCATTAACGAGATATGCCGTTATCGAGATATACCGTTAGAAAATATTAGTTTTTGCCATTATCTCGAAAAATAATGGGTTTTTGGTAATATATGAGATAGATTGAAGAGAATAATGTTTGCCACAATTTCGTTTTTTACTGTTATCCGTTATCTTTTACCGTTATTGAAATATTTCCATTAAAATTTAAAAAAATATATTTTTGCGAAGTGCTTGCAAACTCACGGTTTTTTTTAAAAATAGTTAAGAGTAGAAAGATATTAAAATTCTCTACATTTTTGCCTTTTGCTGTGAATCGATATCTTTTACTGCTATCGAAATATTTTAGATTTTGTAAAAAAAAAAATCACTTTTTTATACCAAGTAACATTTTATGTCGGGTTAAAGTGTTCTCGTAAATTGCGCAAAAATCTAGATTTTGTATAAGAAAGTCATGTACTGTTCCTATCAGATATTTTTCTTTCAAATCGGTATGTGATTTTATTCGTAGTTAGTATGTCATTTTACCCATATTAATTTTTTTAATACTTTCGATTATTTAAAGGACACGGAATATAAATGGAAATATAACCAAAGATACTAAATTGTGAATTTTATTATTCTAGTCCATGAAATAAAGAAGTTATGATCCATATACAAAACACTATGTCATTTTGTCCATGGTTCCCCTAATTTCATTATTATGCTATATCAGTTGAGAAAAGAATAAATCGAAAGCATAACTACAGTCCTAAACCGAAGAACATGTAAAATATGGCATGCTTTTGTGACGTCAATTGTGTGTCCAATTAGTCACTCGCTTTACATGTAGAACGTGGCGAAATTCAATGACCATCAGACTGTCGCAGAACCGGGCTAATGGCATAAAAGCTAGCTATAAGTCAGACCCTCAGATATGTAAGCCTCCCTTGTGTCTGGATTCAGTCTGCAATAATGAAATGATCCAATCCAAACATCAATTCAAAGTTTATGGTGTCTGCACACACGCACTACAATTAACATAATTAAAACGTTCGATGTCAAACTCAGTCAAAGTTAAGCCATACAGAAAAGATTGATTTCAATGAAATGTTGCTAGTGGCTGACAAATTATTCCCTCTTCTGATAAAATTAGCCACATTGGATGCGAAAGTCGTTATAATGAGACTTTTGTCACTTTCCTATTAGCTACTGATTTTATGACAATTTATATGATCTGTATGAAGTATTTACATGTAAAATTTTTAACTACTTTATATTTTGATATTTGATGGTTGGTTCTAGGAATTTGAATTTTTACTTGTGTTAGAGCTAACCTTCTGAAATGAGAGTTTGGTAATAACACTATGCAACAGTCAAAATGAGTCGTCCGATCTGTTAAGTTTTTTAGACTAATGAGAACGGCTATGGAACAATGTTTTGCTCTATCGTCTCTAGTTTTGAGATAAACTAACCTAAAATTTGAAAATAGTGCTCAAAAATGAAATTTTGTTCGACATTACTAGACAAATAAATTTTGTTAAGACGGTAACCTTCCACCCCCTTACAACGTTATTTAAAAAAAAATTAGAAATTAAAAAAGTTTTTTTTTTATATTTTATGTCAGAAGTTTAGGCAAATTGCATCTAATGCCGAAGCCAGTGTTGGGGCCAGATAATTATTTTTTTATCTAGATAAAGATAAAGATAAATGCTCGTAATGTTTATCTAGATAAGATAATAGATAATGAAAATATGAAAGATAATAGATAAGATAAGATAAAAAGCCAAATTATCTAGATAATTTTTAGATAAATATTTATTTTGACATTGCACAAAATTCAAAATTACGTACTAAAAAAATAGCACAAAATTTTTTGCTTTTCTTGATTTCCAATTTAAATATAATAAGAAACGAAATAATAATAAAATAAAACGGATAACAAACGTTATCGTAACGTAACGAAATAACGAAATGATTTTCGGGCTTTTTCTTCAAAATTACGTTATAATGAACGTTATAGAAATTCAATTCCGTTACCATAACGAAAAACGAAAAAAATATTACGTTTTTTCGTTGTTTATTAGTATTTCCTTGTTTTGTTCAGTATTATTTTTTGTGAAATTTCCCACAAAAGTTCATCAAGTATAACCCCACAGACATAAAATATAATCAAAAATATTGGAGTAGTGTTTTTAATCGTATTTTGATTCTAAATCGGATTTTGTTTTGGCCAGATTCACTCTATTTCTGGAGATACAAAAATGGAAATCTTCTAAGCAAGTTTTTTGGTAGCGAAAAGATTTTCTTTTTAGTAACTCCAGAAGTAGAGCGAAATTCTATAAAAAAAATTCTATATCTTTGATATCAAAATCACGCTTTTGTGGAGACAGTTTTTTTAATGAACAAAACTTTTGTGTGATTTTTTGTCTTTTGTATTTTTTATTGATTTTTTAACTTAATAATCACATTTTTTTTCCGTTTTTATTTGTATTTTCTTTTTGCTGAGTTTTATTATTTGTTATACAATTTATTTTTATGGAAACTGAACTGAATTACTTTGTGATAAACTATTATTACAGTGCGTTTTTTTGTTTTCAGTTTCAATACAATGTGTAACGGAATAATAACATTATAACGTAACGAAATTAAGTTTTTTATCGATACAAAACGAAATAACGTCACGAAATATAAGTTTAATTTTGCTACGTAAGGAAATTTATAACGTTATGATTTTTTATTTCGTTCATAGCCCGGTTTACACTTGGCAACAGTTACTGGCAGAACTTTTTTTTTATGGACAAGAGAAGAGAGGCGAGGGAAAGAGTGACACTTCGCTTCCTTGTCCGTAAACAAAAATTGTTGCCAAGTATAAAACTGTTCCTAAAAAAAGTTTTTAGGTTTTCAAAAGTATGCAGAAAACAATTTCGTTTCAGCATTTTTTCAGATTTAATTTTTTGATTTTCGGTGGTAACGATTATCTTTAGATAAATGGGATTTTCCTTTATCTAGATAAGATAAAGATAACTTTTTTGGGGTGTTATCTAGATAAGATAAAGATAACATTTTTTTTTATCTAGATGATTATCTAGATAATTATTATCTAGATAACCCCAACACTGGCCGAAGCACAGCTCAAGACATTCATTCAGTCAACCATTCATACAATCCATTCACACACTTAATACTCTCCTCATCCCACTGCCACAAAGACTTGGCGCGACAGTACATATCCTTATCGACCATTGTGTCCAGTTACATAGGTTGGTGAAGTATTCAGGCGGCGGGGGGCAAAGACCAAACTGGTCCGTGTTTAGGCCTACGAGCAGAAAAGTTCCCAATTTTCGAATCGAATTATTTGATACTTTCGATCGAGCTGTTTGATACTTTTTGGAGTTTTTTTAAAATTAAAAAAAATTCAATTATTTTTAAAATTATTTTGCAATTTCTATTTGTAATCGTTCCAACTACCTTTATTGTATACAAAAAAGTTTGACTTTGATGGTAATATATATTTATAACAAAATTGTGTCTAAGATTTTTGAGAATTTTGTTTTATCGTTTGAAGGCCATTTAAAAACCACCGTGTAATTCGAGCTATTAAATATTCAAATCATCATCATCCTTGGCGCTACAACTCTCGAAGAGCCTGGGCCGCCTCAATTGAGGTTTCATAACAATTTCGTCCCTGTTTCGCACCTACAGTTTTTCCATGGATTGCAAACCATGGATGAATTACAACATTTATAAGGTTTTTACGTTGCAACCCATCAACAGCAGAGAGAATAGTCAAGTAATACATGGAGACTCTTGCTTGTAAAATAAAAAAAAAGTCGAAAAAATGTACTTATATGCTTTTTTATGTATTATAAAATATGAAAAAATACGCACATTCAAAATGATACCATTATTTTCAAAAACTCGTGAATCGAATTTGCCAAAGACTCAATTGTGTAATATAAGCAAACGGAAGAATGTGATTTGAGCATTTGAGACAACTGTAAACGTTGAAGAAGTTTGAAAAGGTATTAGAATGATTTGAACGAGTTTTTGAGAGAATTAAAACTTATTTAAGAATCTATAATTTACTTTGAATATTTTGGATTTTATTTTTTCAATCAAGAAAATTCAGAAAATATTCGCTGTGACGATTCGAAAGATAAAAGTTACATATTTATTTTCATATTTACGTGCGCCAATAACAATAATATGTAGAAATACTAACTTACAAATAATTGGGATATTACTGGTTATTGGTAAAAATAATTGTGTATCATCAGCCTATAAATATAAGACAGTAACAAAAAAAGTTTCCGAACGATTTTAATCATGCAATAAATACACTGTGGATGTTTATTGAAAGTCGTTGTAAGGTATTATTACGTTATAACTAATAAGACACATAAACTATTGTACATTTCATTATGTATATAAAAAATATATATATGTATTTTCTATGGAAAAGAATTTATTTGCATTATTTATAACTGCGAAATTATAGTATCTTTGAATTCAAATCCATTAACTTTTGACTCTGTAACATATTTTCTTAATTTGAAATATTAAATCACAACAATAACTTTATTTTTAATTGCTTTTGCAGGAATTTCACAATTTATGAATTTCCGTTAAAATGGCAAAAGTATAGTTTTGTATTTCTTGGTATTATCATAGATTAAGCACTAAGATAGTCCAAGTGCAAACAAAAAAGGGTACTATAAATTGTACCCCATTTCTAATGCCCGTATCACACTAACGATTGCGATTACGATTAAGCTTCCTCGACCAAAGAGATCGGAGCTTCCATGTCCCTATCGTTGAAAGCTTTGATCTCGTTGGTCGATTAGCTTCAATCGTAATCGCAATCGTCAGTGTGATATGGACATAAGAGCTTAAAGCTATTGCAAAAAAAATTTTAGTTGCGATTTATTCTCAGTGTATAACTTATTCTGGTGTGTGGTACGCAGAATCAAATGAGTGAGAGGAAGGCCACTTTGGTTTGGTTAAAATGAACAAAAGAGAAAACAACGCAGAGAAAACGACTCGCTTGAGATAGACGAAACGACTACGATTTGATTTAACTTTTGTCTCTTTTTATGTTTTCATTTTCTTGTTTTCGATTATGGAAGCGCTTTTTTGTGACTTGGTGATTTGTAGGACGACTTGCATATGAAATTGTTTTCACAGAAAATACTCACGCGATGCAAAATTTGATTGTTTATCTATTCAACATTGTTCGGTACCGCATGCTCACACACCAACATGACGTCCATTCAATATATATTTGCAGTAAACTGAAAGAAACGTTCTAAAAAGCTCGCTTGGTTACTGCTGGAAACTTGTTAGAACATTTGACAGTTCACTAATTCAGGAAATTTTTTTGAATTAGAGATCTTTCTTTGTTAGACTTAGGATATCTTAGGACTTAATCTATGGTATTATTTAGTTAATACGTGGAAGGTCATAAATTGCATCTATTCAAATTCACACAAATCTTCTAATACGTTAATTATTCACGCTAGAATTTAAGATGTTTATTTTCAAAGAAGATTTTGACCCATTGATTGTTTTGTTATTTTTGTAGACTAACACACGCGAAAATATAATGAGAAGCAAAAGCGTTAAAATAAATAAATAAACAAATAAAAAACCAGTGTTTGGCAGCACTTACAATAGTTATACTACGAGAAATTTTCGTTATGATGTCAATATATTCGTTGGTGGTCGAATTCGTTGAGTTCGTTATTTTTGATCAGATTCTTTGAAAAGTTAAATAAAATTTTCTTGTAATTTTACGTTGTAATTCGTTCGGGTGATAGTTGAAAATAAATTCGGATTCAAATTAAGAACAAAACGAAAGTCAAAGTCAGCCACATTTCGTTACAATTTCAAATATGATGACGATTTATTCAATGTGCTGTTTCTGTTCCTGGTTGGTCATTTGCTCTCATTTTCTTTAGTGACACATTAAGTTTATTTACGGACGTCGCCTCTTCATACGAATTGGTTCGATTTTAATTTCACAGTCAGGTACAGAAATGTTCTATGTGTGAAATAAGTAAAAAAAAATCCTTAACTATAAAAATGGGTATCCATTCAAAATTCAATTTTTTCTAAGTTTCAGGAATATTTTACGATTCGAAAACACAGTGGAACCTGTACTAGCCGAGTTCTCACGGGACCAAGAATTTATTCTGGCTAAGACAGGTATCCGACTTATTCAGTGTCAGACTTATACACATAAATGCAAATAAATGAAAATATTTGGTATCATTCTTAAGGTGGTGTACTGTGAAAAACATGACGTGGATAAAATTTCGATCTAAATTACAGTGTAACAGTTTTTAGTGATAAGGAAAACAGTCTTAAATTAAATTCGGTCATCATTCCTATCAACTTACACGTAGAGAAACATAATTGTAAATCTATTTTATAATAGGGAATCATGACTATAACTAAAATAGTTAATGTCAATTACAAAAACATAACAAAAGCTATAATTTTTCGTTCGTATGGGGGGTACCCCCCCTAATGGCCCATTTTTGCCCGTTAACGAACTTAGCCTCGCATTTTACGAAAAACGGATCCACGCAAAATTTCAAGTCTCTAGCTCAATCCGTGCGCCAGCAATCCGCGCCACAGACGGACGGACAGACGGACGGACATGCAAAAATCAATTATTTTTATCATTCTAAACACACTGGTGTAATTCATTTTTATGTGTGATGACGGGATCTTGGCGTTACAAACGGTAAGGCAAAGTTAGTATACCCTTTGGTTTCACCATACGGGTATAAATAGTCAATTTAACCATAAAATACTAAATTTTTCTACCAAGTAGTTATATTTATTATAGCACTATCTGATTTTGACGATTTTTGTAATATAAATTATTTTAGTTATAGTCCCGATTTTCCATTATACAATAGTTAGATTTACTCTTTTCTCTTTGTGTAGGAGCGTCAAAAAATTGTATTTGAAAAAAATCGAATGGGAATGATTCCCGCCATTTTGGTAATATTTTTGTTATGTGTGAATGTTTTGACATCCAAAAAAATCCCCTAGTGGGCTTAGATATTTCTCGTCACTCTTTTTTGCGATTTTTTGTTTGGGGTTTACTAACGTCGTGACATCGTCACAAATTGCCCCACCCCCTGGATCTCTTTTCCTTATAAAAGTGTGACGTATTTTTTAATACATAACTCTGCACGACAGTTTATTCAGCATAAAACTGGCACATTGTTTGGAAACACCCTGTAATTCACGAATTGGAATATTTAAATTGATTACTGAAATATGCATAGTAGGTACCCTATTCAAACAAACCTTTTTTTTTTTAAAAATGTAGGTATTTGTATAATGTTTCCGCATGTCATAAAAGTGTGACAACCTAAAGATACGTAATTCTGTTTTTTGTGATGCCATTTAAGTGGTTTTGATCATTCGAAGCGGCATTTTTCAAAGAAATATAATAAGATGTAATTCTACTGTAAGCTATAAATATTGACAGTTTTTGTGCGTGAATTCTGACAAGCCTTGATCATTGCAATTGTTTTTATGAATTCTTAAGAATTGATTGATATCTTTTTTGTTAATCCTATTCGTACGAATAATCAAGCACGTATTGGGACGTTTTAGTTTTTTTTTTGGAAGATTATCGGTGATTCTTTGAATCTTTCTGCCTTATTAAAGAAGTTGATAGTTTTCATATATTTGTTACACTGAACCATTTCATGGGCAATTTTTAATACTAATTTAACATTACTCCAGAAGAAACAGAGAAATGGAACTCGAAAAAAAAATTCCAGATCGATTTTCTTGAATCCACTTAAAGGAAAAATTAATATATTTTTGAAATAAT
Source organism: Chrysopilus asiliformis (assembly GCA_964034945.1). Lineage (NCBI taxonomy): Eukaryota > Metazoa > Arthropoda > Insecta > Diptera > Rhagionidae > Chrysopilus > Chrysopilus asiliformis. Next base: position 56,259,313 of record OZ035960.1, read on the forward strand.
TCTTTAAAGAAAGCGGATCTTTTTTTTGACAATTTCAGGTAAAATTCCTTGTGCACACAGATGCCAAAACAAAAACAACTGTACACAAACAACATGCCAACACGATCGTCAATAAGTAATCTTTAGTTTAACTACGAATTTCGAATTTTTATACCCGTATGGTGAAACCAAAGGGTATATTAACTTTGCCTTACCGTTTGTAACGCCAAGATCCCGTCATCACACATAAAAATGAATTACACCAGTGTGTTTAGAATGATAAAAATAATTAATTTCTGCATGTCCGTCCGTCTGTCTGTCCGTCTGTCTGTCTGTGGCGCGGATTGCGGGCGCACGGATTGAGCTAGAGACTTGAAATTTTGCGCGGATTCGTTTTTCATAAAATGCGAGGCTAAGTTCGTTAATGGGCAAAAATGGACCATTAGGGGGGGTACCCCCCATACGAACGAAAACGGTTTTTGTGAATATCTCAAAAATGGTGCATCTTATCAAAAAAGTGCAAGAACAAAAGTTATTTAGGTTATGATTCTACATAAAACTCCCATACATCAAAATCCGATTGGAATAAATTTAAAAAAATCTTATTGGAAAGTTTGACTTCAAAGTGGAATTTTGGTACAACTGTTTGAATTTTGATACGAATATCACCATACGGGTCTCCAATGATTGCCAGATTGGCAATTATAGCTTTTGTTATGTTTATACATTGAAAAAGGACGAAATGACATAAAAAATATTGTTCGGAGTACAACAATTATCGTCTATATCTCCTAAAACAAGAACGTTCACGGCAAACTAAAACTACACGGTAAAAACTGGAGTCTAATTTTAAGACTTTTTCCTTCTATTTTTTAAACTTTTGAAAGTTTAGTGGAATTTTAAACTATTTTCTCTATTTTTAAAACTTTTTGAAAGTATATATATATTTTAGTTATATATACTTATATTTTAGTCGAAAAGTTTAATATTTAGTGAGTTTCGGTTTATTTTTAAGACTATAGTTTAAAAAGTAAACTTTTTCTTTCTTAAAAATTTGTTTTAAACCTCTCCGCCTTATTTCTAGACTTTTAATCGAAATATTAGACCTATAAGTTTGAGAACTAAACCTTGTAAGTTTTACTTCACTTCGGATAAAATTGAATTAAACTTTTTGTCTAATATTTAGTCTTTTCAGTTTATTTTTCTTTTTCAAATTCATCAGTCGGTCGGTCAATTTTTAGAAAAGTCGCGATGCTTGAGTTCGACTTTTCGGTCTAAAAACAAAACTTCAAGGTTTCACATTTGTGGCGTGAATGGCTCAGTCAGCTAAGTGCTTGCCTTGTGATCCAAAGAGCAGTGGTTCAAATCCCACTCAGGGCAAAATAATTCGGCTTGAATTTGAATTTGGAACTTTTCTACTTATGGACCTAAACACGGACCAGTTCTAAAATTAAGAATTTAAGGTTTAAAATTTAAACTTCGAAGTCTAAATTTGAGTCAGTTTTAGAAAATTGTAACTACTTTTTAGTAATTTCAGTTTGAAATTCTTAAATTTAGACCGGATAGTCTTATTTACCCGGATAATTCACGAATTTTAGAAGTTTATGACTATTTTTTAACCATTCCAGTCTTAATTTAAGACTCAGACATCTTAAACTTAAACCATAAAGTTTTAATTTGAGAATTTTTAGAAATTTGGAACTAATTTTTAGATTTTTTAGACTAAAATTTAAATTTTAATACCTTAAATTTAGACCGGATAATACTATTTAGAAGGAAAATAATTTCAAACTTTTAAAGTTTGATTTTTAGGCTCAAAAAGGTGTTGACCTATATGTAGGAAAAAAAGTCTTAAAATTAGACTCCAGTTTTTACCGTGTAGCGACCACAGTGCTACTGGTGCTCTTTTCTACTATATCCGGTATGTTATATCCAATATCCCACTTTCTACATTTTTAAGTAATTTACAATCTAAAATTCTTTGTGCAAGAATTTAGTTTCATAAAACTCACCCTCTCAAAAAATTTAATGAGATTGGACGATTTTTAATTCATAAAACTTATTCAAGAGCGTAACATATTTATAGTGATGGATTGTTTCTTTTATATTACACGTAACGAATCATATATATTTTATAACTCTTATCCACCTTTGGTTCCGCGTTTCCGAACTGGATTCACCATCAGATTAGATATAACTCACCAAACTAAGTATGACACTTGAATTGAGACCCGAGAAAAGATCAAGATCCCTGATTAAATGTGATTTAAATAGGTTCACCGCAACCAGAATTGTAAAGGGAATAGTGCGGACGACATCAGACGCAATTATTAATTAGGATTGAGGGTTGTTGTTGTTCGTTTGGAACAGGAAATATTCACTATATTCACATTTAGCACTGTACACTTGGCATTATTTACGGATATCATAGGAGATAGTAGGATCAAGATCTCTTTTGCAATCTTTATTTCCGTCTAGTAGCTACTATTGGAAAACACGATAGTGTGGAAAACACGTTTATTTTATATATTCATACCGTTCGTTTAACGTTGGTGATTCTGGTTAATGCAGCGCCTATGGTAGGTAGGTAGGTTTAATTCCGGATGATTCCCTCTACTGTGGTTACTATAGATTCCCAATGGCGATGGTACAATAAATCCATTTTTTTGTATTATACCGAAAACTAGTGATATAATCTGACGATAAGCGCCCCTTCTTGATCGATATCAGTTAAACTTTGTTAGTTGTTTTCCTTTCTAACTATTTATTAGTTTAAATTCAATTTTGAAAAAAGAGAATAACAAACGACCAAACGAGAACTTAATCACTCAATGAAGTTAATGTACTTGAATTCGTTACAAATGATTTTATATTGAGCAGCATGCATGAATAACATATAGTTGGTAGATCTTGTACGTTTTTGCTGCTATTGCACTCAACGGACGGCCGTTTCGGTTGATTTCTTATTTATCTGATGATCTCTTAACAACCATCCGCGCATGGTTAACGTTCTTAAAAGACTGACTCGGGTCTCGTGGATTGTGGCATACAACGTCCAACTAATAATGTTGAGGCTGCTGCTATTGATGTTACTTTCAGTATGACGTAGCCACTAGCGCCTTCGTCACACACGGCGATCGCCTGCCTAGCCCGACATTACTTCGAAATATTTAAACATTTCCAATTTCTTTTCTCCTAAATTTTTTCCGCTTAGGGTGAGTGCTCCCGTTTGCGTATAGTGTAAAGATTTTTAAATTTTTTTAGTGAATTTAATATTTGCTGATGGCGCATGTATATATCATCATACTAATATATAAAAATGAGTTGGTGTCTGTCTGTCTGTCTGTTCCTCTTTCACGCAAAAACGGCTGAATCGATTGACTTGAAATTTGGTATGAGTGTCTGTGGTAGTTCTGGTTCCAACATAGGCATACGGGAAAGTAGCCCGAGAGGTGGGGGGAGTAAGGGAAGGGGGTAAAGTGATTTCGAAATTTAGTTTTTGCGCTATGTTACTCTTTCGCGGGGAAGCTACTGAACCGATTGGCCTGAAATTTGGCATAGATGTTCGTCGGGGGTCCAGCCCCAACATAGACCCATTAAAAAGTTTTTAAGTTCTTTCCGGTTTTCTTTGTATTCTAAAACTTAGACAAAAAACTTAACCCGGCAACGACGGGTATGCAAGCTAGTATATAATAAATCACGAATTTATCCGTAGTATAGTGAATTTTTGATTAAAACACTGTCATTCAGTGGATAAGAAAAATCAAAACAATAACAAAGTAATCATCGCTGATTTGATGACCGAGCAAATTTCAGATTTCCCTGAAACTTCTCATTTAAGTAGGGTTTAGTGTTTTATCAAAGATTAAGTAAATAAAGATTGAGAACCTAGAACAAATTTTAGAGGCCAAAAAAAAAATCCGCCAGCGAGAATGGAATTTTTAGTATTGCAAGACATTATTATTTTCCCTTATATTTTGGCGCAAAAAATCAATAAAAATATTTAAATTGCATGCGTTACTTGATTGAGATTCACCTTCTTCAGTATTTTTGATACATTTTAAAAGTTCTATAAACAGTTGTGTTGTTGCTTATTTTATCTTTGGTCTTCGGTTTTATCAACAAAAGTAAAATCAAATATAATTTAACCCGCTGGTTTTCCGGTGAAACGGGTAAATGAATTTTCCAATTATCCTAAAAAGAATTGTATCTCGCGAACGGTTTGTGGTAGATACATTCAAAATGCATTAAAACTGTCTGGGGTAGGGTAAAGTCGGGTGAAATGGAACACCTTTTTTATTTTTGAAATATCTCGGGAAATAAAAGAGCCTTTTAAACGAAACAAAAATAAAATCATTCTTTATTACAAACGTAAAAATAAAATCAGAACTCTGGCATAAAAAAAATGTTAATTCAATATTTTTTTTTAATTTTAAAAAAAAGATCAAAAGTTCCATTTGTCCTCCATGGTCGGGTGAAATGGAACTTACCATAAGGTGAAATGGAACACTACTTTTTATTCAAATTTTTATTGCCGCATTTATTGCAAGTCATTGCAAATGACGCGCAGGACTCGTGCGACCACAAATTACAGATGACACATTGAAGACAGTCGTCTTTTTTTTGCGTTTTCATGTACTCCTCCCCACATCCTACATAATTGTTTTTCCAAAATCTTCAGGTCCATCAGACTCGCTCATATAAATTATTTCGTCCCTTTCTTCTTCCGAGTCTTCATATTTTTGGGAAGCTGTCTTCCGCGGTTAAGATTTTTTAGATTTTTTTTTTTGTTTTATAGGCTCCAATATTTATATGTTCCAATACTCCTCCGTTTGGCTGTTCCATCTCACCCTTTTGGTTGCATTTGACATTACTGTAAATCAGAAACTAACATGTCTCGACTTGCTGCTTTTATCAATAAATTTACGTAGTGTGAATCTAACTGTGCATTTTGATGTACCCACACAATCACTCCGCCAAATACTTACCAAAAAAATTAAATCTAAAAAATCCACAAAAAAAGTTTTACGACAAAAACGATATTTTTTTTTTGGTTTTTTGCTTATAAAAAATAAACAAACGTATGCAGCGTGACGATACCTTAACGCGTCGAGGTTTTCTGATATACCAAACAAACTGTTGCCGACAGCAATAGCAATTATGTTTGACAAGTGCGAAATAGTGGGGGTGTTCCATTTCACCCTCTGTTCCATTTCACCCGACTTTACCCTAATAGATATTCTCTCTTGTCTTTTTACTATCTGAGTTGAGATTTGAAAAACTTCCCATTTTATTTATCACGGATAAAATTACTGGCAAGTTGTCATTTTTTTTGGCACAAATAAAAATTGTGACTTGTGACCTGTGGCCTGTTTCACCAAACTACAAATTACAATTACAAATTTGTACTAAAGCAAAAAAAGCCAACAATTTACAAGTTCTGTTAAAAATCACTTGAAAAAAACTTGTAAATACAAATTTGTAAGTTGGTGAAATAGGCCACAGTTACAACGCCAGAATAAGGTCAAAAAACTGAGAATCAAAAATGTCCGCATATAGGTATTATGTCCTTATGGCAGCAAAAAGAAAAACAACTATGCTGGCGACTGTGACAAGACAAGCCGGAAAAATCTTTGGTCTTTTCCCCATTTCGCTTGAAGTCTATTTGTTATTGTTTCAAGAAAAAATCAAGTGAATTGGCTGACGCTTTAAGGAATCTGCATCACGTATCGCAACTCGACCGATTCTTTTTCACATTGGAATTCTTTTGGATTTTGCTTTCACATGAAAGTATGAATAAAATTCGGGGAAACGATGTTTTTAGTTTGATGAATGAGAATATAACGGAAGGCACTTGTCTCTAAAATGCATTAGACAAAGGTGGTCCTTGATTCCTTCCGACTTTTATCGTAACATAATTTCCTTGCACCTACATATTTGTCGTATTTTTTTTTTGTTGCTGAACACGACTCTAGTGTGATTCTTTGGTGTTTTGTAAAGGGTGTCAGAGATTAATTTTGTTTTTTTTCTGTTCAAATAACACACATTCAGTTCGAAGTAAAAAATTACACATTCCCACTGAAGCGATGAAAATAGAGAAGGGGCAACTTAGAGACATTCTAATTATATCTCATCAACATAAATTATTTCAGAGGCGGTACGAGCCAACCCTTCCTTAAAATCAATGTTATTTTCTTATTTTTTGTTTGTCTTTTTAGTGGCAATTTTTACAACAGATGTTTAAGGTTAAACGGAGATGACAGTCAACGGTGGAAATTCTTTTTATCGGAAAAATAACATTTAGCGCCACAAATTCACATAAAATTTGTTTTGTTAGGAACAAATGTAAACTGTTGTCACTTTTTCGTATAGTAATGTTTAGCTTGTTCTTGAGCTAATCTTTTTGCGCTTTCAAACGCAAGAACGATGAAAGAAGAGCATTAACAGTCAATGGGGAGAGATATCGGACGATTATTAACAATTTTTTGTGGCCCTGTTTTCTTTATATGGATCTCCAAGATAAGTTTTCCCAACAAGACGGCGATACGTGCTACACGAGTCGCAAAACGATCGCTTCATTGCATGAAAAGTTTCCTTGATTCGTGATTTTACAAAACGGTGACGTTAATTGGCCGCTAAGATTATGTGATTTGACACCTTTCGACTTTTTTCTGTGGGGTTTTGTAAAGTCACTCGTATATGTATACCAATAAGCCAAGCTATAAGCTAAATTCATGACTTAAGGACAACATACGACGATAAAAGATTATTTTTTCCCTTGTTAGTGCATTTTTTTTAAAAGCATTTTTGGAAAAAAAAAATGTTTTTTTTTAAATTTTTAGTAATTTTTTATTTGATTACTAAGACTAAAAATCCAAAATTACGTCTGTATTTTTTTTAGTCTTCGAATATGTACCCCTGAAACCTTTGAGAGATTGATACTCATTTTTTAACTCAAGAATTGTATTCAACAATCACAACAACCCCCGGATTTTTTTTCGGAAGATTTTTTTTTCGGAAGATTTGAGGATCGGATTCATCGATCCCAAAAATCCCCAGATGAGATTTTTTCCGGAAAAATTGAGGAAAAGGATAATCGCGTTTTCTATATAAGACTTACAAGGACGAAGTAGATAAAATATTGTATTGTCATCGAACTTACGTATTTGTGCAAAATTTAAAGTAACCGGATGAGTAGAAGTGGGCAAAATTATTATAGATTGCAAGATTTCTTGCTGGAAAAGCGTCCAATCAAGTTCGGTAATTATTCCTATTAATAAAAAAAAGAAATTATTCCCAAAAAATTCACGAAGAGAAATCCATATTCTAAAAAAAGTCCGAAGTGTGCTTGATTTTAGTATAAGATGCATTATGTGGCTTCTCCTGATATCAAGAAGAAACTGCTTGATTCCAACCGATTTAATTTAATTCTGCTTGAATCAAGCAGAATATGTGATGATATGAAATTTTGAGAATCAAGGAGAGCGCTGCTTGAGTCAAGAAGATGCGGATTAGCGTCAAATCTATTGGGTTTGTAATTGATTCGTTAGGTATTCTGCTTGATTTCAGGCGAGATTTCTTTCCGTATTAAATCTAAGTGGTTCCATTGCATGATGGGAATAATCACATTTTTTTCCGGAAACGTTTCTATATGAATAGGAATGGATACCGAATTTGATTGGATTTACAAATTTTTCTAAAAAAGGATATTTGGACAGATTCCGACAAAAATTGAAAATCTTCAACTATGGATTGGAAAGATTCCCATATTATTTCTGACATCTTCACTAAAAAGTTAGGAGTTAGATCGCAAAAACTTTCCAGAAAATTGAGGAATCATTCTATACATTATCACATATATTACAAGTATTTTGGCAATGCGATTGAAAATTTTGGCCTACTACAAAATAAAGCAATGATTCTAAACACGATTTTGCTCTGTGTGACAATAAAAAATATTTTAGAAATTCCACTCTGTTTTTTTTTGTTATTCAATTTTAAAATCCAGATATTGAAGATGGAAAACCCTATATTTATTATGAAAATATTTTTTGTATTTATAATTTCAGGTAGATTTTTTATAACAAAAATTCATTTGTATGGAGGAGGTTTTCAGGAGTGGTCTAAATGAATTCCTATGTAAAATCATAGACGGATAAATTAATTTTCTAGGTTCTAGAAAATGAAACTAATTTCGTTCAAGTAAAGCTTTTCTGAATTTTAGAATATTAAGATAAAATCTAGAAAATTGAATAAGAAATTAAGAAAACCATTGATTATATTTAAAACTAATGATAAAATAAAAATAGTTCTTAATTCAAGAAATTTAGTTCTTGATATAAGAAATGCTCTTTTAAAAATATTTTCGGTATTTTTCAAAATGTCTTTCTACATATGATCTAAATTTTTTTGAATGGAGAAATGAATTACTGGGACGACAATCGTTTCTTATTGTCTTGATTTCAGAAGTAGTTCTGCCCGTGTATTCTAAAGATCTTCTTTCTTTAAAACTTGTTCGATGCGACACAATTTTGTCAAGAAAAGTTCAAAAAATTATTCCATTTGTGTGCGGTGTGGGGAACGAACCAATCATACCTCAAAGCCTTACCTATACAACTTTTAAAATGCATTTAAAATCCAACTTTTGAAATAATTCTTTCGAAAATTATCGTTAACACGATATACGGGCGGACATGCGGAATTATTATTTTTTTTTTTTTTTTTTTTTTTTTTTTTTTTTGAAAAATCAAAACGGGTGATCCGATTGATCTCAAATATGGCATAGAGGTTTGGGACAAATAAGAAGTGGGTGTAAAGTGGGTTTCAAGCTTAGTTTACCTTCTATGTTACGCGTTCGTGGGACAACTACTGATTCTACGGGAAAACTACTGAACCGATTAACTTCAAATCTTTGAAACCTTTCCTCAAATCTTTGAGAACTTTCTTGTTGAAAAACCGTGATTTTCTGAAACCGCAGTGAGTTTGACAGTTGAAAAATGTACTAGATTTCAACCAAAAACATAATAAAATCGAGAAATGTAATAGATTTGAATCAAAAACATAATAGAGCCGTTGTTTAACTAAACCTCAGTTTAAATTTGATTATGAATGAGAAACTTTTTGAGATGGGCATTATTTTTTTTTTGGTTTAGCTAAACCCAAGTTTAACACAACAATATGAATACGTACGTACCAAAGAGTTTATGAGTTTATTTAAAAATTTCAGTAGTTATTGAATTTCAAATGGACATATGTACATACATGTTCCTGCTTCAAAATATCATTCCAAATTAGAAATCTTTTGGATCTGACCCTTTTTATTATCACAACCTTAGCTATCATAGTTTCCATAAAATTCGCATTTTTCATATCTCAAATCACCATCGTTTTTATTTTATCTTTCGGAAAGCGAAAATGTCAAACTCGACTTTATTTCTAAATTTCTTAAAATATTTTTTGCACAGGACTTAATGTTCTAAAAATAGACTTTTATTATCAACACGATTTGAGTAATACTTATATATTTGTAAATGTCGAACTCTATTTTTGGATCTGTACAATTAGCATGTCACATAAATGAACTCAACTGGCCGCTTTCTTTACAAAATCCAGCTTTTCTGACATTTTGATTATATCTTGACAATAGTAATCGACAATTGACCTTTTTCACGTTACATTGTAAAGAAATAAAAAAGGCGAGAGGAAATCTAAAATTTAATGTTATCATGCGATCTTAAGTCAGCAACTTCCACTTGATAGCATGCAAAGTAGTTATTATAAAGGATTTTACAGCCACTAAAGAAATAAAGTCATCAACTTATCAAATAGAATCGAAAAGCTTTTTCACCTTGGCTACCGACATAATGTTGCCGTTTGGCACCTTCCTGTCATTGAGTTTACCCAAAAAAAAGGGGTTATCATCCCAAACTTCGGAATTTCTTTTTGCGTAATCATCAGCTTAACAAGCCCAAGGGAACATAATAATTTTTCCTGCGAAAATATTGTATGTATGTATATATATACAAATTGGGTGGTAAATAAATGTGGTATTAAAGTAAAAATTTATTGGCAAATGTTCCATTTTGATGATCAAATATTTTCTCTCTTTTTATTTGATGGAAAACTTCATTGACCATAATCAATAATTTTCCACAGCCCGCAGGGAAAAGTTTATTTTCATTCGTTTTCGTCTTTTCCAATTTTTTCCTTGACGATGTTGTTCATAACACGTGCCGCGCATTGCTTTATATATAAATATATATATTTCTTTTTTTTTTAAGTATTTTCTGTTGTCGTATTATGGGCCAGCCCTCTACATTTTACTTTTACGATATTCAAGGAAAAAAGGATCATATTCCTCTCGTACGCCGCAAATAATTCACTTGAAGAGATAAATTTGTTTTGTCCTTTTGGATTTTACCGCCAGATAACCGGATAAATTTGAATTCATTTTGGAAAGTATTTTTCTTTTAGTTCTTTCTCCATCAAGTGGATTTTATGCATTTTTGTATTTTATGAGAATTTCTTCAACAACGCGCAATTTTAAAAATTTGCGAATTTACCAAATACCAGAAGACAGTTGTCAGCCGTGAGATTCATTTTTTACGAGCTTCTTTACATACTGGAATAGGTGATATGAAATATTTTCTTACCATCAGCTACTTATTTAACAAATAAGTATTGTTAACCCTTTCGGTACATGTTTTTTTAAAAGCTTTTATTTAGCTCGCTATCTTGTCTGTTTGTTTGTCTGTTTGTCTGTTTGTCTGTCAGATCAAATCTTGCAACCCAATTTTGACCCACTTCCACTTGTCCGATTGACTTGAAATTTTGCACACTTATATAAGTCCGATGACAATACAATATTTTCACTACTTCGTCCTTATAAGGATAACGGAAGGTCCTGTAAGGATAACGTGATTATCCTTTTCTCCAAATTTTCCGGAAAAAAATCTATCCTGGGGGTTTTTGGGGTCGCTGAATCCGAATCTGTCATTAAAAAGTCAGTAAGGATAACGGAAGGTCCTGTAAGGATAAAGTGATTATCCTTTTCTCCAAATTTTCCGGAAAAAAATCTATCCTGGGGGTTTTTGAGGTCGCTGAATCCGAATCTGTCATTAAAAAGTCTGTAAGGATAACGGAAGGTCCTGTAAGGATAACGTGATTATCCTTTTCTCCAAATTTTCCGGAAAAAAATCTATTCTGGGGGTTTTTGGGGTCGCTGAATCCGAATCTGTCATTAAAAAGTCTGTAAGGATAACGGAAGGTCCTGTAAGGATAACGTGATTATCCTTTTCTCCAAATTTTCCGGAAAAAAATCTATTCTGGGGTTTTTGGGGTCGCTGAATCCGAATCTGTCATCAAAAAGTCTGTAAGGATAACGGAAGGTCCTGTAAGGATAACGTGATTATCCTTTTCTCCAAATTTTCCGGAAAAAACTCTATCCTGGGGGTTTTTGGGGTCGCTGAATCCGAATCTGTCATTAAAAAGTCTGTAAGGATAACGGAAGGTCCTGTAAGGATAACGTGATTATCCTTTTCTCCAAATTTTCCGGAAAAAAATCTATTCTGGGGTTTTTGGGGTCGCTGAATCCGAATCTGTCATTAAAAAGTCTGTAAGGATAACGGAATGTCCTGTAAGGATAACGTGATTATCCTTTTTCTCAATTGTTCCGGGAAAAAATATATTCTGCGGGTTTTGGGGTTCGCTGAATACGATTCTCAAGTTAAAAAGCCTGTAAGGACATCTCAAATGTAAAACTATATATTCGAAGACTAAAAAGAACAAAATAAAAAAAAATAAAAAAAATTTTTTAAAAAAAGCTTTTATTAAAAAAAATGCACTAAAAAGAAAAAAATAATTTTCTGGACGCTGTGTATCACAAATATAAAAGCTTTTAAAAAGCGAGATAAAGCATAAAACAATAAAATAAACATTTATCTCGCTTTTTAAAAGCTTTTATATTTGTGATACACAGCGTCCAGAAAATTATTTTTTTCTTTTTAGTGCATTTTTTTTAATAAAAGCTTTTTTTAAAAAATTTTTTTTATTTTTTTTTTCTATGGGTTTTAAAAATACTCTGTATACAAATTAATGATGTTTAAGCTATTAGTATTCATAAAAAAAAACAAAAATAAATAAAAATTTTAATTTTTTTCAAATACGTCCACTGTGGTCCAGCTTTTTACTCAAAAAATCAAAATTGGGTCAAAAATGCACTTAAAGGTGCACTGAATGAGAATAGAGTGTTGAAAGTAAATAAATAATAAGACAATTCAAATTTTTTAGCATGATGCCATATGGCATCAAAATACCGAAAGGGTTAAATATAGTTTAAGTGCTTTCTTGTATTTGGGATTTGCCTCTGTGTACCTATAGAAGGAAAGTTTGTATTCATGAGTCTAACCGCCTCAAGACCGGGGGAAAATATAATTTTCTAATCAATACGAAATGCATTTCAGGAAATATGATGGGGATGCCCATGTATCTGTCTATCGGTCTGTCTGTTGTATATATCTTAAATAACTTGAGAACGCGTTGATCTAGCAACTTGAAATTTTTTGTGGATGAGTTTAACCCAAATCGTACTTTTCTATCAACAGTATCGTTAACTAAAATAGGATCCTCTCGTACAAATTATTTTTAATTTTTTGAAAAATACATTTTTTTGAAAATTTTTCTAAAACTGCGCTTTTGAGAAAAAAAACCGCACATAAAGGCATATAATTTAAAAAAAATAAAATTTCATTACGATTTTTACGTATCTCTCATGGTTCTTGAGATATTTAAAAAAATGTTTTTTTAGGTATTTTTTCCCAAAGTTTAAATATTGCGGAGGAAAGTCATGTGTTGTTCACATCAAATATTTTTAGAGTACATATTAAATTTAGTATACCGTTTGTAAATAAATTTACATCACTCTTCCATGCGTCAACATTCAATCCGAGTATAAATATTAAGTACCAGGAAAACCGAGCCATGCTCGGCCACCTCAAAGTCCTTCTTTTGCTGAAATTTTGGAGAAGAGAGTAGATTCATGTAATCCCGACACCATCTTTCCTGAGGTTTGAAATCCTGGATCCAAATATCTAAACAGTAATATTTTAAGAATGCATATCGAAAAACCTTACTCCCTAGCAATATTGCGAATTTCCATTAAAATACCTTCACGTAATTCGAAGACACCAGGCGAGGGGTATCGAGGGGAAACTTATCAGAGGTGAAACCTATCTAGATCGATTCATTGTCCCCGAAATTTCCTAACCTCCAAGTTTCGTGAAAATCGTTAGGCCGGAAATAACCAAAATGGCGGCTTTTTAAAAATAGCAATTTCGTTTTTCGCAATTGACTCCGAAACTACGCATTTTCGGTAGTCTTATGTATGACAAAAGCTGGAGACAATGAAATTTTATGGGTTTTTGGGTTTTGCTAGAAATTTGTATCAAAAATCCATTATTTGAAAAAAAATCAGTTTTTTGCCACTATCTCGAAAATTAATGGTTTTTCGGTGGTTCCATATATGATGCAAATGAAAGGGAATAGCGATTCGCACAATTTTTGTTTTCTACTGTTATCCGTTATCTTTTACCGTTCTTGAAATATTTTCATTAAAAGGTAAAAAAATAAATTTTTGCAATTTACTTGCAAATTAACGATTCCTCGTAAAATTAGTTAAACGGAGAATTAGAGATATTAAAATTCTTTATACATTTGCATTTTACCGTAAATCAATATATTTTACCGTTATCGAGATATTTTAGATTTTGTGAAAAAAAAATCATATTTTTATATAAGCTAATATTTTATTTGTCGGGTTATAGTGTAAATTTTGCAGGAACGTAGATTTGGTATAAAAAAGTCATATGCAGTTCACATCAGATATTTTTGGATTTGTTTTATTTTGTTTTGTTTACAACTATAGGAGATATAAAATAAACAAATTTCATATTGGATGGCAATATGAAATTTGTTTAATTTATGACAATTTAGCCTTCCATATTGCCTTAGAGTCGTTACCTTTTTATATATTTTTCTATAAAATGCAATTTATCGAACGCTATGCTATACATCAGCAATAAACGTCAGTAGACTTTCAATTTAATATAAATCTTTGGTGATATCTTAGCATGTAAATCACCATTTTCACACAAAAGAACGCACTTTTAGTATGGAATTTATGGTGAGAGTTAAAGGCATAATAATACGGCACGAAATGCAATTTTACTTGCACAACTTTTATGCGAATGTGGGATAGAAGAAAACTATTGACAGAAATGTTAGGCCATAATTCAAGTTACAAATATCTTAGCTTTTCGTTATATTTTCTATTTTATTTGTTGATGAACTTAAGATTTCGAGATTGACTGTTTGCGTCCTGGAATTTTTTAAAATGATTTTTTCATTCGTGTTTTAAGTAAATGCAGCTGCAATGTTCAGTATTTTTTGTAGTTTTTCAAAAATGAGGAATGTGAGATCCGGCTTTAATCTTGGTGCAGAGATTTTCAGCACTAAAATAGGAACTTTAATACTTGTCTGACATAAATACAACCTCATAACAAAAATTGTCGGGGCATTTTGTCAATATATCGTTCAGACAATAACTTCAAACACCTTATCTATATATAATCACTCATTGACTCAACACATTATCTCCCGAACCACTAAACCGATTGCTCAGGCTAATTTTGTCCTTAATCCACGCAGGCGGTGACTCATAGTCACCATGCCGAAAAAAAAGAATAATTTAATAAAAAAAAAATTTTGTAAGTTTGCATTTTTTAATTCAGTTAATAATATTTATTTATATATATGTACATCATTCGTACTCTTTATAATTGTAGCATAGATTTTCAAAAATTTTCGTTACAAACATTTTTTTTGCATTTGCACATATGTTCTTCAAAGCGCGACCTTAGCAATGGGGACACAGAAGCAACGTTTTCTCTTTTGGGAAGTTCTACAGTTAATATCCCCTACTACGCTCCGATATTTTGCGAAACAGAAGCAAAGTGATACCAAAATAACCTTTCTTTGCTGGTAAAACTGTTACGGTGACTGTAAGTCACTGCCTGAGTGGATTAAGGATAAATTTCATAAAAGCAAAATATTGTTGTAGTAAAAAAATTTAATTGGCTTAAAAAAACAAAGTCAAGGAGCATGAATGCAATAACTTTTCTAACATTCGTAGCAATCACTCTCAAAACTGAAACGGTGACTCAAAGTCACCTGGTGTGCGGATTAGGGTTAAATGAAAATCTTTTTTTTTCGGCTCTTTTTGCACTTTATTAAATACATCTTTAACTATCCTCCATAATTTTTTCATGTAAAAAAATTAAATATTGGTGCCTGTTTTTGTAAGCGTTCTATTGGCTGTAGATCCGTACTGATACATCGCAAATCAATCAAATGAGTTGTTCCTATTCAGTATTACAAAATGCTGTTCTGGGGCGTTGGGAATTTTGAAAAAATATATTACGAACAAAGTGTAGTCCACTTTAAAGTAAAGTATCGATTTTTGGGTAAAAATTGGGTTTAACACAGGACTAGATCGATTTTTGGGTAAAAAAAACTTTAACCCAGGACTAGAAAAACAAATACCTAACCCATTAAGTCCCAAGATGTTATATTTTTATCTTTTTTTAAAAACTTTAGAGATTCTACTATCTAAATGTGGATACTTTCTATCCAATTCTGCAGATGAGAAATTGACCGATCCCAGAGGTATGTTGAACCTATCTCCAAAATGTCATTGCCCAATTCTCTTTGAATGGCATGGAATCAACCTACAATGATATAGAATTTATACACTTTGAGGTAAAACATCGAGTACCTGTTTAACTTGGTTTCTGATTATATTTATTTTTCTCTCCGAAAAGCTTGACATTCCATTTAATTTCACTTCCCCGTCTAATTTCACAATGTTGAGCAGAAATGAAAACGATAAATGACATGCAAAGAAATAATTCATTTTGATGACATTTTAGACCAAAAATTTCAAATGAATGAAATTGCTCGATGGAAGTGTTTGTGTTGCTTCGAAAAAATACTTCTAACCTTCAATATTTTGCAAAAAAAAGGAAATATTTCGTTTAAAATCTCAAAACATCGGCCTAGAAAATTTAACAAAAACAATGCAAATTTTTTTCTAAAGAAGATATGATCTTCAAAACTGATATTTTAAAATTCGTTTCCTAAAATAATAGTTTTTAATTGGATTTTGTTTTTAATTGGAAATGTTACCGCCGCATTATTTTGTAGTCGCCTGCAGCGGGTAATTAGACCACTTCTTGATTATAATTTCACTTGCATCCCGCAAGTGTGCAATGCGAATACACACAATTCTACAAGTACACTAAAAGACGCTTAAATGCACATCGAATTTCGCAGAATTGTATGTGCATTTATCCGTGTTTTGCATTTATCCATAGCACGGTGTAATTATATTTCATTTTTGCACATGTGCATTTAAGAGTGTAAAATTTCATGTAATTTATATTTTTGCGGATGTGAAAATGGTTGCGTTTAAGCAAGTATTGCAATTAAGCGTGTTTCATTTATCCGTGCATATTTATATGAAAAATGCTTGAAAATCCTCCAGGCACAAATTTTGCGTACAATTACACGAGTTTTGCATTTAAGCGTGTTGCATTTAAGTGTGTCTTATACTGTATATCCCATTTTGTGTGTTGCCATTTTGTGTGTGTTCTTAATTTATATATACTATGTGATAATTTTTAGATACAAGTGCATAGATTTTACCCAATTTTGCTCTATCTCATGTTGTGGATAGAAATACTTAACATTTTGCTTAACATTTTTTTTTTGAATTGGAAAAAAATTGTTAGGCTGATATTTATGTCAGGACACGATTTATGTTCTGTCCTATAAAAAAGGATACTGGAATTTAGAGAAAAAGAATTTTTGATTCAATGAACGTGCTTCAAAGATATCGGATTATAAGATATATACTATGAACATGAACCAGGAAACGTCGTCTTCCCGCAAGCGTTTCCACTACCTGCAAGAGCTTAAAGTAATCACATAATTTAAACTGATACAGGATTAATATATCTAATGACAGTTTAGAGCATGCTCTACTCTGGAGTCGAAGAGTGCCTACTTTACTCAAAACCATTTGGTTAGACTTTTTTTTTTGTCAAAATTCAATTTTAAATCTAGATCGAGCAATTTTCGAGTAAAAAGAGCAGGCCATTCGAATACGCCATAATATTTTTTGAAATTAGGGTATTTTTAGAGTCCGTTAAATTTCATTCCTTTCAAGCGAAAATTTCTGTAACTAAAATTCATACAGCGAATATTTATGCCAATTTAAAAGTTTTTTTTATCCGATCATCATCTCTAAAAATATTTCCATGACATTGCCGAGTGTTCATCTTGATTTTGTTGTTTGTATTGCTCCATTTATGTTCACATTTATCGCTTTTCTTCGGACCAAGGCAAGCGTTTATGGAGTGCTTTTATTCGACTTGAAATGTGTTATTGGGCTGTCTAATCTCCTCGTTTCAATTTGGGGTTTTTCTTATTATTTCTATTATTTTTTATTCTCAAGTTTTCCTTTTACTAGTATTTCTCTTAGCTTTTGGCTTTAAATTTTTCCTCCACTTTTTGTATCTGATGCTATTTGCTTGAATGCTCAACTTAGGAAGTTCGTTACAAGATTATTTTTTTGAAGTATTATGTAACTGATATTTATCGACATTTCATTTCGCTAAAGATTATCTTATTGGGAATTTCACACAAATCGGATTTCCGATGCCAATTTTTGGGAAAAGGTAAATAAGTCTGCGATAGTGTCCATACAAAGAAACGTGAAAAAGCGAGTGCAAGAGGCGGAGGGGGGGGGGGGGTGGGGGGTGGCGAAAGGTCAAAAATTAGCGTATTTTATGGACTGCCCCTAAGTCAAAGTGGATAGGGATAAACGTAGACCCTATGATAAGCATTTTAAATTATGTTAATTTGTGACGGAGGAAGAAGTATCACGTTTTTTTGAATATTTCTGTAGCAACAAGGAAGAAGGGCTTAAGTCGATTTTCATGTCCAAATAGACCTATATTTGGTTGACGAAGTAAACGGAGCAATTGGCTTAGGCAGCGCAATTTGGATTAGTCTAAAAATGGACTTTGGCCCTTATGACTTGCTGCGCCAGATTTATTTTTCCGAAAAAAACTATCCAATGACTAAAAACAGGTCCACCGTAGTCCAAGTGGTAAAGTACTTGTCCCGTATTCCGGAGGTCGGTGGCTCAATTCCCGACTGTCGCACGCTGTATTGTGTGATAGTTGCCGCTTGGCGTTAACGACATCTTCAGTCTAGGCTGCCATCACGGCGTCTACTGTTGATGGGTTGCAAGGTATAAAAAAACCTTACAAATGTTGTAATTCATTCATGGTTCGCAAACCATGTAAAACTGTAGCTGCGAAGCAGGGAAGAAATTTTTATGAAACCTCAATTGAGGAGGCCCAGGTTTTTTTGAGAGCTGTAGCGCCGAGGATGACGATGAAAGAAAAAAAACATAACAAAAGCTATAATTGCAAATCTGGCAATTATTGAAAACCCGTATGGTGAAATTCGTATCAAAGTTCGAACAGTTGTACCAAAATTCCACTTTGAAGTCAAACTTTCCAATAAGATTTTTTAAAATTTATTCCAATCGGATTTTGAGGTATGGGAGTTTTATGTAGAATCATACCCTAAATAACTTTTGTTCTTGGACTTTTTTGATAAGATGCACCGTTTTTGAGATATTCGCAAAAAACGTTTTCGTTCGTATGGGGGGTACCCCCCCCCCTAATGGTCCATTTTTGCCCATTAACGAACTTAGCCTTGCATTTTACGAAAAACGAATCTGCGCAAAATTTCAAGTCTGTAGCTCAATCCGTGCGCCCGCAATCCGCGCCACAGACGGACGGACAGACGGACATGCTAAATTCAACTTTTTTTTATCATTCTAAACACACTGGTGTAATTAATTTTTTTGTGTGATGACGGGATCTTGGCGTTACAAACGGTAAGGCAAATCTAATATACCCTCTGGTTTCACCATACGGGTATAAACATGCGGTAAACATGCCTAAAAACATTAGCATAACTTTAAATAATCGGATGCAATTTTTTTCAATGTTCTCCATTAAAAGAGATCAAAAGATTCTATATTATGCGAAATATTCAAGTGAACGTATATGCAAAAACTTTTCCAGCTGAATGTTTGAACTGAACGCATACACGTCTTCCTTTTTTCGGTAAAGAGTAAAGACATATAAATAAAACCGCGAAATAAATAAAACCGCGAAATATAGGATAAAATGTTCAAGAAAAACGTTTTTATTTCCAAAATCTCATAAAAAGTATGACCAATCTCATGTGAATCTCTTTCATAAACACAATACTTTCTTAGTTATATTATTGTCTAAAAACAAGAAATCTTGGCAAGAGAGAAAATACAAATATGTGTGGGAAATGGGAGAAATGGGTTACTATTGAATGAAGTATTATATATTTACCCTTTTATCTATTTAACGACAACTTTATAAATGTCTTAGGGCATTTTACGTCTTATGGATCTGCTAAAGGACATAATACTTTTGAGTGATTACATTAAAGTGATTTGAAAAGGATTAAACTCAACTTGCTTGCGCCGTCTTTGTGTCTAATTAATTTTTAAGGTTTTCGGAAGCATCTTATATTTAGCTAACATCGCGCTCAGCAATTTGAAGATAAAAGCATTTGTAAAAAAGGATACGTACTACCAACAAAAAGTGTAAAAAAGGATTTCCTTGTCTAATATCTATTTAATATCTTCGTAAAAGAAGTACATCTATCTTAAATGCAAGGAGTTGAGATTTCAACAGATGAATTAGTGTTACCCAAACACTTTTAGTAGTGTCGATCCGAGAGTGAGTAAACACGAATTACGAAATAATAAAGCAGTGCTGAGCGCCGGAGGTTCGAATACGGTAGTGTCGGAAGGATGTCCTTAATTTCAATGGAAGTTGATTATTTTCCAGGACCTTCTCTAACGCTTATTGTGCAAACAACATTCGGTTGGATAAGAAAGACGAAACGGAATTCTTTAGAAAGAAATTCCTAGTAGAATCTTGGCATGTAGCACGTGCTGAGTTTCATGATTTTTTTTTTCATCCATTCGTTTTTCCGAGGCACTACTAGATTAAATTCTCTGGAACGGGGCAAATTGGTTATATATGTACAATGAAAAGGAATGAAATTATGAAAATATGTTACGGACATGATTCGGTATTTGTATTTGTATTGTTGTTGTCTGTTATATTTACATTTTCCAAATCTCTTTTGTATATACCTATTCTAATATACCAAAATCTATGTATAGGTACGCAAAAAGGCATTTAACCAGCATACTTAAGATTCGCATAATGTGCGTTTATAGGATAAGTTGAATCTAGCTTAAACCTAGAGCAATGCCCATATGTGAAACTCAGTTGATTTATTATTATTACCTTTACAGAATATTACAAAATTTTGACCTTGTTAACCTATGTCTAGTCCTATAGCCTGATAGAATTTTATGTAATATGATGCCTTCTAGATTTTTTTGTTCTTGCAAAACTATACCTAACAAGAAACTAATACGATTGTAAGAATTTCAAATTTAACATTTTCTTTTTTTGTAAAAATTAAAAAAAGGTTTTGTTAAATCGCTTAGTAGAACTCGATTTTCTTCTTTAACCGAATTTCTTCCTTAACCGAAAGCTACAATCAACGTAGCTTTGCGCAAAAATCTAAAAACTCCCGATTTTCACTTCTGTTGAATTTACTATTTTCTGCATTTTTACAAATGACAACAAAACAAAAAAAAATTGCCACAGATTTCATTAAGAACGCGAACACAATGGACGAGTACAAGAAGAGATATATAAACACGTTTGTCCTGACTTATTGACTGACTCATCAACACCCAGCCCAAAACTCCAGAGCTTAGAAACTTGAAATTTTCATAGAATGTTTCTTTCGTAAACGCTCACTAAGGCGGGATTTTTCGTAATTCTGCCCCTAAGGGGGTAAACGGGGGTGAATAAGGGTTGGTTGTGTAAAAAGCTTGATTTTAACCATCAAACCTGCTCAGTAGGGGGCTGAAAAAGGTCGCAGGGCAGTTTCGTATACTGTTGGAATTTCAAAATTCGAAACGTAAGGTCCTATAAGGATAATACAAATATCGTTTTTTCTTATTTTTCATCGGAAAAACTGGCATAAGGGGGTCTACAATTTCAATCTGAATCTCTATGGAAACTCCGTTTAAATTTTACGATAGCCGGCCATATAATCAGTCTAGAATGCTATCACAACGTTTGCTGTTAAATTGGTGGTAAGGGTTAACTTGTTGGTAACGGAAAGTTCAAGCGTAGTCCGAAATTCATGTAAAACTGCTGGTGCGCTGCAGAGACACACGCAACAACAAAAATTGTTCGAAATTTCAATTGGGAAAGCCCAGTCCCACTTTGTTACGGTGTTGCCATTCATAGATATGTTGTCCGCCAAACTTAAATTTTAGATCCTTTAATTCTTCATGCGTCGATGGCGACTAATTACATCTTTGAGATCAATTTGAGGGACAGTCACTTTTCATTAGAAATATTGAATTGTGGTAATAGTGAGAATTTCACAAAATATCACTGTGTCATTACTTTTAAAAGCTTGTATATTCTTTTGTTGTAAAATTTCCTGTTCTTTGTCACTACAGCAAGCATAATGTTCAGTATATGTAAATAAGTTGAAAATACACCCATACCTCGCTTTACGGCCTAGATACGTTCCGGGAAAGTTGGCCGTAAAGCGAAAAGCCGTATAACGAATCAATTATTTTCATACAAACCCATACAAATTCAATAGGATCCGTTCCAATTTTTTTTAAATAACGTAGTTTTTAGTTTAAAATGCATTTTTTTCTTTTTATTTCATTTCAAAATGCTTACATACAAAATAAAAATACATAACAAGTAATATAAGGATAACTTCAATAACAAAAAAAATTCATATACATAAAAAGATAATTTAAAAAAATTTTAAAAATTCATATGCACATGTTCATATACATACATAATAAAAAAACATAATTTAAAATGTTTAAATTGATTCTAATCTGATGACGAAAATGAACATGAAGAATCGGTAAGCTGCAAGATCCCGTCATGACACACAAAAATGAATTACACCAGTGTGTTTAGAATGATAACCATACGGGTATAAAAATAATTAATTTTTGCATGTCCGTCCGTCCGTCCGTCTGTGGCGCGGATTGCGGGCGCACGAATTGAACTACAGACTTGAAATTTTACGCAGATTCGTTTTTCGTAAAATGCAAGGCTAAGTTCGTTAATGGGCAAAAACGGATCATTAATACGAACGAAAATGTTTTTTGCGAATATCTCAAAAACGGTACATCTTATCAAAAAAGTGCAAGAACAAAAGTTATTTAGGATATGACTCTACATAAAACTCCCATAAATCAAAATTCGATTGGAATACATTTAAAAAAATCTTATTGGAAAGTTTGACTTCAAAGTGGAATTTTGATAGAACTGTTCGCCGTTCACTTAAATCACCATACGGGTTTTCAATAATTGCCAGATTTTGATTTTTTTTCCCCAATTTTTTTTCGGCCGTATAACGAAATATTTTGGGCCGTAAATCGAAAAAGTGCCTTAATTAAAGAAGGCCGTTATAGCGAAAAGCCGTATAAAGAGGGGCCGTATAACGAGGTATGGGTGTATAAAAGTTTCTTTGATTTTTCCCGAAATATTGCACATAAATCAATTTTTGTTGAAACTACACATGTGCTATGACAGAAAAATACGAATGCTGCATACAAAGTAACTGGTTATGTCAATGAGACTTAATTGCAATTACACAAGGAAAAAATGATCTGGAAAGACCCAATAGTTGCCACCATGATTCAGTTGAGGGCTTGATCAGATTCCATTATAACATTTTTATTTATGGACACCTTCTATTTAAGTTTAGTTCGAGTTTGAATGTTGCCACATAGCTATGTACAGCTATCGTGTATAAAATGATGCCTCATTCATCAAAATTAATTAGATCGCATCATCCATATTGATCTACTTACATATTTGATTGCAATCGCATAGTCATGACTGACTAATGTTGGATTTTTTGATAGAATTTTTAAATAAAATCACCTGAGTAGAATTTCAAAATTACATTGGAATCTGGAATTTATCAATAGTGAAGAGATTTTAAAAATCTTCGTAATATTCACGACAGAAACCAATTGCCAAGAATAATAAAAATTTCACGTTGGTTTTAGATCTTCCCAATGATTTCGATTTCTGTGGTATTGGTATATTTTTACTATTATTAAATTCACTTACTTTTTCTTTACACTCACACTCTCAGCCCTAAAACTTCCATTACTGCTGGCTAATCTTAAATATACATATATACTAACCATGAAATAAAGGATGATCCAATAAGAGCTTCCTATTTTTTTTTTAAATAAAACATAATAATTAATATATTGAGGAAACTATTTATTTAAGTTGTTAGTTTGGTTCATGCCATTTAATGTTTAAAGATAATTTCCTTCAAATGTTGCCCACGACTTACTTTTAAATGGTCCATTCTGTGGGTCCAATTTTCGACCACTCTTTCAAGCATATCGGTCGGTATTCCGCGAATAGCACGGATTATGTTTGCTTCCAAAGCTGTAATCGTTCCGGGTTTATCGACGTAAATAAGAGATTTCACTTATCCCCACAGAAAGTAATCCAATGGTGTCAGATCACAAGATCTCGGTGGCCAATTAACAGGACCATTTCTTGAGATGCTGTTTTCATCGAACGTTTCCCTCAATAAACCGATTGTATCGTTAGCTGTATGACATGTAGCGCCATCCTGTTGAAGCCACAAGTCAGCTACACCAATATCTTGATTATTTTTTTTTTAAATAAATACGGTCCGATGATGCCGCCTGCCCATAAACCGCACCAAACAGTGCATTTTTCGGGTTACATTGGTAGCTCTTGGATTGCTTCTGGCTGTTCATCGGCCCAAACACGGCAATTTTGCTTGTTGCGTTCGTTCAGTGGGACGATTGTGACGACCAAAATGTGGACGAAGAGCTCTATAACAATTCCTAACTGAGCACCGATTTTGGAAATAAGTTTCCACAATTGGTAAACGTTGTTCACACGTAAGTCTATTCATGATGAAATGGCACTGAATACTGAACACAAACGTCATATAGACAAGCCAGTTGACACATAAGAACTGTCAAAACAACCTTATTGGAAAAAGTACCTCCAATTGGATTATCCTTTATTTTTAGGTGTGCGAATTATATCTCGAAGGCAAATTTTTTCACCAATTTTATGAAATTTTCCATAGAAACAATGTTTAATCTAGCATAAAGCTTATGAAAAGCTGTCTTTGAATTTATGATTTTTTTTTTATAAAAAAATTTTCAATGAAAAGATATAGGATTTTAGAAAACGTCTAAAAAATTATGAAATACTTTTTTTTTATTAATATTGTATTTGCATTTGCGGTTCCTATCTATTGCAGCTAAAATGAAGAGAGGGAACATAATAAAAAAATCATGAATGTTTTCCCTTATTTGATCGTGATGCATTGATAAGCAAATAATTGCTTATGCTAATCTGGATATAAGCTTTCGTTTTCAGCACTTTAATACCAGAGCTATTCCGCTTTCTAACCCTCGAATGAATCTTTTTTTGTTCGGTGGTTGCTTGGCTCTTTCGTATATCAAGGGTTCATATGCCACTCTCGTTAATATACAAAAAGGCGTAATCTGTGTCCTTCACAAGGTTTTATCTGTAAACGTTTTGTGATTTTTCCCTACATTCGTTCTGTGCTTTGCTTTTTGCGCTTGGCAATAATTCACCTCGTGAGAGCATTCAAGAGTGTCAATGTTGATGCTTTTACATGCTTATCTGATAATCATATGAGCAAATAAATAATTTCTGTTTTCTATTCAGGAAAATTGCTACAATGTTGAGAAAATATGATATGATGGTTTTTTTTAGTTACTACCGAAGTTGTTTGTATTAAAATCTTCTCTTTTTCAAAATTTCATACTCAGGTTGAATAAATACTTTCATCTATCTAAGTACAACACATTCGCTATGTAGTTTGTTCATCAATATATCGGATATCGATAGGGGTGTCGGTATAGGTTTTTTAATGCATCAGCAACCCTTTACACCACAAATTGAAAAAGTTTTTGCGATTTTCTGGAAAGCTGTGTGGTTTTTCAGAGTGTGTATTCTTTGACTGGAACCCCATATATCAAAAACCAATTAAACTCAACTTCTATAAATTCAATTGTATAATTACAATTAGATTTTTTCAAAATCGCGTTCCATAGGATTATATGAGATGATAACAGGTTTCGAATGGAAAAACCGAATTAAAGTTGGTTGAGGCTTTCTTGCAAATTTATGTCACATACACAGGCTCACACACAGCCATATTGCTGATTCAGAAATTAGCCACTTTTCTTCGTTAGAGTGAAGATTAGTGCTTATCTATGGTGTGTCCGAGTTTTTAAGTGAGAAAGGTAAAAAAAGTTGTCCTTTTTTAGAGTAACCAATCCTAGAAAAAATGATGTACACTACATCGAATGTTCACTGTATCGGGTGTTCACTATATCCTACACGTACACCTCGAAATTTTGACACGAAATTTTGAATGCAAACAACTGTTTTGGCAACACAGCACTCACTTCGGAAGAAACAGTATTTCCTAACGTTGTTCAAGCGTAAATCGGTTCTTTTCGACACTAAAAATGTATCGCAATTTCGAGCGCGTTAGGCCTCTGTTACACACGGCAACTTTAAACCGATACAAAATACAAAAAGTTGCTCGTTTGCGCTACACGCGGAGATAATTTGCCGGAGACTTCTGTATATTACACAGTGAGTGTTTCATGTTTGTGTGAAGTTGTGTGAAGAACGAACCCGTTCTTTGTGATTTTGTGCTTGTGTGCGTATTTTTTCGCCTTGTTTCTACTTTCGGAACTGGCGAGTGGCGACATTAGCCACCGCTTTCCTCACTTCTCCCGCCTATACTTAAGAAAAGTCGCCGCTTAAAGTTGCCGTGTGTAACATAGGCCTTAGTGATGACAATGCCGAAAAAATACGCAGTTCCCAAAGAAACACCTCAGTGGCCCACCCTATATAATAAGCTATTAGATAATGGACAAAATATACTAGTAGTAATATGATTTTTAGAGTATAGAAGCAGCAAAACAAGAATTCACCGCATGCGATTTTTTTTTTGACCAATGACTAGTTTAAAAACATAACAAAAGCTATAATTGCCAATCTGGCAATTATTGAAAACCCGTATGGTGATTTAAGTGAACGGCGAACAGTTGTATCAAAATTCCACTTTGAAGTCAAATTTTCCAATAAGATTTTTTAAAATTTGTTCCAATCGGATTTTGATGTATGGGAGTTTTATGTAGAATAATATCCTGAATAACTTTTGTTCTTGGACTTTTTTGATAAGATGCACCGTTTTTGAGATATTCACAAAAAACGATTTCGTCCGTATGGGGGGTACCCCCCCTAATGGTCCATTTTTGCCCATTAACGAATTTAGCCTCGCATTTTACGAAAAACGGATCTGCGCAAAATTTCAAGTCTCTAGCTCAATCCGTGCGCCCGCAATCCGCGCCACAGACGGACGGACACACAGACGGACGGACAGACAGACAGACGGACGGACGGACATGCAAAATTCATTTTTTTATCATTCTAAACACACTGGTGTAATTCATTTTTTTGTGTGATGACGGGATCTTTGCGTTACAAACGGTAAGGCAAAGTAAGTATACCCTTTGGTTTCACCATACGGGTATAAAAAAGCGTAATTGATTTTTGGACTATGTTATCATGAATTCATCAATTCTGGAACTTCATACAAACTTTGAAAATTATAGTACTGATCACGTATAAAATATTCCTTGAAATTTCGTTCACTCCTTGAAATTTCGTTCACTCCTTGAAATTTCGTTCACTCCCTGAAATTTCGTTCACTCTCATATATTTACATATTTCCTTGATTTCGAGACCCCAACGTTCAGATGAATGCTTCAGTAACCAAATGGAGACCCCATTAAGGTTGTAATTGGCCACCTCTTTTTTGATTGCTTTTAACAAGTATATTTGTCTCTATTGTGAGGTAATTTAGCCTAGGCGAAAATCCGCCACTGGACGTGTACCTCACGTCCTTCACCCGATCACCTCATACTAATATTTTTCTGTTTCGTTGAGAATAAATGACATTTTCCTTTAGTGAATGACGTAGAAAACAAAAAAAAATTTTTGGCCTTTAAAAAAAATAATCCAGTTGAGCAATGTCGGAAGCGTCCGAATTAAGCATATGATCCCTCAGATCATATCTTTATTAAATGAAAAATATTATGTTCAATTTTTTCTCCTTCACACATAATTCGCATGAAGTTTGCTACTTGGGAGTATAAATACTCAAGTCTAGTTGAAAAATCTCAAGTCCATAAATCCTGTTAGAAACAGGCCTCCAGTGGGATAGCAGACATGTGCTCCTGCTGGAAGGAATTTTTCGGTTGTGAAAATATCCATTCATATTATAAAAATTTAACAATCATAATTATGATTAATATAAGCAATATTTGTTGAGATTAATCATAATTATTGTAGCGCCAACCATATTATGTTCGCCCCAAACATATTATGATTGGAGAAACGACAAAAAAATTTCGGAATCCAACCATATTTTGGTTGCCCCAAACATAATATGGTTGGTGAATTTGAAAATATTGTTGTACAGCTAAACATATTGTAATCAAAATATCATGATTTCTCCTGTCAGTTTTAAGCATAATGTGGTTGGAATCACAGTGTCGGCAAACATAATTGTAATGGCAAAAATTTCCTCTAGGGGAAATTTCAGCCAACCATAATTGTAATAAGAATCCCCCAAAACATAATTATGCTGGCTGCATTTTATGATTGGGGGAATCATAATTTTTTTCTCCGTGTAGGAAAAACACTAGGAAAAATTGTAGGAACATATATTGGAGTTCTATATTGTACATCGGTACAAACAGTGACGTCACTACTGAATTGCGGACGGCATGACTTTCAATTCGTGATACATTCCAATTAAAATCTATTAAAAATCCTATCGGAACACGGTACAGAAAATGGCCATTTCCCCCAGAAAATATGACAAAAGCTATAATTGCCAATCTGGCAATTATTGAAAACCCGTATGGTGATATGGCATTGTTCGAAGTTCAATTGAACAGCGAATAGTGGTATCAAAATTCCACTTTGAAGTCAAACTTTTCAAAAAGATTTTTTAAAATTTATTTCAACCGGATTTTTATGTATGGGAGTTTTATGTAGAATCATATTGTAAATAACTTTTGATCTTGCACTTTTTTTGATAAGATCCTACCGTTTTTGAGATATTCGCAAAAAACGTTTCCGTTCGTATGGGGGTACCCCCCTAATGGTCCATTTTTGCCCATTAACGAACTTAGCCTTGCATTTTACGAAAAACGAATCTGCGTAAAACGGCTCAATCCGTGTGTCCGCAATCCGCGCCACAGACGGACGGACATGCAAAATTCAATTTTTTTTATCATGATAAACACACTGGTGCAATTCATTTTTGTGTGTGATGACGGGATCTTGGCGTTACAAACGGTAAGGCAAATTTATGCTTTGATTTCACCATACGGGTATAAAAAGCTTGGATTTCCAGTCAAAATTCGATAATTTCTACCAACAATTGTACCATTCCACATGGATTTCCAACCAATTTGGTCAGTTGGGAAGAGGTTAATAAATACTGACATTAGAAAATGTGGAAATTATTCGTTTCACGAATCTTGCCAAACTAAAACGAATATTCATGAATATTCAAGTCCAATAAAAAAAGTTATAAAGTGCACAAAATAAAATAATATAAAAAAGCCTCCTATCTTATGCAACAAATTAGGCTTTGTTTTGAATACGGTTACGAAACAGCAATGAAATCGTCTTTGCTCTGGACAAAATGGCTCCTTGCCATAACTGAATTATGCTACAGTCCCCCATAGCATAGTTGAAATTGTACTCATTTGTTCTGCAGAGTATAAGTTAAAGTGAATTGCAAGCTCATGGAAACATTATACATATGTATCTATTATATGAGTACCTACACTACAGGATATTTTGGCCCCTTTTTTGCCTATTGACAAAACCTTCCAAGTATTTTTGGCACCCGCATTCTTACCCAAATGTCTTTTATGTATCATTGATACTAGTAACTTTTTTTTAGCCGTTTTACATATGTGCACCTTCGTATTCAACAAATATAATAAAAAAAACATATTATAAATCTTTGTTGGATGTCTTGATATTTGCTAATTTTCCATATAGTTTTTTTCTTTATAGTATATTGATCGAACTTTTGAATTGTTCAATTTATGCTTGTTTTTTTTTCGGCTACGATGTTTGCTTTTCTTTTCTTGGGTAACATCTGGTTGAGACTATCAGTACCGTCTACATTTATAGATAGAGATAGCAATTCTGGCAACAATTGGGATATATTGTAGAAAAGAGCAAACAAAATATATAAAACTTTCCCATTTTCCTAGGCCAGCCGAATCTCTGTTTCTTTTTTTTGGTTTTAATCGTTTCAAGTGCGGTACTCCGGAGTTGTATAATTTTGGCTACGTACTGCATCTATTAAAGCAAAAGGAAATATTTTTATAAAAAAACAATTAAAGGGCGCACATGAATTGATATACACTGAACGAAATTTAGTTCATAAATACTTATAACGGCATTCACAGAAGTGATTTCAAAGTATTTATGAACAATTTCATTAATACTAGAAAAGATTTCATAAACCAGCTTGATCTTCTATGAAACTGTTCATGAATACTGTGAACGTGCATTCATAAATATCAAATTTAGATATCGCCACACCAATTTTTATCGTGATCACCAAGGAGTAGACTAATTACCCGCTCCAAGCGACTACAAAATAATATGGCGGTATTTTGATAATTGTATATCGCTAGTTTTGAAAACCCAACTATTATTTCAGGAAACGAATTTAAAGAAATCAGTTTACATATCATAAAAAAACCCTTTTTTTTGCAAAATATTGAAGTATTTTTGTGAGGGAAGTATTTTTTTTGAAGCAACACAAACACTTCCATTGAGCAATTTCATTTGTGTGAAGCTTTTGGCCTGAAACGGTATCGAAAATCAATTATTTTTTTACATAACATATTATTGTTATCATTCATCGTTTCCATTTCTCCTCAACATTGTAAAATTAAATTTGGAAGAGAAGTTTAATGGAACGTCATGTTTTTCAGAGAGAAAAATAAACAGAGCCAAAAATTTGCCAATGATGATAAACAGAGAAACAAACTTAGAAAAACAGAGACATAAATGTGTCTATGAACTGTTATTCATCTATGAATAAATTTATTGGTAGTATTTATGAATAAATTCATAATTATTGTGCACTTTTTTCGTTCAGTGTAGTTTTTTGCTGCAATCGGCGGCCCCCAAAGTCCTCTCCAAACGTAATTTCATTTAAAAATAGAAATAGAAAAATGCCTACTTCGGATACTTTAAATTATAAGCGAGCACTAGTATGAAATATAAAAATACAATTATCTGTTTCATTTGAAAATATTATAAGCGTATTAACTTGCATGCACTCTCCATTTGAAATGTGTCTGCATCGATAAACATTTTTGACTTTGGTTTATTTTTCTTTGAATAATTTATCAACTCAGTTTGCTTTTTGATGAAAAAAATTGATGTGAACAGCACATGCCTTTCTTATACAAAATCTACGTTTCTGCACAATTTACATTAGACCAGACGAATAAAATATTAGTTTATATAAAAATATGAATTTTTATTTTACAAAATCTGAAATATCTCGATAATGTTAGAAGATATCGATTTACAAGACTTTTGTACAAGACAATAAGCGTTATTCGTTGTTGAGAAAACTTGTACACAGACCAATAGATAGACTGACCGACTGATAGACCGATAGACTGCAGGACTGACTGATAGACCGACATACTAACAGACAGCCTACACGGTAAAAACTGGAGTCTATTTTTTTTTAACTTTTCTCCTCTATTTTTTAAACTTTTGAAAGTTTTAAACTTTTGAAAGTTTAAACTATTTTCTCTATATTTAAAACTTTAGAAGTTTATGAATATTTTTTAAGTATTCCAGTCTAAATTTAAGACTCAGACATCTTAAACTTAAACCGTAGGGTTTTAATTTGAGAATTTTTAGAAATTTGGAACTAATTTTTAAACTATTTTAGACTAAAATTTAAATTTTAATACCTTAAATTTAGACCGGATAATACTATTTAAAATTTGAAAATAATTTCAAACTTTTAAGTTTGGTTTTTAGGCTCAAAAAGGTGTTGACCTATATGTAGGAACAAAGTCTAAAAAATTAGACTTTATTTTTTAGCGTGTAATTACAGGTAAGACTTTTTAGAAAACTCCCCCGTTCGCGCTGTTCGTTTTCTAATCGGAAAACCCTAATACAAATTTCCGTCTTTAGTAAGTTACTCACGAAGGTTATACCCGCGTTTTTATCTTGAGAAAACTATTGTTTTTGCACTAAAAAGTTTGAAATAAAATTTAAAAAACTTTATTTTTTAGGTTTCAAAAACTGTCAAATTTATAATTTTAGGTTTCAAAAACTGTCAAATTACAAGTGAAAATTTAAATTAGCGGAATAGGTATTTATTCATTTTACTTTCTGATACGAAGTAAAATAGAGTTATGTCTTCATGAAAAATTTCAGTATGTGTAAAAGATTTCTCAAAAACTATTAGAGCTACAGCCATGAAATTTTATAGGGATATAAAAATATTTGAAAGAAGAATTAAAGATATTAAAACTCATGATTATTGTCTTTTACCGTAAATCAATATTTTTTTTATCGTTATCGAGGTATTTCAGATTTTGTAAAATTAAAATTCATGTTTTTATATAAACTAATTTTTTTTCGTCGGGTTATAGTATAATCGTAAATTGCGCAAGAATGAAGATTTTGTATAAGAAAGCCATGTGTTATTCACATCAGATATTTTTTAAGATATGAATTCGAAGAATAATAATAATTATTTTGTTAATAATTTTGTCAACATGAACGAGCTTGGTTTTTACGAAGTTGACAATGAACGTTATTAACAATGAACGTGATCATTTAATCACGCGAAGTGTAATTGAATTAAACTGTCAAAATTGTATCATTTTGGTAAATGACAATGTGTCCTTAGTTGAATTAATCACGAACGAAGTTGACGCAAAATCAACTAATGAAATTTCACTCCGTGAGCAATAATTTCTATTTCAAAATACCACGAAAAATCAACTTCTTTTTAATCAATACCAACTAAATAATATTAATTGTTTAAGAAAAGTGTTAAATAGTTTTTGAGTTTGTTTCGAATATTTTTCGTAAATTTTTATTGATTTGTCTAAACAGAGAAATAATTCCTCAGATATTCAGCCACTTTTTATTATTTGGAAAATTTCGTTATATGGAAAGAAAAAGTCGTACAAATCAAGGCGTAGTGTACGAAAATTATTTTTTTATAAGTAGGGTGACCATATTTGTTTTTGCTCAGTCCGGGCACGATGAACAGGGAGGGTAGAGGAGAGGGAATGGCTGAAAAGGAACACCAGCGACATAATAAATTTTATATAAAAAACTTGATTTGGACGAAACTCAAGGAAAAACAATTAGGAAATATGCGGGACAGGTGAGTTTTTTTTAAACTGAATACTGCACAATGATTTAAATTAAGAGCTAATGTATTCAGTCTAAAGCGAAAATTATCTTAATTTGTTGCGCTCTTTATATTCCACAAAAAGCCGCAACAGAAATGGTGAAAATACCAATAAAGAGAAGCGCGCCGCAGGCTAAATTCTCTATGATAAAGGAGCACTTTGTAAAAAATCTTTAAAAACTGACCACACGTCAAAAAATTTAACTGGGATCAACCCTCCGCCGAAGTAGAATACGTTTTGCATATTCAACGATCGTTTTTTTTACTGTTTGGTAAATTAAAAACTAAATTGAAAAATCTGGCATAAAAGTTTACTTTCCGGGACGCCGGCCGCACAATCGGGCCATTTGCGATTTTATCGTTATAAATTATTAACTTTTAAACGCATTGAGATTTTTCAAAAATTCTTTCAATTTTGAAAGATTGGAAATTGGAGCATGTTTTGTACCCCCCATAAGAACGAATACATTTTTTGCGAATATCTCAAAAACGGTGCATATTATCAAAAAAGTGCTGCAAGAACAAAAGTTATTTAAGATATGATTATACATAAAACTCCCATACATCAAAATCCGATTGGAATAAATTTTAAAAAATCTTATTGAAAAGTTTGACTTCAAAGTGGAATTTTGATACCACTATTCGCTGTTCACTTAAATCACCATACGGGTTTTCAATAATTGCAAGATTGGAAATTATAGCTTTTGTTATGTTTAGTCTTAATTAAATGTATATCCTTGCTTTCAACACTAGATTGCCCAAGGAAGTCAAGCAGTCAAAATGACTGATTTTGGCAATATAGGTATAACACATATATGTATATATACCGGAAATGAAGGAGGGGGGAGGTAACTACAATTATTAATAAACGCATTTATATGTTGTACAAAAAGTCACAAAATTCTAACAAATTGTGTCATTATATACATAATTGTTTGTCTGATTGAAATTAAAAAGCAGTCAAAATGACTTGCTTGGGCAATCTAGTGTTAAGTTATTTTTATGGACCTTTTGAATTCAGCGGTTCCAAAAACCCCCAGATGAGATTTTTTCCCGGAAGACTTGAGGGAAAAGATAATTATGCTATCGTTTCAGGACCTTCCGTTATCCTTACATACTTCTTAATGCCAGGCTTCATTGCAAAATTCAATGTTTTGAAACATCAACCATCTATCTACCAACCCCCCTGTTTACACCTTAGGGGTAGAATTTTGAAAAACCTTTTCTTAGAAGGCTTCTATGAGGTGAGATGAATCTGTGTGCATGGTAATAGGGAGATTCTTTAATGCATAAAAAATCTTTAAAAACTGACCACACGTCAAAAAATTTAACTGGGATCAACCCTCCGCCGAAGTAGAATACGTTTTGCATATTCAACGATCGTTTTTTTTACTGTTTGGTAAATTAAAAACTAAATTGAAAAATCTGGCATAAAAGTTTACTTTCCGGGACGCCGGCCGCACAATCGGGCCATTTGCGATTTTATCGTTATAAATTATTAACTTTTAAACGCATTGAGATTTTTCAAAAATTCTTTCAATTTTGAAAGATTGGAAATTGGAGCATGTTTTGTACCCCCCATAAGAACGAATACATTTTTTGCGAATATCTCAAAAACGGTGCATATTATCAAAAAAGTGCTGCAAGAACAAAAGTTATTTAAGATATGATTATACATAAAACTCCCATACATCAAAATCCGATTGGAATAAATTTTAAAAAATCTTATTGAAAAGTTTGACTTCAAAGTGGAATTTTGATACCACTATTCGCTGTTCACTTAAATCACCATACGGGTTTTCAATAATTGCAAGATTGGAAATTATAGCTTTTGTTATGTTTAGTCTTAATTAAATGTATATCCTTGCTTTCAACACTAGATTGCCCAAGGAAGTCAAGCAGTCAAAATGACTGATTTTGGCAATATAGGTATAACACATATATGTATATATACCGGAAATGAAGGAGGGGGGAGGTAACTACAATTATTAATAAACGCATTTATATGTTGTACAAAAAGTCACAAAATTCTAACAAATTGTGTCATTATATACATAATTGTTTGTCTGATTGAAATTAAAAAGCAGTCAAAATGACTTGCTTGGGCAATCTAGTGTTAAGTTATTTTTATGGACCTTTTGAATTCAGCGGTTCCAAAAACCCCCAGATGAGATTTTTTCCCGGAAGACTTGAGGGAAAAGATAATTATGCTATCGTTTCAGGACCTTCCGTTATCCTTACATACTTCTTAATGCCAGGCTTCATTGCAAAATTCAATGTTTTGAAACATCAACCATCTATCTACCAACCCCCCTGTTTACACCTTAGGGGTAGAATTTTGAAAAACCTTTTCTTAGAAGGCTTCTATGAGGTGAGATGAATCTGTGTGCATGGTAATAGGGAGATTCTTTAATGCATAAATCAGCGGTATGTGGTATATATATATATATATATATATATATATATATATATATGGCCCGACCGAGCACCGGGATAACATGCCTAAATCCGAGACTATCTGGGCCATTTTAGGACGTATGTTCACCCTATTTACAAGAAAATAAATACGTTGCGCGCGTTTCATTATAAGGTAAGTGTACACTATTACGGCCTAGTACATTATTCCGTCCCATTTCATTAAAAGTCATAAAATAAGAAAACTGATCAACTTTTGAGGAAATCACTTGATATAACTTGATCAGTAATGTTTACTGTGTCTAAAAGTGAAGTGTAGTATATATTATTGTCTATCAATTACAACTAATAATCCTATTTTGATAAGTCATTCTGTGAAAAGTGCTGTGCCAAGTAGACGTGTTGTGTCAATCGTCAAGGAATTGATACAAATTTCTTAAGATCACAGCAAGTAAAAGGTAAGTCATTTCTAACCACATCTTTGTTTTTGTTAAAATTATGCCTTTTTTTAAGTATTTTTATTTGTATCAAAGTGTTACTCTGTGTTTTTTTTATTAAACAAGCCGTTTTACTGTCGGACGGAATTACGTTCACTAAATATCTGACGTGTACATTATTCCGTGCCTAGGACGGAATTCACGAATAATAATTAGTTTTTCTTTGGTTTTTTTTTTGCAACCAATCATAAAATAAATAGTTAGTTATCGGTTTTATTAAATAAAGTATACCATAGAGGTGCACTTGAGCAAATTCCGGACCACATTTTTTTTTACTGTTTTTTAGTTATTTGAGATTTTATCAACAACTTTTTTTTATATTATAAGAGAATCTTCTCCATACTACGTTTTTTGTTATTCATTACAATTCGTGTAAAATCCGAGCATTTTGTGACTTTATTATTATAAAATAAAAGAGTAATATTTTTATAACAAGTTTTGATTAAAAACACTAAAATTATATTTATATTCTACTATTTTACCTAGCACGGAATTTGGTTCCCGACTTAATCAGACGTGTACAATATTCCGTGCCAAGAACGGAATTCGTGAATAGTAATTAGTTTTTCTTTGGTGTTTTTTTACAAATTTGTTAT
Organism: Chrysopilus asiliformis; assembly: GCA_964034945.1. Taxonomy (NCBI): domain Eukaryota; kingdom Metazoa; phylum Arthropoda; class Insecta; order Diptera; family Rhagionidae; genus Chrysopilus; species Chrysopilus asiliformis. The sequence continues at coordinate 56,295,662 of OZ035960.1, forward strand.
AAAATAAATTATTATATACCTGTTTTATAAATTAATTATACCATAGAGATGTGCTTGAGCTAATTCTGGACTAAGATTTTTTTATTTTTTTTTTGTTATTTAAAGGTAAATCGTACAAGACAACAATTACTAATTACATTGACGATACTAATTTGTATCACATTTCCACATTCAGTTAGTACGATTATATTTATTTCATATTTGCAGGGAAAAATGCCAAGGAGAAGATATACCGCCGAATCCCTATCAGACGCTCTTGAAGCTATAAGAAGTGGACAAATGACTACGTATAGAGCGTCCAAAGCTTACAACATTCCAAAGCAAACATTACTCGATAAAGTAAAAAAAAAATACGTGAAGCAGCCCTCCGCTGGAGCTCCATCGATTTTAACCGCGGCTGAAGAAAACTTAATTGTAAAATGGATTCAAAATTTGGCAGAGGTAGGTTTCCCAATCTCCAAAGATCAGCTAATTTTCTCGGTGTCAAACCTAACGAAAGAACTGAATCGTCCAAATAAGTTTAAAGATGGCATACCAGGTAGGCACTGGTATGAAGGATTTTTGAAAAGAAATCCTATTATCAGCCAAAGGGTTTCACAAGCCTTGACAACGGGACGATTTTCTGTCAATGAAGAAAAAATTAGAGCTTGGTTCAAAAGAGTTCACGATTATTTAGAGGAAAAAAATCTGCTCGAAATTCTTCAAGATCCTTCAAGAATTTTTAATTGTGACGAATCTGCGTTTTTTCTTTGTCCAAAAGGCCAGGGGGTCCTGGTTAAGAAAGGTGCAAAGCAAGTATACTGTAAATCCGGTAATGATGAAAAGGAATGCTTAACTTTATCTCTTGGCGCCTCTGCGGATGGAAAATTGATGCCTATTTTCGCCTTATTCCCTTATAAAAGAATACCGCAAAGCATATTGATGAAATATCCGAAAAACTGGGCCATTGGAAAATCAGATAGTGGGTGGATGACTTGTCAAACATTTTATGAATACATCACAAATGTTTTTCACCCATATTTGGTCAAAGAGGGTATAAAAACACCGATAATACTCTTTGTGGATGGACATTGTTCTCATTTATCTCTTCCTTTGAGCGAATTTTGTAGAAACAATGGCATAATTTTAATCGCTTTGTTACCGAATTCCACCCACCTGTTACAGCCCATGGATGTAGCTGTTTTCCGTCCCCTTAAAAATGCTTGGAGAAAAGTAGTCCACTCTTGGAGAATGGAAAACAACGCTAGACGTTTAAAGCGTGAGGATTTTGGTCCACTTCTGGAGAGTTGTATTTCATCGACACTCAATTCCGATATTATAAAAAATGGGTTTCGCACTTGTGGATTGTATAAATTCGATGCAAATGCTCCTAAATATGAGAAAATTTTAAGGCCTTCCGTCTCTGATAATAGCTCTGGTACGTGCGCTCCAATCAATGTCAACAACTCGGTAAAACCACCCTCCACAAATAGAAATTTGAAAGAGCTTGTTGAATTATTTGAGGAACGTTTAGGAAGCAACAAATTAAATACATTTGAGCAGTGTGATGGAAACTGGATTGGGGATATAAAAGATGAAAATTTATACTACTTCTGGAAAAAAATCAAAAACAATTCGGAAGATGTCAGTATTACAACAAATAGCTTTACCTTGGGTGATTCTACAATAGGCGCAAACAACTGTACTCTTACAGATATAAATATTGATTGGTCAGATTTTAACAATGATACAGTTATAGATTTGGATGTGCAAGAAGATTGCAGCTTACTAAAATCAACACCAAAAGCTCCAAAAAATGTACAACAAAAGTTTAAGTCATCACCTCCTGAATCTAGGCATTCAAAGAAAGTCATTTCCGAAGCATCAGGTTCAAAACCTGTCACAAGTCACAACAACTCAGTTCCAAATGATCTTGAAATAGAAAACAATAAAACACCTGAGAGTCCACAGAATAATGACGAATACCCAGCAATATTTGAAGATGTAATGGAAACTTTACTTGATGTATCAGCCCAAAATAAAACACCTCCGGCCTCAGCTCAGCCAGCTGGAGATACGTTACTCACATTAAATGATTTCAATTTCAAATATCCAAGTCCTTTCAAGAATTCCCTTTTTTGGCCTGAAACTACACCTACCGATAATGTAAAGAGAACTGTTAAAAGAAAATTAACTCCGACAGTGGCAACAGCAAACGAATATTTAGAATATCAGAGACGTTTAGACCAAGAAAAACTGGAAAAACTAAAAAAGGCCGAATTGAGGAAGAGCATGAAAGAAAATCAAACTAAAGAAAAGAAAAAAAAGAAAGAAAATGTAGCCCCCAAAGTTTTAACCAAAACAACCTCAATTATTACTGGAGACTACGTGGTCATAACGTATGAAGGTGAAAATTTTCCCGGAATTGTGACAAAAGTAATGGGTGAGGAACCAAAAAAATTCGAAGTAAAAACAATGACAATGTGCGGAACCAACTGGCGTTGGCCCGAGGCCGATGATGTCCTTATTTATGACGCAAAAGATGTGTTGAAAAAAATTAAGTTTCCGGCCCTATTAAATAATAGAGGAATATATTCCATTCCAGATTTTTATTAAGAAAAAATATATTTTTATTAAGTATTATTTTAATATTTTGATGCACCTAATGAATTGTGATTTTTATTTTTAATAACTTTAATGCAATGAATTGTGATTTTTTATTTTATTTTTATATTATGTATAGAAAACATATTTATTTTTATCGAATACATATTCCTGCATAAATATTGTTGTTATTATTTAAATATTTGTTGTATTTTAAACTTTCAAAAAATTCAAATTAGATGACATTATATATAACTACAAAAATTTAAATTTCTTCATATTGGGTATTTCAGGATTTACGCCGCTATTGTATGCTTATTTCATAAAACTTAAGCTGTTTCATACTGCTTTGTGTGCAAAACTGCAATCCCCATAGATAGGCCGGAATTATGTACTTACTAGCACGGAATTAAATACAACGTCATTTTTTTAGCACGGAATTACAGACAATTAAGGTGTTAACAAATTTATTAATAAATAATATAAAATATATTTTTACAAGTATGACACATATAAAAATCTACACAGAATTGATACTAAATTATGCTAAAAAAATTTGGCATTGCTGCTTTATCTTGGAAAAGCACAAATTCAACTGAAAGTGGCAGAACCCTTAATGGCACGGAATATGGTACAGTTACCTTATATTCTAATGAAAAAATTTGAGTATTTTGATGCTGAGCCATATTTAAGTTCTGCTTACCAAATATTACTTCTCCCCTAGAAATGGTTTGTTTAAAAAAATTTAACGAAAAACGTTTCGTCAATAATCTTTGAGAAAATTTCCTTAAGCGAAAAAAACCTCATTCTAACGGAATATTTTCATATAAATAATTCCATTTATTTTTATTTTATCTTTGGGATCCCATCGATATTATTGGCAATTTATTCCCAGCTCTTGATTCCTCTATATTACACCAAGAATTTTATTTTATTCCCCCTGAAAATTATATTATTTCAAACAGATTAGAAAGGATACTAATAATATTAGGGATATAAGATGTCATGCTAGGAATATAATAAAAAAACATTTTTTATATAAATATCTTTTTGGTTCAATTATAATTTGAGAGAAGTCGACGAAGAAAGAATTCAGCGAAATAAGGGCTTGGAATCCTGGGCGCTTAGGGATAAAACCTCAGGATTACATTTGAAATCTTTACAAACAAACACATAAATATGCAAACGTATGTATCTGCACAATCACACAAACGCACATGTATCAATCGACCGGAGGAACTTACGCAGACCGTAGTCTCATCAATTCGCTGAACATAACCTAAAAATGATTCAAAAAAAGAAGGGTAAACATTTTTTTCGAGCTTTTCCCAACAACAATGGTTATTCTTTTCAAAAAGACTGCTTGTTTTTTTTGTTCGTTTGTGATCCTTGATTTTGAATGAGGGCTTTGATGCTCACCATGTTGTAATTGTGATTCACGTAAATCCTTCTTTCCTCCTCCAAATACATTTCTGATGTTCACTTTGATTTCTTTTTATTTTATTTCGCGAACAGAATAAAAAGCACGCTTTTTATCAACACATAATTTAATTGAAGCAAAAACTGAACTCTCAATTATTTACTTGATTTAAAAAGAATTGAAAATTTTAACTTTTAATAAGTTTTCAGGCAGACTAAAATTATTTTGAACATATAGAAATTTAGGCATGAATTTACGGAATTAATTTTTGGTCGAATAAAAAAATTAGCAAGGAAATTCGAATAACAGAGAAACTATCACAATACTATATACTCATAATTTGCAAGTGCATATTAGATGATAACACGATTTTAACATAGGCCAAAACAAATTGCCAGGTCTTATCGATTTTTGCAATCACTTTGCCAAATTGGTACACATTCGATGATCTTTTCTTAATTGATTTTTTTATATGTTGTAGAGATTTTATTTAACCTATGTTTGAAGAACTTTATTGATTGAAAACTGTTTAATTATTTTATCGTGAATTCTTCATTTGCTTTTTACTAGGCATTTTTGTAGGTTGAAATATTCATTTCTTATCAGACAGCGATTTTTCCTTGTAACTGTGTAATTTTACAGGCTATAATTAAAAAAAATGTTTTTTTTTTTAAAACTGTCGCTCCTGTAAAACTTTTTTGGTGAGCAAATTTTCAAAGTCCAATTAATCTTCAATTAAAAATAATTATAATTAGAGCCATGTAACTTACAACCACCGAAAATAAAATCAATCTGTAAAGACTTTTGCTGGCTGAAACCTTGCGTAGTCAAAGAAGGGTTTTATTTTTATTTACGTTTTTGACGCAACCAAGATTTTTTAATTTTGTTTCTAACGACTTATTATTATTATTTTTTAATAAAATTAATTTTAAAACTGTATCACAATATTTAAAAAGAATATTCCATAATTTCTCTCGCTCGTCAAATTTTTATTGCCGCAAAAAAATCTTAAGAAACGTGATTCCTTTCGATAAAGGAAAATTTTCCAACAGAGATCCGGAACACAGTGAAAATCATCAACAAACAACACACAAGAGAAACAACATAAATTATTATTTTTTTGGTTTTTTAATTTAAGTTAAAAAATAACTGCTGTTAACATCGCAGCCCGCATCACAACTAAAAAGGACTCGAAAATATGAAAACTCCTCCAGAACTTCAAGGATCCATCCGTAGTGATTGGAGCACGCGGTTTGTGTGTGTGTGTCCGATTCTCTTGGCTTTTGGGCTATTCTTTTTTACTCGTTTTTATACGATGCGTAGAGAGCGCTAAATTCACATGCAAAGGAGAATATAAAATGCCCCTGTTTAGGAGAATATTAGACATGGGGTTTCTTTTGGGGTTTATCTTTCGTTTCGATGTATTTTCCATATATTTCTGCTTTGAAGTATTGCCAATAGCTCAGTAAGAAAATTATCTTATTAAATTTTTTCTAACAAAATTGTATTTCATAAAATATACACTCTTTGGTTCAAGAGTAGAACGTGCTCTCGAATTTGCACAATTACCAAATACATTCAAATTAAATTTTTAAGGTAAAGGAACTCAGTTCACAATTCGAAATTGTTTTATTCAAAATGGAACTTTTAACACTGAAAGTTCCCCAGATATGGCAAGAATTCCGGATATGGCAACATTGATGTTCAAGTCTTATTTGGTTCTTTTAAGCTATCCTACTATAGGTTAGTGGGCCATTAGGTCGAGATACCACAACTCGCTAAGGCACCGGCAGGAAAAATGTGTTACTATAACTTAGTCATAACGGTATCTATCTCGTAAATATGAATAATCAAATGAAGAGAGTGAAATAGATAGGAGCGTAGAACAAGGTTATCAAGAAAGTCGGTTGGAAATTGAGAGCAAAAACGGCTCACTGAAATTTGTGTACATATACGCAGTGTATTTTAAAGGACGTGAAAGTCACGAGATAAAAAATTTCGACATGTGACTTATAATATCAGTGGCTAAGGGTAACGTGTTTTCGTTGTTATACTCTCATATGGTGGAACAGTGAAAGCGCATGATCATTTTTGATTTGCTCAATACAATATGTAGATGGGAGACCTGGTATACTAAACAATTCCTTTGGATAGGCCCCCAGTAGTGGTGGGGACACTGTTTGCCCTAACCTCAAGAACGTTGTGTTGCTACTGGTTTTACCGTTGCTTATGTCCTAGTTTGGCTGATGCAGTATCGAAAATACCGACACTGCCAGAGTTCTCCATATTGCGTATTTATGCTGGCGGAAGCGATGCCAAGAGAATTATATCCGAGAGAACGTTACAGTGTCACAGTACAGTTAGGCACGGCTCGAGGCGAGACGACATAGCATCCTCGATAGGCACCGATTGTACAAGGGAAGCAATTATCGTGGCTGAAGTCCTTTAGCTCAGCAATTTCTGGGCCCTCTCGTCGGGAATTTTGCGTTAAATTAAAAAATCAATACAGTACATCTCTTTGGGTCTACTTTTTTCTCGTCTTCCCAAACACCATTCTGCCAGATTTTAATCCCCATTGCGTCGCGTGTAGAGAAATTCAGCAAATTTTGTTTCGGCATTGAGGATGGAATGCTAAATGGTCCTAACTCTAAAAATACCCGACCTTTACTGCATGGGGAGGCAACGGTTACCCATATCTATCTATCATATTAGCTGAACGTTCGGTACTGGGATGACGGCAATAAGATGAAGCATCCGGAGCCGCAGTCAATACTAATGGTCAATGGCATTTTTTCTTCATCTCGATGGGGTTTTTTGTCTGTCCTATTAGTGACCATTGTTTGATGAAATTCATACATGTATCCACAGTAATTCAACTTCCTATTACAATTTTCTACAATGGGTTATATGTTCCATTGGTCAGTAACTCTATTTACTTCTGCAGAAAAGTCATAAATTTGTTTTAAATAGTGTTAAAAGAATCCTAAATTCAAACATAAAAATTATTATTTTTTAATGGTTAAAGCCGCATGTGAAATTAGCCCTGCTCCGATTTGGCAGGTATTTTTTTTAAGTATCATCATCCTCGGCGCTACAGTTCTCGAAGAGCTTAGTCCTCCTCAATTTAGGTTTCATAACAATTTCTTCCCTGCATGGCACCTACAGTTTTGCATGGATTGCGAACCATGGACGAATTACAACATTTGTAAGGTTTTTTTACGGCCCATGCCATTGGGATACCCTGTGTATATAAGCCAAATACCACTGACTCTCTCGTCACAGTATCTCCCGAACCAGTAAACCGATTGCCATGAAATTTTGTACAAAGATTCATCTTACCTCTCAGGTGCTTATTAAGAAACGGGGGTTTGAAAATTCGATCCCTAATGAAGAAAATGTGGAATGGGTAGGAAGTTGGTGTTTTAAAACATTTATTTTAGCCATACAGTTTTCCCGTTATGAGGGTAATAAATGTCACACTGGGGTTTTCGGAGTTGGCGAACACGAATCTGGTGCTAGAATTTCAAAATTCGAAGCGATAGATCCTGTAAGGACAACGGTTTTTTAACGCCCAGAAATTTATGTAAAAAAAACTTGAACCCAGCAACGACGAGTATGCAAACTAGTATAGAGTATAAAAATTGCGCACTGCATTTAGGATAGTAAATTTTCATATAAATGTCCTGCGATGTATTTACATATTAAATACTACCAAAAAACACAAAAACCATTTACAAAACAGTGAAAACCCAAATCTCCTAATAGCTTTTCTTTTGCGGTTCTCTTTTGTCTCCTTATTCAAATTGATGTCAACCACAGGGTGGTTAAATGGAACACCAAGCAGAATGGGTTGCCTAGATTACTCAGAATCTACGGTTGCTAAAGCCATTCTCTCTCTAGTGTCCCCAGTGGGAAGAAAATCTGAAGTGGTACTTATTTGTTGTTGTTTCCTTTCCTTTTCCTCCTCGGTCTGTTGGTTGATCAGAAAAATATTCTGCACCACTGCCAAGCATCGTCTGTGACGCTTTTCTGTGTACTGTTTTAATAAGACACAACTAATTGATTGATTTATTCCTATGGGTGCTCATCTACTTTGCGCAAAATTTTATTAAGAGAAAGGATAATTTATTGGAGGAGTTTTCTTTCAGATCAGAAAAAAACGTTTTTTGAAAGTATAATTTATGTGTTGTTTATGTTATCGCTAGCTGCTACTGTTGTCTAGCGAGGCCAGGGAAAATTGTCTTTTATTGGAAAACACAAATGATTAACTGATTTGTGATTGATTTTTCGTTATATCAATAAATTTTGATTTTCATCTATGAAAGATTTTTCTTGGAAAGGATAAAAAGTTTCATTTTATTGATTTGCAATAAATATTTTTTATATCATTTCAGCTCTATAATATCGAAATTTTACGCTAAAAGAAGCACGTTATGTCAGATTTTAAGAAGTATTTTCACAGACTGTTAATAAATATCTACAATAATAGGTATTTACGAAATAATTCTCTGTTCCGAGGCAAATGTACATTTTTTTAAGTTGAAGATAATTTTGTGCCAATTTTATCTCTAAATTTATTTTTTAGTGAATTAAAAAATTGATGTTTCTTAAATTAAGAAATAGTATTTTTCTCCGTGTAGTTTTTGAGACATCTTGTAAACAGACTAAAAAAATATTTTTGTACTAAACCAGAAAATGAACGTACGCAGAAATGAGCCTTTTGGGATCGTTTAACGAGAAAGAATGTCTAATTCAAGAGCGAGATCAAAAACCTTTTTGTGCTGATTTTGACAGACGAAGTTTGTATATCTTAGAGAGAAAAAGTTTTATTTTTATTCCCTGAAATAATTCCAAATTCTAAAACGTTTTCCAAAGAAAACTTTGTGGAGGATGAATATCCGGCTCAATTTTTCGACAACAAGCGAGAACTCAAAAAATCTTTAGAGAAACTGGAGGAAATGGTAAGGGGTTTTCGTTTTGCATTAACTTCGAATTTTCGTTTTTTGGTAACAAAGTAATAAAAATTACAAATTTTGCAGATTTGTAAACAGATTTGTGAGGCTCTTGTAAAACATCACAACAACCCATCGAAGTTCATTGGTTCCTCATAAAAAAATAGTGATAGAAAAAAGTTTGTGATTTCAATAAGTTTGTACATTAACCCTACCGTGCGCTATGATGCATATATAAATCAACCACTATATGAAAAAACCAAAAAAAAAAAATTTGTTTTTATTTTTTGCATGTTCTAGTAAATTTTTTACGCACAAATATTTTGTTATTTTTGATTTAAAAAAATCGCGCATTGTAGAGTTAAATTAAATAAGTTAAAAAAAGACCGACCCACAAAATAGTAAAATTAAATTGATTCGTGTAACATGTTTTATTTCCATCTTCTGTACGAACTAATACCGTAACATTCTTCAGCGGATTCAAAAAGATAAACCAAATCTTTCTTAAGTGCAACTCATTCAAAAACAACTTCAAAAATGAGCTCACCAGATGAATCCTAAAAACGATAACCAAACGAAAATTAATAAATGAATCTGGCAAAAGGGCGAACTTATATACTTGTGGAAGTATACTTTGTTGAAGTGCATTTGGAACGACAGAAGTCTCATTCTGCCGATCATTATTATGACGATCATTTTTAAACAAACCACTCATTAAGAGATTCATTTTTGTGCTCATAAATGAGTCTCCTGGTTTGCAAAGAAGATTTCAATTGACTTAGGAGTGCTCGTAGCACTCCTCATTAGGAGTTTTTGCATGAATACAATACATTATACTTCGTATAAAAACGTGAAAATAAAGATAGCAAATAACTGTAAAAGGCAAAGTTGTAGTCATTAGTTTTCCAGGTAATCTCTTCGCGCTGAAGTTTTTATACTCTATATGATATACATATAAGAGTATATTAAATTTAGTATACCGTTTGTAACGCATCGAACCAATCATTAAAGACAAAAATGAACTACACCAGGGTGTTAGGGATGACACAAGATTTTGATTTCCGCATGTCCGTCTGTCTGTGAACACCATTACTTTCAAAAGGATTGAGTTAGAGACTTGATATTTTTCATAACACATGCATCGAAAATATGCCTTTCGATGCCTCCGTAGCGGGTCGAAAGTTGCATTTTCGGCCCTAGGGGCGAAAGTGCGATAAGCTGACCGAAAGTGTGTTTCCGCGACGTGTTTCTCGTACCACCGAATACAGAAGACAAACTTCATAGGCAGAAAACACTAGAGTAAGCAGCACAGCCATTGTGAATGAACGAGTGTGAAGTTAGCTGCACGAGCGAAGTGTGATTTAGTTGAGCATTGCCGATTTCCATTTTTTGTTATGTTGATTTTTTATTTCAGAGGAGAGAAATTTATAAATTAAAATCTGTTTTGACCAACATTTCTTAGTAATAAAACGAATTTATAGAATCTAGTTTTGTTTCTTTTAAAAATTTACTCTGCTAAAGTCAGGGGGCTTCCCCCCCCCTCCCCCCACCTAGAACCCGTATGGGGGGCTTTGCCCCCCCAAACCCCCATTTTGCTTTACTCTCCAATACGAAAATCGCATTTAAATGGGTTCTCAAGTCATATTTTCAATGAATTTGTTATGAAAAATTGTATACGCAACTCAGAGCGAGTCAACGATTTCACTCGTGTGATATCTGTCCTCGTTTCGTTCGTGCAGCTAACTTCACACTCGTGAAATCATTGACTTTCGCCCCTTGTTGCGTAATATACTATTGTATAGGTTCGATTCTCGTAAATCGGTAGGCTTGATCAAGAAGAATTGGACCATTCCTTCCACCCTCCCCAAATACAAATGAAACAGTTTTTTGCAATATTCTCGAAAACGGTGAGTCATATTGAAAAATTTATAAAGGTAAAATGTGTTTAGAATATGATTTCCCGTGCGCTCGAGGAACAAGTAGCAACTGGAAGAATTTAGTGTTCAGCATGCCTCAGCCAAGGCCTGGAGACCAATAAGTCTAACTTCCGTCATGCTCAAGACCCTGGAATGAATTTGCCACAGGGAATTAAGGGAGACCTTGCCAGCCGGGCTGTTATCAAACAACCAGCATGTGTACATTAAAGGCTGTGATTAGTACTATCGAGTGATGCGTACATTTTGGTATGTACCTTTTTAGTTGAGAAGGTACTTTTGAAATCTTGAGTTGTAAGCTTACCAAAAAGGTACCTACTTAGGCAACCCTGAATATAATTCATAAAAAATTGATGTTCCTAAATAAAAAAACAAAAAAAAAAATAAAAAAATTTTTTTTAAAAAAAAGCTTTTATTAAAAAAGAATGCACTAAAAAGAAAAAAATAATTTTCTGGACGCTGTGTATCACAAATATAAAAGCTTTTTAAAAGCGAGATAAATTTTTATTTTATTGTTTTATGCTTTATCTCGCTTTTTAAAAGCTTTTATATTTGTGATACACAGCGTCCAGAAAATTATTTTTTTCTTTTTAGTGCATTCTTTTTTAATAAGCTTTTTTTTAAAATTTTTTTTTTTATTTTTTTTATTTTGTTCTTTTTAGTCTTCGAATATATATCCTTACATTTGAGATGTCCTTACAGGCTTTTTAACTTGAGAATCATATTCAGCGACCCCAAAAACCCCCAGAATAGATTTTTTTCCGGAAAATTTGGAGAAAGGGATAATCACGTTATCCTTACAGGACCTTCCGTTATCCTTACAGACTTTTTAATGGCAGATTCGGATTTAGCGACCTCAAAAACCCCCAGAATAGATATTTTTCCGGAAAATTTGGAGAAAAGGATAATCGCGTTATCCTTACAGGACCTTCCGTTATCCTTACTGACTTTTTAATGACAGATTCGGATTCAGCGACCCCAAAAACCCCCAGAATAGATTTTTTTCCGGAAAATTTGGAGAAAAGGATAATCACGTTATCCTTACAGGACCTTCCGTTATCCTTACTGACTTTTTAATGACAGATTCGGATTCAGCGACCCCAAAAACCCCCAGAATAGATTTTTTTCCGGAAAATTTGGAGAAAAGGATAATCACGTTATCCTTACAGGACCTTCCGTTATCCTTACTGACTTTTTAATGACAGATTCGGATTCAGCGACCCCAAAAACCCTTAGAATATATTTTTTTCCGGAAAATTTGGAGAAAAGGATAATCACGTTATCCTTACAGGACCTTCCGTTATGCTTACAAGGACGAAGTAGTGAAAATATTGTATTGTCATCGGACTTATATAAGTGTGCAAAATTTCAAGTCAATCGGACAAGTGGAAGTGGGTCAAAATTTGATTGCAAGATTTGACCCCGACAAACAAACAAACAAACAAACAAACAAACAAGATAGCGAGCTAAATAAAAGCTTTTAAAAAAAAGAATAATTTTCCCCCCCTGGATATCAATTTATAGTTGATATACAGGCAAAGCTAGATTTATACACAAGGTGAGATTTAAGCCTTTTGTCAAAATAAAAAAAAAACATGCTGGGAATGCATATTTACACATTTAATTTTTGCATTTGCATAAATCGAACGTGCGTAAATCGGACTTTGCCTGTATATCGCCGATCTTTAGAAACACGTTTTAAAAAGTAGCCGAAACTAAGATGCATGTTACGAGATTTAAAAAAAATGTGGTTTTGTTCCGTAGGTTACCACATGTTTCTTAAATCTAGTAACAATTTTCCCCCGTCTCCTTGAGCTAAGGCGATTCAATTTTTCAGGGATGTTTTGTCCTGGAATGGGGCAACCCTGTCAACTTTTGGTGGAAATTCATTAACCAGAAGTGATCAACATGGCGTCTTTCCAAAAATTGCAAATTTATTCTTTGGAGATTTTCTCCAACAATAAAAAAAAGTAGCCCCATTACCATCTTTAATAGTAAATTTCTGAAACAAATTTTTAGTTCTGTGTAATGTGAAGTATTAATATAGTTATTTTAATTACAGGTCCGTCGAAAGCGGTTCATGTCCTTCATAATTCTGAGCATCCAGCATCTGTATTTTCAATTCTTGACACTGGAACTAAACAAATACCTCTGGTTGCCGATGGTCTCTTCGATTTACTTATGCTTAAAATGACATCAGTTTATACATCTAAGAAGCAAACAAAGGTAAACCCAAGTGTAAAAATTGTGACCCAAACTAAATTCCAGAATCCATAATCCTATAATCTGATTGAAGTAGTCCACTGTATTTACCTGTCAAGTCCTTTCCCATTTAACCTGTATGACACCCAAGAAGATTATGCTTGGAACCTTTTTGAAAGGTTTGTGATAATGATAATAGCAATAATAATTAACCTAAACATATATTTATTCTATATTTGGATTATTATATATACTATATGCCACTCCACCACTGTTTCTATTGCTATAATGCTTGACAAAATTGTTTTCATTGTTTTAGATTGAGTCGAAAGGCGCACGTTTCGAATACGGGGACTTTCTTATCAAATTGGGTAGCGTAACAATGAGCGAAAACTTCAAAGGTATCCTAATCGAGGTAAGTACGAGTATTATAATTATGTACTCGAGTATATTAGGTACTCGTTTCGATGTTTTCGTTTTGCCATCCAATTAGATGTTTACCCATCTGTAACTAAACGCTTTTAACCTTTTGCCAGGTTGAATATCGTCCGTGTGTAATACCATCAAATTGCTGGGATATTATACGCGAATTATTGCAAGGATTTTTAGGATCATCCGTATCCAACACAATGCCTCCGTATTTCACACAACCAGGCATCATTGGCATGAATCATCCGAAAGCGAATGACATGTACAATCCGAATCATACAAGACAGAATGATATTTATCAGCCAATCGATACGATTAATCAGTATCTGGAGCATTTCACCAATTATCGAAAACAAACGGCCATGTCGAACATGCCGATTAATCCTACAATTAGAACATAAGAACTCTATCGTTATATTTTAAAGCAATGACATTAAAATGCACTTTCTGTCTTTTAAATAAATATTAGTTCCAGAATAGATGAATCAAATAAAAGTTTTTTTTTCATTGGCATTAGAGTATATTTTAAGTACATGAAAAAATCAAGGAAGCCAAATAAACGAATTTTACGATTTCAAAATCGTAATATTTTCTCTGTGATGCTTTTCCGACTTTCAGAGGCGATGTCGACAAGAAAACGTGGTGATACGTTCACCAGCTGTATCCTTTTGTGTGTAGACATTTAATTATATGCTTCGTAAACAATTTAATTGTTCCATTAATTGTTAAATAAAAACATATTTTATGAGACAAGCATGATTTTATTAAACAACTTTATTGTCGGAAACTTCCGGCGTAATTTTCAGTTGGAAGGACAAGCTTGTAAATCTTACTGAGGAAAAAACGCACAAAGTTTTTCGTTTGGAGATGAATAAAATATCATAACGTGTGATTCTTTAAAAAAAAATAATTACAAGATTAATATCACTTTTTATGGAAAACGGCTTCGGTAACAGAACCTTTGTATCTTTTTTGGAAATCATTTTTATAATAATTAACAATCGAAGTCTTTCGGCCTGTGGTCTAATGAATGTACATTTTCATCTACAAAAAAATTTGGCTTTTTGCAAAAACGAATACTTTTTTTTGAGTTAAGCAGTCAGATAATGAAATTTTTAGTTTTCTAAAAAGAAAACCATATTTCTGTCAATAAAGTCAACAACTTCATTTTCAAAGCGTAACACAAAACCATTTGTGTGTCAAGTCAATGGGAAATTTACAGATTATTTTCTTAAAATCACGAACACCATATCACGGACGTTATTCTTTTTTTAGATAAGTGAAAGTGATAATTTATGCTCGAAAAAACCTTTAGAGGTCAAGGATTGCCATAAATATTTAAAAAAAAACTCTTTTGTGCTGAAAGATGAAGAAAAAAATTAAAACACTTGAGAAAGTTTGGTCATAAATTAAAATGCAGAAAATAGTGTAAAATTTCGTACCGCCTTTACAATGAAAATGTGCAAGCCGTAAAGCCTTTTTTTAAACAAAGTCCACATAATGACTAGTAATTATTTTATGACTAGTTTACAGTGTGTGTGTTTAAAAATTCCCAGGAGATTTCGGTTATTTTACAACTACAAAAAAAAATCTTTTGTGTCGATAGCACTAATTAATGGCTTTTTTTAAGCATAAAATGTTTTTGAATTGCCACACATTATATGTATAAATTGTTTAACAAAAGCGAATTACAAATTGACTTAATATTAATTTGTGAATCCTGGCGACCGACAGAGTAAATTTCTCCAACATAAGGTAATGGAGTTTGTTCTAGAATTTGAAATTATTCACACTTTTTATTTTATTTCAGATTTTTAAGTTAGATATGAAACCCGATTCTGACCTGCTTCCGCATGTAGTCCGATTACAATACACCTATACCTCGATATAATGCGTTTTGCAATAACGACCTTCCTGAGTTGTGTCTATGTTTCGAAATACGGCTAAAAATTGGGGAATCTAACTATTCATCGCATTTTTTGATAGAGAAGATGTGTTTTATATAAAATTTTTTGTGAATTTCTACCACCATGATTTCTTTTTGTATGAATTATATAACAAATATGTTTGTGTAACTATTGATAATGCATATTTCTAGTAAATGAAATTGAATTTTTCGGGAAAAATAGCTACAAGTGGAATTTAAATTGTTTTTATTTTGTTATGTTAAGAATTAATCTTTATTTCTCAAAGTTTTGGTCAACGGAATTTCATCAAAAGTTGATATCAACGTCCATTCCAGGACCAATCAAACTGGTAAAATTTTAACTCTAACTCAAGTAATTTTTAAGAAATCTTTGTACATAGACTGACAGGCAAAAATCCACTTCTGTAACATTGCTCCAATCGATTCTGGAGTGCTCGGGAAATGCTTTTTAGGCAAAATTAAGATGTCTCTATTTTTCCATATATAAGAAAGTTAAACTATGTACCTATATACAAAAGTATAGCGAAGGTAAGTTAAATTTTGTTAATTTTTGGAAAGTCGAATCGAATCTTTTTTCAAGAAAATTCGAATCAAATCTCATTTTTTTGAAAACAAAATATTAAGCTAAAAATTCAGATCAAAATATTATCCTACGCAATACCAGTATGACCGAAACTGGAATCCCGGACCATTTTTCAAGACCGAAATACCGAAACCCAAATACCGGAAACTTCCGCCTATACCGTAATACCGGTTTTTGAGCATTTCAGTATCGGTTTTACAGAACTCTTATTTTTCTTCCCTATTTTGCTATCAAATGATTTTTTTCGGTTCGAATTATCTTCTTGAGATATTTGAATAATTTTGAAACGCTTATTTTGTTGATTTTCGATCAGTATTTCCCTATAAAGACGAAATCGAAAAACCGCTGGCCCGACGGCGACGTACAGATTCTATGTAGCGAGTCCCATAGCCATTTAAAACAGGAAATTGCTTTTAAAGAAAAAAATAAATTATACATAAAATATAAATATGTAATAATTAAATTTCTTTTTACATATATCCATTATCAAATCGAAAGATAACTAAGGTGGCGACATTCACAAGACCACTGACAGCTCTTAATAAAACACAAACAAATTTTTTAATCTAACAAAAATATTTCCAACCTATCTCATATTTATTAAAAAAATGAATTTGTTTTCATTAAAAAAATGGATTTTTTAATATAATATTATTTTGTGGAACTGTGACATCACAATTTGTCAGTGTGCAATTTGCAATGTCGCCACCTTATCAATTTACCGCCTTGATTAAGCGGAATTGATCGTTTTGATTACTCTATATCAGAGGTAGTCAAAACTTCTTTAACCATAAACCACCTCGAGAATTTGTCAAATTCTCATCATTGCAGAAGAACTACAACAAGGAAGTGACTATGTTTAGGAGGATAAGAAGGGCACAAAATTTGCCGCAGGCAAAATCTAAAGAAAGTTCTCACATATTTATGGTCAAATATAACCTTGAATTGACTCCAAGCCAAAGTCAACCCACAAAAATTTCAAATCGACGCTGGTGTCGGTAGCTATCAGTTTGACAACCCCGTCCTGGAGCACGTCCTGGAGTAGCTTCATGTAACTTATCTTCGATTGTCGATAGAAAACTTTAGTCGACCAAAAGTGATTAAACAGACTGATACTCACTCCGGTGCACACGATATAAGAGTATTTTCTGGGTAAATTGGAATCTGACAGTAGTCAATTCGAATCTGACAGTAGTTCGAAGCTGAATTCGAATCTGATAGTAGTTTGACTCTACTTTTTCCGGTATGTCGTGTAACTCCAAAATTGGTTGAAATATTTATAATTTGGAAATCAACCATTCTTTTTTCCTTCATATTTTAAAAAGTAGAGCCGGTACAGCCAAACAACTGCCATATTCGGATTCAACGGCCCCAAATTACCCAGGAAAGGCATTAATATCGTGTGCACCAAAATGAGTATCAGTCCCTTTAATCAGTTCTGGTCGACAAAATATTTTTTTTGACTAGTTAGTCAATCGAATATAAGTTACATGAAACCACCCCTGTAATAACAATTGTGTTCCAAAAATTGTGCTTTTAAAGATCTTTAAAGTTAGTTTTCTGAGCTTTTAGTGACAAAGGGACGAATGAACTCCACCCAAATGCAACTAACTTTATCATTAGATGTTAAATTCAGCACTCGTTTTATTCAATGTTCAATGCGGAACACTTTGCGGGACAGTTATCAATGTGAGATAAACGACTGAAATGCATGACTTTCACACGTAATAAGGGACGTCTGGTCACCGTAGCTTTGATCGACTATGAAAAATTATGTACAAAACGAAAATGCCTAATTTAATAAACGTTTTTCCACATAAAATTTTTCCTATATTGATTCAGTGAATTAAAATTACAATTTGTTGAATACCGGTATTAATACCGGAATCGGTATTGGCAATTTATCCTAATACCGACAATACCGATACTGGAATTTCGTATCGGTATTGCAAACTCTAGTCCATATAAAATAAATCTTTTATTATTTTTTTACACAAATAACCTGAATATTATGATGAGAGAAATCTTAAAGAGTTTCCTGACACTTTCACAGAAGCAATGTGCAATATAAAGTCAGAATTAGAATTTATTTGGTAGTTTAAAGGTGCAATTGAGGATTAACATTGAAATAAAATTTCTTCCGCTTTTTGTTCTGCATGATTTAATAAAATTGAATATCAAATATTAAACCGTCGATCGTCGACCATTGGTCTTACACATTTAAATTGAAATTGACGTCGATTTCCTTGATTTTATATACATGCATTGAAATGAATAAATTGATCTCAAAATAACATTAAATGAAAGTCTATCAACATAATTTCAATTGATTTGTTTGGTCAAAGTTTAATATTACCCGGCAAGCAAGAAACAAATACGCACATCGATTGTAGAAAGAATTACATATATACATCATAGAATTGAAAATGAAAAGTGAATGCCAGAAACAATTACAATTTGAATAAATTACTGCTGCTATTATTACTAAAATGGTGAATTGTCGTCAATTGATCACATTCATATAAGAGAAATTGAACAAAACTTGTGTACAGAAATTATACCCATGTGATCTTCAGAAGCTTTCTTGAAAAATCATTCAAGGCTAGAATAGTAAGGCAGCCAATAAAGTCAGATTGCTCCAGAAAGGCGAAGTAAATCGATTTGTGAATTATACGCCAGAGTAAATATTTTACTCGAACAATTTTTTACTTTGTGAGGAACTGTTTATTCACAAAGTTAAGTCTTATGGCGTTTCGAATGGTTTGCTCTTTGAGAAAAATACAAGAACCAAATTCAAAGAAAATAAATTTTCTTGTATTTTTTCCTTTAACGGTTTTTACGTATCTTTGACGGTTCTCGAGATATTGGCAAAAATTTAATTTTTTACATATTTTTTTCGAATATAAATATTGCAGGGGAAAGTTTTGTGTTGATCACAACTGAAATTTTTTTTAGATGTTGTTGCAAGTTGTAATGCAATTGAATTTATAAATTTTTCCAAAATAACTGTTTAGAGTAACAGTTTTTTTGTCTTCAGTTATCTGATTATGAAAATTTTTAAGATATTAAAAGAACTTTTCCTGAATTATTATTGATTGGAATTGTTGTGCTTTGGTTTTGTAAGTTTTCAAATGGTTCTTATTTTTAACGACAAAACATAACAAAAGTTATAATTGCCAATCTGGCAATTATTGAAAAACCCCGTATAGTGATATGGCATTGTTCGAAGTTTATTTGAACAGCGAACAGTTGTATCAAAATTCCACTTTGAAGTCAAACTTTTCAAAAAGATTTTTTAAAATTTATTCCAATCGGATTTTGATGTGTGGGAGTTTTATGTCGAATCATATCCTAAATAACTTTTGTTCTTGCACTTTTTTGATAACATGCACCGTTTTTGAGATATTCACAAAAAACGATTTCGTTCGTATGGGGGGTACCCCCCCTAATGGTCCATTTTTGCCCATTAACGAACTTAGCCTCGCATTTTACGAAAAACGGATCTGTGCAAAATTTCAAGTCTCTAGCTCAATCCGTGCGCCCGCAATCCACGCCACAGACAGATGGACGGACAGACGGACAGACGGACGGACGGACATGCAAAATTTAAATATTTTTATCATTCTAAACACACTGGTGTAACTAATTTTTTTGTGCGATGACGGGATCTTGGCGTTACAAACGGTAAGGCAAAGTTAATATACCCTTTGGTTTCACCATACGGGTATAAAAAGTTATTTTAATAGAGCCGCAATTGCTTTTCCCTTACGGTAAACATTTATCTCAGCTTTTATGCAAACCTTCGGCTTCGACCGAAGGTTAAGAAAAAGTCCAAAGTTCGGCTTCAGCCAAAAGCTGACCTTCGGCCGGACTCTAGTAGAAAGTATATCCCGATTACCAAAGCTTGAGTGCACTTTACTCGATGTGAAGGAGTCGTCTGAAGCGTCTGTGACAGAAAATAAAATAAACGTCGATTCCAATATTGACAGACCTACAAATAAGAAAAATTGAAGAATTATCCACACAGACGTAGAGCGATATATTTTGGTTATGAGATAAATCATTTCAATAATAAAAAATAAGTTTGATGACTTTTGCTTTATGGTAGTGCGAAACTGACGTTGATCATGTGGAAAGCATTCTACTCTCTCGTATGGTTCACTCTAAGAATTAATTTATACATTTCATCTTTATATGAAGGCATGATAGTGAAAGATTTGGTTGTGCCAACATTAATTTCGACATAGCAAGAAGTTTGAATATAATCAATCACAGTAAGTCTTGGTTCACTCAAGAATTCTTATTTATACTTTCATAGTTATTACTATTTTTAGGGAGTTTCATATCTAAAACATTGGTGACAGACCGTTATTTATCAAGATTTTCTCTGAAAACTAATTTAAAAAAACATTCATGAATTTAAAATAAATTCCCTCAACGAAAAGACACGAAAATAACTAATTTTTACACTCGTAAGATTGTAAAGACATGTGAAGAATTTACAATAGTCAAATAATAGGAAGGCAACCCTTTTGCCATCCCTTGCCATATTAATTTTTTAGCCAAATTTTTTTTATCCAATTGAAATAGAACCTTAATTTTTTGCATTGAAGTTTCTGTTCTAAGCCCCTAAATCATGTGATCAAAACATTAACATATCGTACTAATTTCACACCCTTGCCATACCCATCAACCATTTGTATAGAGTTGTTCGTCTAAAATTCAGTTTAGCTCCCATGACGCTACATATCAAATGTATATATGGGGAAGGAAGAAGTGTCCCCCTATCCGAAATGGAAGTTTTACATTGTTCTCCCTATCCCCTCCGGTTGCTCAGAATTTGTGTGACTTTTTTTTAAGGGTAGTATCTTAATAAAATTTCCTGAATAGTAGATTCCAAAAATATATAGCATTGTGTACCGCCCCCACCCTCCAATTATACTACCATGAAAAAAGTGGAATTTTTGATGAAGAGGGCAGGGGAAACTTTTTTTCCCCAAAAACAGCACTTATTTGTCCTTATTATATAATTACTGCAACATCTCAACCCATTTCCAAACTACATCAAAAAGTGCGAGGACACTTTCTAGCAAATAATCGAAAATTCGAATAGATTAAATATTTTATTTGATTCGTTTTAGTTATTTTGTATTTGATTCATATGACTAAAAATCCAAAATAAAAAGGAGAATCACATTATCCTAACAGGACTTTCCGTTATCCTTACAGACGTCTTAACCAAAAAACCCAGATGAGATTTTTCCGGAAAATTTGAGCAAAAGGATAGTCACGTTTTCCTTACAGGATCTTTCGTTATCCTTACAAATTTCTTGATGCCGAATCGGCCCCAAAACCCCCCAAATGCGATTTTTTCCGAAAAATTTGAGAAAAAGGATAGTCACGTTGTCCTTTCAGACCCTTCCGTTATCCTTACGTATTTTTAAAATCAGAATCGGATTCAGCAACCTCAAAAACCCCCAGATGAGATTTTTCCCGGAAAATTTGGGGAAAAAGATAATTACGTTATTCTTACACGACCTTCCCTTATCCTAACAAAGACGAAGTAGTGAAAATATTGTATTGTAATCGGACTTATGTGTGTTTGCAAAATTTCAAGTCAATCGGATGAACTGAGGGGGATCAAAATTGGATTGCAAGATTTGACCCCGACAGACAGACAGACAAACTGACAGATACGAAGGCAAGCTAAATACAGGCTTTTAAAAATTGGCAGAGAGAAAACTTATTTAAGGGGCTTTTATTTTTTTTTATTATCTATTGTTTTTTAAATAATTATTGTTTAACATATTCTGCATTTAATTTTGTCGACTTGTCGATTATGTGCTGGAAAGCTCCTCACTCTTTTTGATGTAGTTTGAGAATGGAGGACACCTGCCTAAGGTTCCCGGAGAGAAATCCAAATAGGAATATCCAAGACAGTGGGCTCTTCTGTAAAGATTCCCTAAGATTATGGAAATATTCCTATAATTTTGGGAAAATTTCCTTTTTTGTGTCATGAATTCCTCTTTTGTTTGGTAGTCATTACCAAAAAATTTCACTCCTATTATTTCTCTCCGTGTTCCTTATTCTATCTATGCGGTCTACCATGACGCTTTGCCACTGCTTTGTTTTATCAATTTTAGAATATTCAAGACAGATTGGCCTAGTGCTAATGGTATATTAGACCAAAAAAGGATATATTTTTTTTTCCATTCATTTGTTGATTTGTCGATTAGCATCGAAAGCCAAACTCTGATTGATTTGATCATTTGAAAGTGAACTACAAAAGCTTCAATTTGGAGATCTAAAGCGCCTCCTTTTTCTCTCTAACTTCTCGAAATCAGAAACAAATAACGCCATAATATTATTTGAACATAATAAAGCTAAAAATTAAAAACATTTTTCACGAGCCTAAAATAAGAATAATGCAAATTTTTTATAGTCTATGTTTCAAGGATTAGTATTCATATAATAATTTTCCAATAAATTTTCTATTTAAGCTCTACTAAAAGGTTGAGTTTATCCACAACTTGTAACTAAATCAAAACTTTTATTCAAACTTTTCAAGTCATTATCCAATAACTTTGTTGATATGCGGCACAGAAGCTTCGGAGTTACTAATACTGATGGCAATTTTCTGTGGATTTTCCTTTCTTGCTTCTTACTACTCTGTTATTGGGTACATTTTCAACAAAAACTTTCACTAAAAAAAAATTATTGAAAAAAAACGTAAAAATTCCATCGGAAAACTTGCTGATTATTTTTTTCTCTTTGTTCATTTTTTGACGTTTTTGCTTTTTGGGAAAACTTCCCCCAGGGAACTCTGAGTCAAACAATTCGCAAGGATCGATCGATAGAGAAGGTCGCAGGACGCGATTGTTAAAACTAATGGTGTGACATAAAATAAATGTTGGCAGTATTCCTGGCCAGGGCCCCGGGGCTCCTGTTCCATGCCGTCACATTGCAGTGTTGACATTCCACTTGTATGAACAGTTTTTTGCTGAACCATTTTTTGTTACTAATATGATTCCCCTTCGAAAACTTTACTTTTTATTATTTTTTGGAAATTCTGGAACAAAAGCGACTGAAACTAGACGACAATATAAACTTTGTACAAAATAATGCTGTGAGAGATTTTTTTCCTTTTAAAAATATTATCCGATTTTTAGGTTTATTTTTTTATAATTTTAACACACAAATCGGTCTTTTCATTTTTTTAGAAATTGATTTTTAAGTTTAGATTGTTGTAGAAATATTCTAAAATTAATTTTACACATTAGCAAGTATTTAATATCTTAATAAGTGACGTTAAAACAAAATATAAGCTTGTTTTAAGATATCTAATATTCATTATTAACCACGATCTAGGTACAGTAGAACACGCTTAAATGCACATCGAATTCCGCAGAATTTTATGTGCATTTATCCGTGTTTTGCATTTATACGTAGCACGGAAGCACGGATAAATGCACATTAATGTGCAATTATGCGAGTAAAAGATAAACATGCAACTTTAATATTCCCGTAATAAACATTTAAATTCAACAAGGCTACACAAAAACAAAGAACCTAATTAAGAATTCATTTTATCAAATAAAAATAACAATAATCACTTTTTTTGTGTAATTACATTTCATTTTTGCCCATGTGCATTTAAGCGTGTAAAATTTCATATAATTTATACGTTTGCGGATGTGAAAGTGGTTGCATTTAAGCAAGTATTGCAATTAAGCGTGTTTCATTTATCCGTGTATATTTATATGAAAAATGCTTAAAAATCCTCCATGCACAAATTTTGCGTGCAATTACACGAGTTTTGCATTTACGCGTGTTGCATTTAAGCGCGTTCTACTGTATTGTATTTAGTGCAGTTCAGGGAAACTTTATTCAGAAGGCAAATATTCAATATGGACCCCTACACCGAGAGAACAGGAATCTATATTTTAAGTGCCAATCACTACAATGTTAGTACCATTCACTACCTGTGTAGTATCCCAAGTAACAATTTGTGGTTACATTCCGGTTAAGAAACGTATTTGAAACCATGGTAAGAAAACTCAAAAGTTTCACATTTGGTTTCTGTAACCTTTCAGAAACGTTTTAGAAACCCCAATTTAGAAGATGGTTTCAAAATTACCGTTTTTGGCAGGTTTATTCGGAAACCATGTAAAATGTAACCTAAATTGAAGTTTTTTTTGTAACCACGGTTACAAATTGTTTTATGGGATCAAATTCTTATCTAGAGCTTCGCACTCCTCATAGTGGCTAGTTGATAAACATATGGATGTCTTAACACGGACATTGGGTGATGTGAATAAAAAAAATAGCTTTTGCTGAAACTGATGTTTTTTAGATATTGCAGTCTGTATGCAGTCGGCATTAGCTAAAAAAACATCAGTTTTAGCCTAAAACTGATGTTTTTTAGCTAATGCCGACTGCATACAGACTGCAATATCTAAAAAACATCAGTTTCAGCAAAAGCTATTTTTTTTATTCACATCACCCATTGTACTTACTCATTTCCTTACAATCGCCATAATTTTTTGCCATTACAGTAGATACTATAACTTTCGAAAAAAATTGAGTCAAGATCAGGTATAAATATTTATTCGTTCTATCGAATTCCTGATTAATAAAATTAAAATATGAGAACAATGTATTTGCAACTAAATATCAAACCCTCTAGAGTTTTATAAATATCATACCCCTCAGAGTTTAAAAAAATGCCTATAATATAATAAAACGATTGTAGGAAACGTTCCTATAAAATATAGGAAAGTGATTGTAAAACTCGTTACACCCTTTTGTAGCAAATCATACTAATATATAAAAATGAGTTGGTGTCGGTCTGTCTGTTCCTCTTTCACGCAAAAACGGCTGAACCGATTGACTTGAAATTTGGCATGAGTGTCTGTTCTGGTTTCAACATAGGCATACGGAAAAGTAGCGCGAGGGGTAGGGGTAGTAAGGGGAGGGGGTAAAATGATTTCGAAACTTAGTTTTTGCGCTATGTTACTCTTTCGCGGAGAAACTACTGAACCGATTGGGCTGAAATTTGGCATAGATGTTCGTCGGGGGCCTAACCCGAACATAGATCCATTAAAAAGTAGCCCGAGAGGTGGGGGAGCAAGGGGAGGGGGTAAAGTCATCTCGAAACTTAGTTTTTTCTCTATGTTACTCTTTCGCGGGGAAACTACTGAACCGATTGGCCTGACATCGAAACTTAGCTCTTCCTCTATGTTACCCTTTCGCGGGGAAACTACCAAGCCGATTGGCCTGAAGTTTAGCTACAACATAGACCATCAAAAAAAAATAGTTTTCGTGGAATCATTACTATGTATATATGGCGTAGATAAGAATGGATATATTCCAACAAAAGTAGCACCCATTCCTAGTTTTTACTGGAGACATTCCTACACTGAGGGGAAAACAATGCTATATTATGGAATGGAATCGTTCCCATTGTTTTTAAAAGTGACTCCAATACTATATACACGCAGAAAAATCCATGCTATTATTCAGTATAATCGGGTGTTAACTTAAACCGTGGCATGCATATTATTGCACCAAACCTGAGGGAAACTTAAAGTGAACTCGCCAAGTTTGAAATGGTAAAAATCAGGACGTGCTTGAATTAATACTGGAAAACTTCAAAGTAGCACGTGAGTTCTCAGAAAACGCATTCTTATACTAAGCATGTCATTCTTACTACAAGCATTACATGATTAACTACAAGTCTTAAATTGAGCATGTACATAATAATTTTAAGAATGCCAGGTTAAAAATTGCCCAGCAACATATGAAATCGGCGTGCTTAGTTTAAGCATTAAAGGATTAATACAAGCAGTTAAACATGATTGACATGCTTCATTTAAGCATTCAAGATCGTTTCAAGAATGTTAGTCATCCTTGATTAGACAATTTTATACTGTAGGCATACTTATTTTAAGGTTTTAATGCTTACTTATACCATTTTGGTCGCTTTAAATCAAGCATTTTCGTATTAGCTTACCTTTAGATTAAGCACTTCTCATACTTCCTTTCTAAATTGTCTTAATTAAAAATTATTTTTTTAGATTTTTTACATCTTTTATTAAACTTATAAATTTCACATCATTTTTTATTAAATTATTAAAAAATAATAAAAACACGGGCTTAAGCGAACCTACAAAATACTATCACAAGACAAAATTACGGCAAAGATTAAGACAAGATAATTAATACAGCGTTACTTAAATCATTAATGGATAAAATGTGGGTAATTTGACGTTCCTGGCTGCCCTGTGAAGAAATTTTCCACTGCTAGGTTTCAATATGTTTTTGATGAGTAGGCTTCTTATGAAAATTCTGGTGGATTAGGAGTATCTTTGTGAAGAATGACTCTGGAAGACGGTTTGAATACCGGTTTGAATACCGGTTTGAATACCCAGAAGTTTCACAGCAATGAAAATGCTGGATTCTAAAATTACAAACAAAATTATTTTAGTATTTTGGAATTGAAAGTCAATATCAATTTGAAAATGTAAAACACATGTTGCATATTTACTCACCTTTGTTTGGATTTTCGTTTAAATACTGGATCAAATCAGAATGCTCGGAATTTTTCGGAAAATCTTCATTGAAGAGCTTTATAAATTTTGTTTGGGAAATATCCCAGCCCGAAAACAATTTCTTCTCCTAGATATAATCCACAACTAGTGGTTTTTTCACTTTTCAAAAATTTACAATATGAAAAATTTACAGTAAAAACAACTTTCCTTATCGACAATCACGTACCAAATGACTTGAATCTCATGATCACTCATGAAAACGACCTGGAGCCATGCTTAGTTCTACCACGCCGGTCTGGAACACAGGAACACATGCTTAGTTATAAGCACGCCGAGAATGAACACATGCTTGGTTTAAGTATGCCGATATCAATTTGAACTACGTCCATACATCTCATGCTTAGTTCTAGCATGCCGATGTTATTGACTATTCTAGCATGTCAATGTAGTGTATATTGCATAAACACTTGCTCAGTTTAGCACGTCGATGTTATTATTAACACGATGACATTTCACTGTGATGAACTACGTCCATGCAATTCATGCTTAGTTTAAGTATGCCAATATCATTTTACTCAGCAGGGACTCGATTTCTGCACTACATACTTAGAGTAAGCACGCACATTTCAACTTATTAGCTAAATTTGATCTTCGTTTGCTTTGAGTATGGCGGTTCCATCAATTGTGCTCAGTTATAACAGCGACAAGTTCTTTTTTAACTTGCCATTCTTAATTTAAGACAGACTTCGGTCATGCTGTAAATAACATGCCATATGCTTGAAACGAGTATGAGCTAATCGGTGTTAAGTCAAGCTTTCCACAAGTTTAATTTAAGCGCCCGTGCTTGATATGAGCACTAATGCTTGAAATAATATCGTGTCAATCTTGATTTGAGCACTTTTCGGCAAACTAGAATTAAAGAGCGGATGCTTAACTTAATAGCATGCCAAAATTTTCTGCGTGTAGGACTCTAAAAAAAAATTGGAACGAATCCTAAGTCTTGGCGGAGTCCATCCTATGCAAATAGGATTCAGAGAATATTCTAATTTAACCCTTAATTTATGAGGTGAAAATCATATGCGTAAATGATGAGGTGGTTTCTAATGGACTTGTTCTAATCACATACCAAATCCGTGCTTTTAACTCAGCATACAACACCATACTGTATGAAGGTACTGAAGATTTCAGAGTCACTGTGCTGAAAACATGAGAAATAGCAAATAGAGAAAAGTCAATGTGGGTCCAGTGGACCCACCTCATCAATTAAGGGTTAAGTCAAATTTTTGTATTCGACTATAATTCGCATGGTTTATATGGTTTGGACCTGCTTAGTATCACACTCTAACACATGTGTTGGAGAAATTTGTTAATTACAGGTCATTTAATGCACGAGTTGCTTGATATCATAAATACTTTCAAACCCTTCAAACATCCTTATCTCGTATATCCGATAAGTCGAATTTTCGTCTGTCTCCTTTAGATTGGACAGACTCCAATAAAAAAAAGTAGTCAATCCTATTCGGATAGGACTTGGTGCTATAATTATAGGAACCAATCCTATTTCAAATGAGAATGTTGCACATTTAAAGAAAGGGTGATCCAATTGGAGGTACTTGTTCCAATAGGGTTGTTTTGACAGTTCTTATGTGTCAACTGGCATGCCAAAATCAGTTCTCAGTTAGGAATTGTTATAGAGCTCTTCGTCCACATTTTGGTCGTCATAATCGTGCGACTGAGCGCACCATTAGTGAAACCATCACCAAATTTCGAACTAATTTTACACTATTAGACATTCATCCGTCAACCAGAGTGCGTACAGCCCGTAGTAATGAGAATATTGCTGCAGCTGCAGAGAGTATTCGTGAAGACCGTGATCAATCAATTCGTCGCCGTTCTCAAGGTTTCGGCATCTCTTATGGAACGTTGTGGCGTATTTTGAAGCATGGTCTTGGTTTAAAAGCGTATAAAATACAGCTCGTTCAAGAATTAAAGCCGGGTGACCTTGGTTTACGTTTTAATTTCGGTTTATGGGCCTTGCAACAGCTTCAAGTGATCCTTTTTTTTATCGAGAAATCGTGTTTAGTGACGAAGCTCATTTTTGGTTAAACGGCTACGTTAACAAGCAAAATTGCCGTGTTTGGTGAATATTCAGAAGCAATCCAAGAGCTACCAATGCAACCCGTAAAATGCACCGTTTGGTGCGGTTTATGAGCAGGCGGCATCATCGGACCGTATTTATTTAAAAAAAAAAATAAAGATATTGGTGTAGCTGACTTGTGGCTTCAACAGGATGGCGCTACATGTCATACAGCTAACGATACAATCGCTTTATTGAGGGAAAAGTTGGATGAAAATATCATCTCAAGAAATGGTCCTGTTAATTGGCCACCGAGATCTTGTGATCTGACACCACTAGATTACTTTCTGTGAGGATATGTGAAATCTGTTGTTTACGTCGATAAACCCGAAACGATTACAGCTTTGGAAGCAAACATAACCCGTGCTATTCGCGGAATACCGACCGATATGCTTGAAAGAGTGGTCGAAAATTGGACCCACAGAATGGACCATTTAAGAGTAAGTCGTGGGCAACATTTGAAGGAAATTATCTTTAAACATGAAATAACATGAACCAAATTAACAACTTAAATAAAGATTTTTCTCAATATATTAATTATTATGTGTTTTATTTAAAAAAAACAGGAAGCTCTTATTGCATCACCCTTTATATATAGGAGAGACTCCAATAATCAATGGAGACATTACAACGTTATATAGGACTCATTCCTTTCATTTTAGGATTGAGTCCCTTATAAAAGGGAATGTTCCCCAATTTTTTGTCTTGACATGTCTAACATATACAGTAATCCCTCCCCTAATTTTGGGAATGATTACACAAAAAAAAAAGAAAACGACATTTTTTTTGTTGGAATGTATCCTAAAACATAACAAAAGCTATAATTGCCAATCTGGCAATTATTGAAAACCCGTATGGTGATTTAAGTGAACAGCGAACAGTTGTATCAAAATTCCACTTTGAAGTCAGACTTTCCAATAAGATTTTTTAAAATTTATTCCAATCGGATTTTGATGTATGGGACTTTTATGTAGAATCATATCCTAAATACCTTTTGTTCTTGGACTTTTTTGATAAAATTCACCGTTTTTGAGATATTCAGAAAAAAAGTTTTCGTTCGTATGGGGGGCACCCCCCCTAATGGTCCATTTTTGCCCATTAACGAACTTAGCCTCGCATTTTACGAAAAACGAATCTGCGCAAAATTTCAAGTCTCTAGCTCAATCCGTGCGCCCGCAATCCGCGCCACAGACAGACAGACGGACAGACAGACGGACAGACGGACAGACAGACGGACGGACATGCAAAATTCAACTTTCTTTATCATTCTAAACACACTGGTGTAATTCATTTTTGTGTGTGATGACGGGATCTTGGCGTTACAAACGGTAAGGCAAAGTTAATATACCCTTTGGTTTCACCATACGGGTATAAAAATTTGGGAGCGGTTACAACTTTTTTATAGGAATGACTGCCATATTCGGCGTTTTTGACGTTTTTCCCCATAAATATGGAACTGAAGCATGCTATTTTGGTGGAACGGTTCCCATGTGTTTTTTTTCGTGTATTTGCAATAAATATTATTGTTCAAAATAGGTCACTTTATTGAGTATACTTTTGCAGTATTCGATTTGGCGTTACAATTTCCTATTGTTAGATAATACAAATCCTTATTTAATGATATATACATATAAGAGAAGCATTTATAGCACATAAGGGTGAAGCTTTCATGGAAAAATGGTAAGTATTATAGGTATGTGATATTCTTGTTATTTAGCTGCATGGGAAACTCAACCAGCCAGACTGAATTCAACAAACATGTGTGCGAAATACAAGAAAATGACCTCCGTTTCATTCCAGGACGTCACATTCAGCCATTCCTTCATTGCAGATAATTGACCCAATTAGAAACTTATTGTGTTAGTATCGATTTTCGCGCCCACTATTAACATCATGATGATCATCATCACCCACCATGTCGATTTCGATTGTGTTAACACATTTTGCAGACAAAATTTTATCGAGCAGTGACGTTTCTTCTGTGGTGTGCCATGCCGGTGTTGTCTGCACACCTGACTGATATCGAATATTAAATTATTTTAACAATTAAGAACCCCGCACCAATGCAACAGTGCGAGAATTTATGCTTATATTCTTCTATTAAGGTAGAACCTGAATCGTACGTCGATGCGTCCGTCATGCGTGCGTCCGGATGACAGTTCGATGCGGTGACAGTTGGGTACGGCAACGAATCTGGAGTTAATTCATTGTTTTGCACTTCTTCTATTAGTTTATCGTCGAAATAATTACTTTCAATTTGTTCCATACTTAAATTGCTTAAATCGTAAACAAACTTTTTTGCGAAATGACATTTCCGTACGTTGCCGCATGTAAAAGTAGAAATTCGACCTACTCTATGCGGTTGCCGCATCGGAAAACGTATTATTAGGGGAGTACTCATAGCAGCCCGTTGATTCTACTCGAACTGTCAACGTGACGGACGCATGACGGACGCATCGACGTACGATTCAGGTTCTACCTTTATAAGTGCACGATCAAAAAGTATTCATTGCACAATATCCACCAAATCTGAATTCTAAAGCAATTATCAAAACTGTTTGTAGTTCTCTGTCTAACTCTGTTATCTCTGTTATGTCACCGCTTCCAACCGGGTCTGAAAGTAGAAAGTACACCTACACAAAGCTCCCGCGGTTGATCAGCGCGCAATTAGACACCAACTCATATTAACCTGTAGGTTCTACTATTACTGTCAGCGCGCAGCGCCGTGTAGCGTGTTGTTGCGGGACAGCCTTTATTCGGCTGATGTGCTCTACATTTTGCCGAACGCAGTCAAGTAAAAGGCAAATAGCATAGCAAAACAAAAAAGTCGCTCATCGCTGATTTGCTTTCTGATTTGACAGCTGTGCAGTTGGAAAATGCGTCTAAATTCTGGCTCTGCGCCTGCTCTGACGTCTTTTTTCATACGCAAGGCAAGTTTTGCCATGCTGTTTGCAGGTCAATCAAAAACAGTGGGTTTTGATGAAAAAATAAGATTGTTGCCCTGCTATTTATATAATTAATAGTTTTTGAATTATCATTTTTTAAAAGTAAAGTCCCAGTTGAAAAATTAATGAGCAACAAAAACAACACTTCAACTAAGATTTTCCTTTTAAAAAATAAAGCTCGTCATAGTAAGTCAGTTTCAAATTTTGTTAAATCTATTCATTACCTGCCCTGCAAAACTGCCTGCGTATGAAATAGACGCGTTGTCTGCTATCAATAAATTATTAGTTGGCCATGTTTACCTTTTTCAAGTAATCAAGAAAAATGTATTTGAGGCTACAATGATTAAAGCCATTTAACAACAATTTAATATTGAACACCCTGCTGAAAGCAGCACGCTACGTCACTGTTATGTTATCAGGATGTGGATTTCTTGTGTCCGACAAATTCTTTCTACACTTTCGCCCTTTATTGTTATTAAGTTTTGCCTAAGAAAAGTGGTTGAGATGTTCTACAATATTCGAAAGATCCCTTAATATTAAGTTCTTCTTTCTTTAGGCCAATCGAAACTTAGAGCCTAATTGACATAAATTGTTAAATTAATTTATAACATTCATCCCAATATTTTTATTTATTTTAAATAAGATAAAATGGTGGTATTTACGAATATTAGATAGTCGGGGGAACTAATTCAAGATTTCTATACAGACACCAAGAAAATAAAAAAAAATTCTTCTTCCCCGATGCAAACAAAACCGTTTTGAACCTTTAGACCAGCGGGCTTCGGCCATGTGCACCAAGGGCATTTTCGAGGCTCAAATTGCCCTGCTATCCATCGATTCTTCATGCTACCCGTTTCATTCTGGCTTGTACGAAAGCTGCATACATACGCATATGAAAGAAATAATCTGTTTCACCTTGCATATAACCTGTTCTGCTTCCACTTGTGCATTTTACCATAGTTTAACTAGTTAGGAAACGTAGGGCTTTTTACGTGTACCTACGTTGGAGTAAAGATAACCGATATACTCTGGACGCGGTTTTTCTTTCTTTCCTATGCGTAAATTACCAACAAAACACAACACATGTAAAACCTAGCGATATTTTCATACACCACCAACACATGCAATCTCCCGCTGTCGGAAAATTGCATGTGTTGGTGGCAGTGACGTTTCTTCTAAGGTGCGAGGGTGTTCACTGCACACCCTACTGAAATCCAATATGTATCGGAAATCTATTGTTAATTAATTTCTTTTTTTTGTGCCAATTCTTTCGACAATTTACCAATGGCAATGGTTGCCTGAAGCACCCGCACCCTACATTACCAACCTGTTTCTTTATCTTTCGATCTTTCGACCAACCAAGTGTTCTCCACTTTACAGCGAACCAAAGTAAAAATTGCTTGTGGCCTTCTTTCCTACTCGCCCCTTAGCGAAACATACTCAAAACACAATACCGACTCTTTCGGTCGTTCGACCGACTCGAGTGTTCTCCAATTTACAGCGCACCAAAGCAAAGTAAAAACACATATGACTAAGTAAAAGTCTATAATAAAAAACGTTTCACCACACACAAAGTTCACAAGAAGCAACCGCACACAACGATGAATTTGGGTGCTCCAGAAAAAGCCGCACGGCGAACCGATGCGATGTTGCTTGCTGCTGGCCGCGATGCTGCGAAACCCGACAATAGAAAACCGACCATCGTATGGCCGTTCGGCTGACGTGCTGATGCGTGTGGGTGTGTGTGCCAAGCAAAACAGCAATATTGCTTCCTCATCAGCTCAGTCGGTTTCTGATTTTACAGGTGTTCAGTTGGCTTTTGTGTATGAGAAATAATTAATTTAATATTATGGCTTGTGAATGCGGATGCGCAATCGAAAAATTGTTTGAGAAACCATTTTCTCAATTAAATATCGAGGAAAAATTGGATCTTCGTCTATCACGTCCCGGACGTGATCCTGGATAAAACTAAGAGTAGACGTCTACATCATTTAACAGAAACTTAATATTGAACACCCTACTGAAAGCAGCACGCCACGTCACTGGTTGGTGGTGTATGAAAATATGGCTAGGTTTTACATGTGTTGTGTTTTGTTGGTAATTTACGCATAGGAAAGAAAGAAAAACCGCGTCCAGAGTATATCGGTTATCTTTACTCCAACGTAGGTACACGTAAAAAGCCCTACGTTTCCTAACTAGTTAAACTATGATTTTACATACCATGGAGCTTTGCTGAGTTCTAAGTGAGGCCATTTATGCGAGAGATTTTTATTAGCTCAGTTGTCATTAGGACATTGACTGAAGTAGTGGTGTATTTCATACTGCTGAAAATCATGAAAAATTTAACACTGCTGAAAATCATGAAGCGTTCTGTCTCAAAAGACGACACGGATTTTGGACATGATTGTTTTCTTATTCGGTGTGATAACACAATACAATGTTTACTATGATTTCAGGAAATTAAAACAATAAAAAAATACAATTTATATAGGCATTTTCAGTCGTTTCATAAAATATCAATTGATCAAATTAATGTTTCTGGTTTTAGAAATTATTTTTATTTTCCGATTGGAATTCGGAAATTTCATATAAACATTTTTCATTATCAAAACTTTTTTTAACGTAAAGTAAAACAATTAACAGTGTGTCAAAACCAAAAATAATGAAAAAGAGCTTTCAACAAAGTTTGAACTAGGCTCGGAGAGCAAGCCATATAAACAAGTAAATCGCTTGTCAGTGATAGTGGATGCCCGAGAACTTTCAAAGCTTTCCTGGCCCTGCTTTAGACTGCCGGCATTTTTTCATTACAAACATAGGAAAAGTATAAATATTTCTCTCGCTTTTTTTCTGATACACAGAAAATTGATAAAAAAAACTTTTTTAAAATTTCTTTCATTTTTTAAAATTGTTGATGTATTTTAGATTTACAATTTTTTTCAAGATGGCGTAAACGAGATTGAAATCGGTTTAGTGAATCAAGAGATATAAAAATAGAGAGTTTAAAGTGGGGGCCGAGCGGATTCTTATGCACTGAAACACTCCTTTCATCTTTTTTAACCGAATGAAAGATTTGAATCTTTCGCGAATGATTCTTTTCACGTAATAATTGTTTTCCATCGTCTCGGGAATGAACTGAAAGCGATTTTTAGCTATGGCATTCGATCGCGAGCGAATTGAAACCTTCTTTTCGATTCGCGAATGAAAAATAATGGAGAATATTTTGATATTTTTCGAGTGAGCTTTGTGAATGACAGCATTCTTGAGCGTGTATGGCGAAACTGTCAATAAATTCGTCATTTCAGCGTAATTTTTAGTAGTGAAAAAATGTCGCATAGAAAAGACAAAGTTTTTTGGCCTCACAAATTTCAATCCCTATCTGTCCTAGTGTTTGAGAAGCACTAGTAGGCTAAAAACCGTAACGTGCTTGATAGTCTTTGCTCCGGCGAAATGGCACCCCTCATTACAGTGTCCTATTTTTTATCAATGGTGTTATCTTTTTCAGCAAAATATCAGAAGTTCCAGCGTCCATTCTTAGACAATTTTTGTCCTCCACCTCCAGCGTCGTTTGCGACGTTCTTCTTTTAACCCAGCACTCAATTCATTTATTAAAATCAAACAACAAAAATATCATCATCCATTTTGATTTTTTATATTGATATTTGTGCTGTGTGCTGTCCGTTTGGCTGTTTGGCTGTTTCGAATTAACTGATGCTTGCGTGCATGATTGAGCGTCTAGTGCAAATAAGCTTTTTACTGTGACAGCATGATTGACTGCAAGATTGAACGTGTAAGGGCCACCAAATGCTTGCATAAGCTTTTAGGAGGTACAACTTAAAATGTGACAATATTGGTCATATTTGCGTAAAATGCTCTGTCGCTCTAGATGAAAATTTTAAGCATGCGAGGAACTTGGTGAGCAAAAGATGGACGACTCTGCTTTAATTACTTAACTCGAGACCAAATGGACACATGCGTCTTATAATAATGCCCACATAGTCCAGAGGATATAAATCGAACTCAAAACAGACAAATTATTGTCTGTTTGAAAAAAAAAATTATACACCGAAAATCGTATAAGAAAATTCCCGGTGTAAAGCGGCCCCTACACGTTCAATCTTGCAGTCAATCATCGCATGCTGTGACAGCATTTTGAACGTCTATGGTGATGCTGTCATGCAAAATTCCATGATTGACAGCAATTTTGATATTTTTCAAGGGAGCTTTGTGAATGACAGCATGCTTGAACGTGTATGGCGATGCTGTCAATCATTGCGTCATTTCAGGGGAATTTTTAGTAGTGAAAAGATGTCGCATATAAAATACAAAGTTTTTTGGGAATCATTTTTCGAGTTATATAGACAAAGAAGTGAGTTGTGGATGACGAAAAGCGAAAAATATAAGGAAAAAAAAATTTAAAAATTGATATTTGTGCTGTGTGTTGTCGGTTTGGCTGTTTCGAATAAAATGATGCTTGTGTGCATGATTGAGCGTCTAGTGCAAATAAGCTTTTTGCTGTGGTAGCATGATTGACTGCAAGATTGAACGTGTAGGGACCGCTTAAAGTATGCCGTCGCGCAAATTTGACGGTTGAAATCGAGTATACTTTTTTTATTTTGCCATGATCGCTAGTGTCTTATGTTTTTACGTAGATCACCGAATCACAGAATACAGAGGACAAACTCGGTAATCCAATTAAAAATAAGAGTAAAGAGCACATCATATTCATAGGCAACAAACACTAGAGTAAACAGCCAAGCTCTAGGTATTTCTAGGTTATTCGTTTTCAGTTACATGGGGTGTTTTTGCCATTAAATTTATGGGGGTTTGTCTTCTGTATTCTGTGACTTAATTTTGAAAATCGTAAAAATACCATTCACTTGAGCTGAGATAAAATTAAGATAATTTCTTTCCTAGATAAAAGAATCATTCAAGTGTTTGTGTTTATATCATAGCAGCGAAATAGGGAATCTACAAAGTAATCAAGGTAACCCAAACAGCATCGAAAAGTACGGGAACATGAGATTTGTTCTTTGCGACTTGAAAGAGTAGAAATTTACACAATCGGGATTAAAAATTTACACCTATAATTCACATCCGCGTAAAAGAAGCGAAAGAAGTGACGAGCACAATCTTTGGGGCAACATTCGCTTCATGAAAATCCTGCGGCGATAGAGCAGCATTTGATGGTTTTCGGGCCGAAATAGTGATTGGCTGTGGAGCCTGAACGTCAGTTTAATTTTGAAGAAGCGTGTGATGGAAAAAGTGACGAAACTGCTACCACTAAAGTTTCATTAAAGCTCCCCGTCTAAGAAACACCAAAAAAAAATTGATGCCTTCAGCCGCCATATTTCCCATTGACGTTTGATGAAAACGATTACGTTTCGAGAATTAAATTTCTTATTTCAGGCGAATGACTGAAGGATATTGCATAAAAAGTGGATAGCAGACATTTTTGAAACAGCGCAATTTTATTGGCATCAAAATTTTATTGCAAAAGAAAAAATAAATTTGACCGGTAAAATAAAATTAAAGAAATTTTTCTTTAAAAACTAAATAATTTGATGGCCCATTAAAATTTGTTTAAATTTCAGATCCAATATTGCCGAAAAATTTTAATGGCAATTAAAATCACGACATGCAATCGGAAGAAAAGTCCATTATAAAATAATACTCCACAAAAAGTTTCCATTAATTTATCGCCATTAGATTTTTCTTGTTCGTTTCTGTTTACGTTTTTATTGTTCATCTCTGTTGACTCACCCAAGCTAAGTAAGAATTCGAGGGAGAAAGAAAACCCGCTCGATGATTTGTGTAATTGTGTGATATGCACGTCAGATGACGCTCGCGCATGAGGCTACTAATTACGTCCCTGTCGTTATATTTGCGACGTAGCAAACCGCAGAAAAGTGTTCCCCACTATGTGTGTCGTTGCGCGTCTCATACGCACGACTAAGGACGTATTTGCGACATAAATTGCTTATCGCCGCGATCTGCATGGTGACGAAATATGGGGATAAACATCATATTTGCTGCTTAAAATGCTATTTGGGAATCCTTTTGCTGTTTTGTGAGCCGACAATTATTGTTCGCCTCCACATCATTTTATGAGGCATGGTATTCCACATTTAATGATTGCAATTAGCACTCATATAAAATAGCGAAAGCTTTACGAAATGGAGAACGACTTCTTGCAGAATCATTCACTTTTGTTTCCTAATTATTATTAATGACTTGAAATAATTTCCATGTACGGTTCTATTTTTAGATTGTATATACAATAACACGGGAAGGAAACACTCCTTCTGATCATTTTGTTTTGTACCTGAATACAATCTTTATTCTAGATAAATTTAATTGTTTAGCATAAAATGTCTTCGGTTGGGACAATAATGTTGAGACATTAAGAGCATCAATTGAATTGGTACGTGGAGGTGGTGAAATTATATTGCATTAACCTTTCAAACTTTGTTTAATAACAGAAAATAAAAGACCAGAAATTTTTAGATTTATACTCATAAAAAACGATAGTAGACTGTAAATATGCTGTACAGTGGACGTCCAATATAACGACTTTATAACACTATGTTCAGCCCGTACTTTAAATCGACGATTCGTTATATCGAAATAAAGCAAATGAGAATAATAATGCCCACCTTGTTTATAACGGTTCATAACCTACAGGTTTCTTGGAATTCGTTGTTCGAATCGACTTTATATCGTTGATTAAACGTTAAGTAGCATATTTACCTTTTGAGGCCCACTTATTTATAGTGTAATTAAAGATAATTTATTTAAAGATACACATCTCAATATTTATACCCGTATGGTGAAACCAAAGGGTATATTAACTTTGCCTTACCGTTTGTAACGCCAAGATCCCGTCATCACACACAAAAATGAATTACACCAGTGTGTTTAGAATGATAAAAATAATTAATTTCTGCATGTCCGTCCGTCTGTCTGTCTGTCCGTCTGTCTCTCTGTCCGTCTGTCTGTGGCGCGGATTGCGGGCGCACGGATTGAGCTAGAGACTTGAAAGTTTGCACAGATCCGTTTTTCGTAAAATGTGAGGCTAAGTTCGTTAATGGGCAAAAATGGACCATTAGTCCATACGAACGAAATCGTTTTTTGTGAATATCTCAAAAACGGTGCATCTTATTAAAAAAGTCCAAGAACAAAAGTTATTTAGGATATGATTCTACATAAAACTTCCATACATCAAAATCCGATTGGAATAAATTTTAAAAAATCTTATTGGAAAGTTTGACTTCAAAGTGGAATTTTGGTATAACTGTTCGAATTTTGAAACGAATATCACCATACGGGTCTCCAATGATTGCCAGATTGGCAATTATAGCTTTTGTTATGTTTTTGAGTAAAAAATGAAAGTTATAGTGCATTCATCCTAACAGTCAACTTTTGTCGTTGTTTCCTTAACCCATTAATGCCGAGCGTGACCATATGGTTACAGCATGCCATACCGTTTCTAACCGTAAATTAAAACAAATTGGAGCAATTTCAAGTTTTACGAACTATTGGAATATGAAGAGATGGGGAATAAAAACAAAATAAAAAACAAAGTGCGATGCAGTCGAGTTTTGACATCCACGAGAGGAGCAAGTTGTAGATTCGTGTTTTACGATTTCTAAGAAAAACAAGATGTCGCGGTACATGAAGTAAGAAATTATATTTTTCTGGTATTTGGTGATTTAGTTTTACAAATCTTTTTACTCCTTGTTGTTTATTATTTTTGTACGATATAAGAAAAAAAATAAAAATGGTAATTTCCGTGCAACCTGGGCAGTCAAGAGAAAGTTCTAAAACTCCGTTACTATATGGTAACGTTAGGCGATGCGTAGGTCAATGTTTTTACACAAACTGCAAACTTCTGATGTTATTTGCAGTGAAAAATAGCGCGTTGGAATTTATTCCTCGGTACGATGGTGTTCATCATTTTTTTCTGATAAAAACTCCAGAAAATTCAAGACGCAGATGTGCTGGAACTGGATGTAAATCCGTAGGTCGAACTATGTGCTCGAAAGGTCTCTGCCTGGATTGCAACGAAAGATATCATTATCTTCCAGTATAAGGTTTTACCTTTTATTTTTATACCCGTATGGTGAAACCAAAGGGTATATTAACTTTGCTTTACCGTTTGTAACGCCAAGATCCCGTCATCACACACAAAAATGAATTACATCAGTGTGTTTAGAATGATAAAAAAAATTGAATTTTCCATGTCCGTCCGTCTGTCCGTCCGTCCGTCCGTCTGTCCGTCCGTCCGTCTGTCCGTCTGTCTGTCTGTCTGTCTGTGGCGCGGATTGCGGGCGCACGGATTGAGCTAGAGACTTGAAATTTTGTGTGGATCCGTTTTTCGTAAAATGCGAGGCTAAGTTCGTTAATGGGCAAAAATGGACCATTAGGGGGGGTACCCCCCATACGAACGAAATCGTTTTTTGCGAATATCTCAAAAACGGTAAATGTTATCAAAAAAGTTCAAGAACAAAAGTTATTTAGGATATGATTCTACATAAAACTCCCATATATCAAAATCCGATTGGAATAAGTTTTAAAAAATCTTATTGGAAAGTTTGCCTTCAAAGTGGAATTTTGATACAACTGTTCGAATTTTGATACGAATATCACCATACGGGTCTTGAATAATTGCCAGATTGGCAATTATAGCTTTTGTTATGTTTTTTCTAATAATATTAAAATATTTTTTAATATTTTCTATATTGTTTTCAGATATTTCTTCATAAATAAATCACTATAGTAAATATATAAATAAATTGCTGTACAAGCGTCTAAAAACAAAGAAAAACACGTCTTTTATATACCCGTATGGTGAAACCATAGGGTATATTAACTTTGCCTTACCGTTTCTAACGCCAAGATCCCGTCATCACACACAAAAATGTATTACACCAGTGTGTTTAGAATGATAAAAAAAATTGAATTTTCCATGTCCGTCCGTCTGTCTGTCTGTCTGTCTGTCCGTCCGTCCGTCTGTCTGTGGCGCGGATTGCGGGCACACGGATTGAGCTAGAGACTTGAAATTATGCGTGGATCTGTTTTTCGTAAAATGCGAGGCTAAGTTCGTTAATGGGCAAAAATGGACCATTAGGGGGGGTACCCCCCATAGGAACGAAAATGTTTTTCGCGAATATCTCAAAAACTGTACATCCTATCAAAAAAGTGCAAGAACAAAAGTTATTTAGAATATGATTCTACATAAAACTCCCATACATCAAAATCCGATTGGAACAAGTTTTAAAAAAATCTTTTTGGAAAATTTGAATTCAAATGAAATTTTGATACGCCGTTCAATTAAATCACCATACGGGTTTTCAATAATTACCAGATTGGCAATTATAGCTTTTGTTATGTTTTATATAATATAAAAAAATATTTCTAGGAAGCATGGAACGCCTAGCGTTAGCATATGGTCACAGTTACCCGAGGCAATTCTGGGTTAAGAACCAAAAAAAACGCATTCTGGTTTCTTGCAACCTTAAGGCCAACTGTGCAAAATTTCAGCCTTCTATTTGCATTGGTTCTCGCTCGGCATTAATGGGTTAAGCAATTGTCGTTGCAGGTTAAACATTCTAATAAAAAATTCTGATTTGCAACATTAAAAAAAAGTAGTTTTAACTGCAGTAAAAATACAGACAAAGCTCCATTTACGCAATGCTCGGTTTATGCAAATTCTCGAAATGCACACAAAATTTTATAAACAAAAGTTGTAACAAATAAAATATTTTAATGCGTAAACATGTTTTTTTTACTAGCATGTTTTTTGAGACATTCGGTTGTTGAAATCTCACGATTCATGGAAACTGCTTAATTTTTTTTTGTGCGTAAATCGAGCTTGTGAATTTTTGTGTGTAGCATTATATTTGAATCTGCATCTCCAAGTACTTCAAATATTTGAATCTGCATCTCCAAGTACTTCACTTATTATACTTATTATTTTTTTTGTTCTTTGTTATTTATAATGGGTATGTTTTTTAGTTTTTATTTTATTTGTGATTGGTGTTCCTCCTTTGATAATTTGTTACACCTATTTTTTTAATAAATATTTTCCTAAACTGTGATAAATATTAATTTAAATCTACATCTTACAATGCTGTTGGATATTCAATGCTTTATATGTTCTATGCAAGGTTGATTTTATAATCACATGTTTTGTATGTTCCACACTCCGCTGTTCATGTTCAAACTGTCATAGCGGATACCAAAAAATCGCACTTTCGATTATTACGTTTGCTTTGGATTTTTTCCCCCTCTCATCGAAGTACAAATAGTAAAGAATATTTGCTCGAAGCACAAATAGTAAAGAATATTTTGAAGAATGCTCCAATGCTGTAAGTATTTCTTGGCGCCAGGATTGCCACTTTACCAAAACAGGCGACATAAAATGATGCTTTATGGGAAGAAAATTTCATGCTTAATTTTCGTTTATTACAACGCAGAAACTTGAGCAAATTACAAATAAAGGTGTTTTTAATTTAGATTGA
Organism: Chrysopilus asiliformis; assembly: GCA_964034945.1. Lineage (NCBI taxonomy): Eukaryota > Metazoa > Arthropoda > Insecta > Diptera > Rhagionidae > Chrysopilus > Chrysopilus asiliformis. The sequence continues at coordinate 56,337,844 of OZ035960.1, forward strand.
GAAAATATTTATTTGTAGCTAGTGAAAATCGCCAAACAACTGAAAAGTATCAACTCGTTACACATGATTATGTGACATTGTAGCAGCATTTTTCATCTATCAAAAGTAGGCGGTTACGCTGAATTCAGTATAAACATTAAACTATATGCTGATTTATTTAAACTGTAAAACCTTGTTGAAATACATGCAAATCTCGATTATTTGAATTAATGTTTGCAAGCGTAGTTCAATAAATCGAAATGTTCAAATAATCACTACCAAAAAATCTTGTAGCAACATTCCCTAAGTAATCAAATACTATTTTATTTACGTTTTTTCCGGTAACTGGAAAATATATTTCGTAATTACGAATTCTGAGAAATTTTCCATTTTTTGGGAATTTTCCATTCATTTGCGTGGTTTTTATTTTATAAAAGTTCAAATAATAGAACATAAGTTCAAACATTAGAGGTAATGTATAAAAAAATGTTGGTTCAACTAACTGGGAGTTCAAATAATCGGTATTCAAATAATCGAGATTTGCCTGTAATTAAATATAATATTTTTGATGAAGGATATTAGGTAAGGATATTCAATAAGGATAACATTTTTGATAATTTTCATCGTCTATACGGATATAATAAAACCAATTTCGTCCTGCATAATGTGTTTTTTTGATGAAATTATGGAGTTGATGATTTCCCATATAAAAATTATATGAGAATTTTGGTGGGCCTTATTGGAGATAGGTTCCCAAATAGCATTTTAAGCAGCAATTATGGTGTTTATCCCCATATTTCGTCACCATGCAAGTCGCGGCGATAAGCAATTTATGTCGCAAATACGTATCTAGTTGTGCCAACGAGACGCGCAACGAGACCCATAGTGGGGAACACTTTTCTGCGGTTTGCTACGTCGCAATTATAACGACAGGGACGTAATTAGTTGCCACATGCGCGAGCGTCATCTGACGGCATTATATCACACAATTACACAAATCATCGAGCGGGTTTTCTTTCTCCCTCGAATGCTTGCTAGTAAACAGAGATGAACAAATAAAAACGTAAGCAGAAGACGAACGAGAAAAATCTAATGGCGACAAATTAATGGAAACTTTTGTGGAGTGTTATTTTATAATGGACTTTTCTTCCGGTTGCATGTCGTGATTTTAATTGCCATTAAAATTTTTCGACAATATTGGATCTGAAGTTTAAACAGATTTTAATGGGCCATCAAATTATTTTGTTTTTAATCAAAAATTTCTTTAATTTTATTTTATCGGTAAAATTTTTTTTTCTTTTGCAATGAAATTTTGATGCCAATAAAATTATGCTGTTTCAAAAATGTCTGCTATCCACTTTTTATGCAATATCCTTCAGTCATTCGCCTGAAATAAGAAATTTAATTCTCGAAACGAAATCGTTTCCATCAAATGTCAGTGAGAAATATGGCGGCTGAAGGCATCAATTTTTTTTGGTGTTTCTCAGACGGGGAGCTTTAATGAAACTTTAGTGGTAGCAGTTTCGTCACTTTTTCCATCACACGCTTCTTCAAAATTAAACTGACGTTCAGGCTCCACAGCCAATCACTATTTCGGCCCGAAAACCATCAAATGCTGCTCTATCGCCGCAGGATTTTCATGAAGCGAATGTTGCCCCAAAGATCGTGCTCGTCACTTCTTTCGCTTCTTTTACGCGGATGTGAATTATAGGTGTAAATTTTTAATCCCGATTGTGTAAATTTCTACTCTTTCAAGTCGCAAAGAACAAATCTCATGTTCCCGTACTTTTCGATGCTGTTTGGGTTAGGTTATAGGTTAGAGCTTGCGTCAATGAAACTAGAGCAAATTACCTTTTCAATGCAGGTACAACTAGGGATGCAACATCGTTCATAAAACCTCGATATATCGAAAATCGATGTTTTTTAAAGGCGACATCGATGTCAAAAAACGTCGTCCTGAAAACATCGATACCTCGATGTTTTTCCGATGTTTTGAAAAAGTTAAATTTAATAAATAATTTAGCCACCTGGCGGATGCTCTACTGTGGGTGGAGTGCACCCAGGTAGAATTAAACGTTGAACTACCAAAAACCCGTTGGTTTTCGAGATATTCGCAAAAAACTAATTTTTTTGAAATACCGGCATATCTTCATAACGGAGTTCTAGTAAAAGACATAAATGTAGCAAATTTTATTGTCTCCAAGTTTTGTAATACAAAATACTTACTGGAAAATGGATAGTTTCGGAATAAACCGCAAAAAACGAAATCGTAGATTTTAAAAAGCCGCCGTTTTGGTTACTTCCGGTTAACGGATTTCCACATCAGGACCAAACTTTTCTGTAAAATTTCATGGCTAGCTCTGGTATTTTTTGCAAAATCTTGTAGAAAGATGAAAGCGAAAATTGATACCAAAGAAAATTTAAACAACTCTTTAAGTAGAGTGGCTATATTAAATCTATCTAAAAACTAGTTCCTCTAGTCCTAAAATTAGTTTCTCTACTAATTTTATGAAGAGTAATGTTGTAACATCGTGGATAACAACATCGATACCTCGATATATCGGCCTGTTCAACATCGAGGTTAAAACTCGATATTTTTCAACAATACCTCGATGTTTTTCAAACATCGAGGTATCGTTGGCATCCCTAGGTACAACGAATGTGAAACCCAAAAGTTAGTCAAGGGGCATTTTCGTGCATCGTTCTTTGTTTCTAGTCTATCTGTCAGCCTATGTGCAAGATTTCTCAAACATTAATAGAGCTAGAGCCATGAAATTTAACAGGCATGTTTAGTCTTGGAATGGGACGATCCTATCAGGTTCTGGTGGGAATCAATTTAAATGCAGACTAGTAAATTTTACCACTAAGAAGTTAAATTTCTTACAAAAATTGTCGATTTTGACTATATTTGTAATTAAAATTATTTGAGTAATATTTCAGTAATAGCCACGATTTTCCATTATAAAATAGTTAAATTTGCTATCTTTTCTCTCAGTGCAGAATTAAAGGTATTAAATTTTTTGCTTTTTACCGGAAATCGATATATTTTACCGTTATCGAGATATTTCAGATTTTGTAAAATAAAAATTTATAGTTTTATGTAAACTATTATTAGCTGTATTTTTAATGATCCGATTGAGAGATCTATATGGATCATGAAAAAAACGTAAGCGAATTTATTCTTTTTATTTCGCCGCTAGGATTTTTCCTTTTAGAGTATTTACCCTAATGTGATGGAAATAGTATCCAATATCCATTTTTATTTAACTCTTTATTTAACTCATAAAGCAAATCAGATCATGATCCCGATAAAACTTGTGTTAATCCGGATCTCTGATCAGACAGCTACCAGTGACGTGGCGTGCTGCTTTCAGTAGGGTGTTCAATATTAAGTTTCTGTTAAATGATAAGACGTCTACTCTTAGTTTTATCCAGGATCACGTCCGGGACGTGATAGACGAAGATCCAATTTTTCCTCGATATTTAATTGAGAAAATGGTTTCTCAAACAATTTTTCGATTGCGCATCCGCATTCACAAGCCATAATATTAAATTAATTATTTCTCATACACAAAAGCCAACTGAACACCTGTAAAATCAGAAACCGACTGAGCTGATGAGCAAGCAACATTGCTGTTTTGCTTGGCACACACACCCACACGCATCAGCACGTCAGCCGAACGGCCATACGATGGTCGGTTTTCTATTGTCGGGTTTCGCAGCATCGCGGCCAGCAGCAAGCAACATCGCATCGATTCGCCGTGCGGCTTTTTCTGGAGCACCCAAATTCATCGTTGTGTGGGGTTGCTTCTTGTGAACTTTGTGTGCGGTGAAACTTTTTTTAGTATAGACTTTTACTTAGTCATATGTGTTTTTACTTTGCTTTGGTGCGCTGTAAATTGGAGAACACTCGAGTCGGTCGAACGACCGAAAGAGTCGGTATTGCGTTTCGAGTGTGTTTCGCTAAGGGACGAGTAGGAAAGAAGGCCACAAGCAATTTTTACTTTGGTTCGCTGTAAAGTGGAGAACACTTGGTTGGTCGAAAGATCGAAAGATAAAGAAACAGGTTGGTAATGTAGGGTGCGGGTGCTTTAGGCAACCATTGCCATTGGTAAATTGTCGAAAGAATTGGCACAAAAAAAAGAAATTAATTAACAATAGATTTCCGATACATATTGGATTTCAGTAGGGTGTGCAGTGAACACCCTCGCACCTTAGAAGAAACGTCACTGACAGCTACATACTGTCACCATTGCGAAAACAGTTTTGGTTAGTGTGGAGACACACTGGCCATCGATTAGAAACATGATGAGCAAAGATCATAAAAGAAAGTATTAAGGTACAATCGGTCAAAGGCCTTCCCCTATTTACGATTTCGATTTTTCAAGTTACTTTAATGCCTTTCTTACATGCAAGAATGGTAATATTATTATCTTTCAGAAAAAATTACTTCGTATATTCACAACACAAAATAGTGTATTTAAAAATTACTGAATCACACCTTAAAAAACACGGGATGCCATTTATTTTATAAATGCAGCGTTAGTATATTGAAATTCGCCGTCATTATTTCAGAAGCTGATTCGTCGAAAAAATCATACATTTTTGGAAGGATGTTGAAAAAAATTTAATTATTTAGTGAAAAGTTCAATAAATTTGATCGATTTCTGCAATTAACATCAAGTGAACAAATCTGCGTAAATAATTTTACAAAAGTCATAAGAGTGACATATGTGTTTAATTTTATTAATTACAGTCACTTTCATAAATCCACTAGCAGGAGAAGGATTTTTGGTTTCCTAAAAGAGAAGAAAAATCATAAAGCCCTCGGTTAATTGGGTTCCTGTCATATGCATACAGTGCGTTTAATATTTTCAAGCTGTGTCCCCGTTAAATGTATTGTTCAGGGATGCAAAACGGAAAAAATCGTAATGTTACACATTTCGTTATGTAAAGAAATTCAAATTTTGTTTAAGTTTGTGCCGAAATAAAATTTCATTCCGTTACGGTATAAAGTTTTCATTTCCGTTACAGTATAAAGTAGTTAAAAAAATGCGTAGACAGGACCCGGTATATGCCCATATTTCGATTGTCGCGTGGTTTTCGAAAAGAGTCGTTTTCGAAAAGAATCGTTTTCGAAAAGAGTCGTTTTCGGAAAGAGTCGTTTTACGTGGGTGATAGTTAACGTTACCTTTCCAAAATGTTGACAAAAAAAATTTTGATTTTGGTAAAAGTTATCTGCAAAAAATTTCAAGTCGATAGCTCTTGAGTTATTTAAGATACGTAAAACGGACAGACCGACAGACAGATGCACGGACATCCTCATAATTTTGCCTGAAACGGATTTCGTACTTATCGGAAGGTTTTTTTTTCCCTCCGTTCCCAAGTGGTTCACCGCGATGAATACAGTTCTTTGTTTCTTAGCTACGAAGAGAAAAGGTTATTACTTTACGTTACGGTAACGTTTTGCATCCCTGATAATGTTGTTTTAACAAACCATAGAGTGTAATGCCTAGGCCTACAATCTATACAAGTATTTCTAAATTTTTCCCGCACAAAATTATCAGCTTTAGGTGGATATGTAGTGAATGGGGTAAATGAAAATCGATAAGGATACTAATTAGAATATAACCGGTTAATTGTGTGTTAGAAATGAACTACCTTTGTTCGACAAATATATGCTACATTTTTATAAATAATTTAAATGTCATTTCAAGAAGCTGTTACATTAAATGGTATAACTTATTGGTAAGGATTAAATAATTCCCCGTAATGGTAATTATAATTCACAGAAAGGTATTCACTTAATCTATTTTTGCGTTCTTTTTTACCAATCACACTTCTTGATGAACAATAGTAAACTTCTATAGGCACATGGATTATAAATCTGAGCCAAAGTTCCAGACAAATTTGATGGTTAAAATAATGCAATAAAGGAAAATATAATGTGAGTATGGAAAAGTATACCAACTATCGCAACAGTAAAATTTCTTGTGTAAACTTAATTTGTAAACAAGGCTTACTTGCCTAATTAATTAACAAGTAATTAACAGGCGTCATTGCATCCAAAAACTCATCCAATTTTAACTGTTCAAAGTTTTTAAATGTCAAATTACATTTAAAAGCTTTGAACGCAAAATTTCATTTTTAATCAGTTTCCACTGCGAAAACGAGTGTTGGTGAAAAATATCCTTCAAATCATGTCGGCGAAATAAAAAAAAAAAGAATTATCGAACGTTCCCTCTTTCAATCAGCCTTATTCCCCTAGCCGGCGGGACGTGTACGCCGCGTTTCCCGCAGAAAATTTGCATTCTACTAAACGCACTTGTCCCGGCGTGTGCCGTGGTGCCGAATACGTTTTACTTTCGGTATCACGCTAAACGCACCCGCGAATATTTTGACATTTCCATACATTTATTTCCCGCGAGTAAATCGTTGCGGAACCAATCAATTAAATGGAAAGTTTGAAAAAAAATGTGAATTTTATTTATACATTCAATGAATTTTAACTAAATATAAGTTTTGAAGGTCAGGAAAAACTAACTAGATGCAGTACAATCATTTATTTGAACAAATAAAACTTCATGCGTATCAAATCAGCTAATTGTCAAAAAATTCAGCGCGGGGCTGAATAAAACTGCGTTTCTACGTCTACTAGAATAAGAAAATTTCATTCGATCGAGAAAAAATTTGCGTGGCGTTACACGTCCCGCCGGCTAGGGGAATAAGGCTGAATATAAAAATAGGTGAAACTTACACAGAAAAAAATAATTGGTTTAACAAAAAAAAATTCGTAAATATTACTGAAGTTTTGTATTACTTCGTAATATTAACAAATTTTAGTAACTATACGAAAAAATATTTGTTAATATTACAAAGTATATACAAAACTTCAGTAATATTTACGAATTTTTTTTTGGTTAAACCCATTTTGTAAATAATACAAAATTATTTTTTTCTGTGTAGGTACCTTTTTCTGAAAGACTGAATTTTAGGCCAACCGCCCCTGTTGTTTTACCGCGAAAGTGTAACATAAATGAAAAACCAATCTTCGGATTCACTTTGCAACTTTCTAATAGGCCTATGTTGGCACCAGGCCTACAGCGAACACTATGCCAAATTTCACGCCAATCGGTTCAGCTATTTTCACGTGAAAGAGGAACAAACAGACAGACAGACACCAACTCATTTTTTTATATTAGTCCCTAATCATAGGTAATTCATTGATTTTGAGTGATGTCGTTTTTAAATCAAGTAATTTATAACAGCGGTCGACAACTTGGCTGCTAGTGTTATAAAGTTTTAAATGTTTTAAACGAAAACACAGTTTATTAATAACTTAATAAATAATAGATTTTCCGCAATTTTTTATTATTATGGGAAATTTAATGGAAAACATTTCCACGGCGATTTTTGTTTTAATTCCTCAAAAAAATTTCTTACATCAAACTAAAAGTGAAACTTACGACAAGCCTACCCTGTGCTAAAAATTTACAAAAGAAATTGGCTTCAAATAACTAAAAAACCACAATTTTCCTAAAAAAAAATCCGAGCAATTTTTTTTTGTCCTGGCAGAATCACAATCTATTCGTATTGATTTCATACATCCCCGTAAATCAGCTTTTTAACCAAAGTAATGAAATTTAAAAATTTCGTGAAACTGGAACAAAAAATTAATTAAATTAAAAGTAAAGAAAATATGATTCTTTCAATGTGTTAATTTGTAATATAATTCTCTACATTTTTGCCTTTCACCGCAAACTGTTATATTTTACCTTTCTCGCACCTTCGGCAAGTCAAAGCAGAAACAGCAAATCATAACATATTTACAGACCTCATTTTTCTGTCTCCGCATTTCATTTATTTCCCCTTCGCACTAAGCCTATTGTATCACACCCATTAGACAGTAGACCGTTAAATCTTTTAATTTGCTAGTAGACCTCAGACTTAAAAATGTTGGTCATCCCTGCTTTATAATAATAAAACACCGATACTATCGGTAAATATTGATGGTTCAAGGTCGATGTTTTCTCACAATCCATGGTCCGTCTCGAAGTATTGTTTGATGGAGACTATCGATGGTTTGCTTTCGATGCTCAACTATAATCGAAAAATGTAACAAAATGCCAATCTTGATAACAGGCAAGGTTAACTTTTTCAACAAATACACAAAAAAATATAGAGTAAAATTTTGACAATTTCATGTTAAATGACCGGTAACTGATTTAACCCAAAATTCTTTTAACCCACATTAAGATTCGCAATATTTTATTTTCTCTTTCAAAGAAAAACTTTTCAGTTTCATCGAAATGCTAAAGTACTTATTCTTTCAGCGTTCCTTATATATTTCATCCGAAGGCCGAAAATAAACTTCCATTTATATTTTAGTAGAAGGTCTATATCTGGACAGAAAATAAAATATTATCATGTCTTTCCATAAAACCCTATATCTACCGAAATAAGTAAATACACCTTTTGGAGAGGGTGAATTGATGCGAATAGCTTTAAATTTGGCCCAGACAACGAAATAGGGGACACTCAAATTTAAAGTCAAAGAGAACTAACTCAGCACGGGGACAGAGAACATTGAGTTTAATACCGGGAAAGGACTTCGTTCATCTCATCTTACGTCACAGAGATGCTACGTGATCTGCCCCAATAATTACATTCCAAATGGAATTCCGCATTTGAAGTTGTGCGTAGCGGGCGGTAAATTCATTCGTAATCCAGATCCGCCAGAGAAATCCTACAGTCTACGTCTCGCTCCGCAAATACCCATTTTTCCCGACATTGTCATGATGGTGCCGTCTTATAACCAAACATCTTAACGGAAATTATGCAAATTTTAAATCAAGCAAGTAAGAGTTGGTCCTTCCTTCCTATACTTTTCAATCTTTTCTTATCTAAATCTCGATATCGATCCACTTGGCACGCATCGAAGCTTACACCCGTGTCTTTCTCTAAATAACCAACTTAATACCTGCGATTTCATGATACCCCGGTTAACTGAAGCTCCCTACTTGTTTCACAGCATCGTATAATTTACATGGTTATTTAAGGCAACTTCCCACTCTAGTCCCAGTTTTAAATAGGTTTCGCTATAAAAAGTAATTAAAGACCAAACGTGGCATTTTATTATCGTATTACAAAATATATTTCTGGAAAAATTTTGCTTAAACTGTAAAAAAAATCTAGATTTCTGAACTACAAACCAAAATTTCAAATTCAGAAAATTTTCAATTTTTTGCATCAACTTGAAATATTTGTGTGGATGAAAATACGAAGAAGACATACATAAATTTATTTTCATGGTACCTCATTCTGACCAACAACCGAGCTGATAAGTGATCTAGGGTAATTTGGGATCGCTGGAATCCGTTAAATGTCCCGCGTATTCCAAGTGGTAAAGTACTTGTCCCATATTCCGGAGGTCGGTGGCTCAATTCCCGACTGTCGCACGCTGTGATTCAAGTCCACTCAACTTGCTTTACGAAATGAGTAGTGATAGTTGCCGCTTGGTGTTAACGACATCATCGGTTTAGATTGCTATCACGGCCTGCTACTGCTGGTGGGTTGCAACGCAAAAAACTTACAAATGTTGTAATCCATCTATGGTTCGCAATTCATGTAAAACTGTAGGTGCGAAGCAGGGAAGAAATTGTTATAAGACCTCAATTAAGGAGGGATGATGGAATCCTTTACCCGTTTTGCCATAGATTAGAGACTTACTATAGATAAGACACAAACGTGGTTTTCCGTTTGCCGCCTATAGAAAGAAGTAGTGGACAGCATCATTCCGTAGTCGACAACATCATTTCCCTCTTTTTATCATTTAGCTCAAATGGACTTGTTGAAAAAAATCATTTTGTAATACTCGCACAGAACAAATCAAAATATTGGACCAACACATACACAAGGGCCGCCAGCGGCCTTTCACAATTTCTTCAACTGTCAATGGCGATAGGATTTTTTAGCAAAAAAAACACTTTTATTTCAATTGTTACGTTGCTTAAACAGAAAAAATGCCTGGCAAGGAACATTTTAAATGCCTTGTTGCGGAATGTTCTGCCGACAATACGAAATAGCCCGAGAGTTTTGCATTTCTCACACAAAAGCAATTAGTGTCTTTACAAAGCAAATGAAATAGACGATAATGTACTCTTTTTCAGGAAAAAATTTCTTACGCGTTTCCTAACTATATATCTCTAAACTATGGTTTTGCTCTATCACGTTCTCTGGTGATGATGGTTGGGGAAGCTCAATACAGAATCTTCTATGCTCAAAATGAAGGTTTTATCTCAATTGGGTCAACATTTATTGTTAAAAAAATTCATTCAAGTTGCCACTCTATTATTTAAATTTTTTCCCGATCAAATTCAAAAACAGGTAAACTGTAGTTTTGATAGGCCTTTCAAAATATCCAATCAGTTGTGAAGCGCGACAAGGGGACAGCGGTGTATATATGGACGAAAATAGGTTTCACTCCCACGTCTATTTTATACGCGGGGAAAGTTTTGCTTTTGATGAAAAAATAAGAAACTTGTTACCCTGCTGTTTTTAAAATTCCTAGTTTTTGAAATATCATAAAACAGCATTTATTTATTTGGCCTGTATTTCATACGCGGGTAGCTGAGATTTTCTTTTTAAAAATCGAGGCTCCTTTTAAAAATCACAGGGCAGTGAAAATAGCTATATTGTAAAACCAAATTATTTTGTGCCATACTGGAAAATGAAATGCACTGCAATTTGGATGAAATATACGTTTCTATGATAGTAACTTCGCGTTTGCGGCTTTCCCTTGTGAGCAAGGCCCAATTAACCATAAGGGTAATTGGGCTACAGCCCAGGGGCGCCATCGATCCGAGGCGATGAAATTTTGATTGCCTTTTTTTAATTTTCTTTATATTTAGCGTATCTGTAATTTAAGTTAGTACTGTGTTTTGAACTAAAGAATATTTTAAAAAATAAAATTGAATTTTTACAATAAAACTATGTAAGGGTGCAAAATTTTATTTAGCCCAGGGCGCTCAAACTTGTTAATACGGCTCTGCTTGTGAATTATGAAAAATAGTAAATTTAGCTTTGGAAAGGGAGGATGGTGGGGTTCCCCTAGAATTGGGTCGTTTTGTTGTTTGGGGACTCGCACCAACTTTTTATAATGAATATTTTTCCCAAAGACATGTTGAAAGTCTTCCTAACGGTTCAGCAGATATGGCCATTTTATTTCAAAAATAGTTTTAAAAAACCCTCGAAGGATGGGAAAGAAAGGTGGTATAAACAAAAAATATTAGTCTAGTAATGACGAACAACTTTTCCTTCCACACCAAAAGTGTCAGACTACAAATAAAACACTTTTAATAATAAATAATTTATTTCACTTTCAAGGTACAATCCAGAAATACTAACAATTATTGTTTAAGACAATGGTTTGCACTGTCTGTGTTGCGCAGAGGCGATTTCGTAACCAATGAGTTACAAGCGAGATGCAATTATTGTTAGTTGAAAACTTTAACCAAACATTTTTTAAGACAGCCTTTGTCGACCCTTATTTTCAAACTTCATTTACCGTTATCTCACCTGACATAATATAGCAAAACGGTTAACGGATTCGTGTTCAGTGCTGGATTGTTGGTTTTTCGCTGTCGCACAATGTTATTTATATTTTTTTTAACATCCACTTTTAGTTTTTAAACAATTATTTTTAAGTTCGAAATTTCAAGCTCTAAACTTTTTCACTTTTGACAATTAACTGGATTTTTAAATTGAAACAACTTTGATTGCCATTAAAAATCTTTTGGCTTAAAAAATACTTAATTTTTAAGCAGCATTGAACTGCAGTAAATTTTAAAATGAAAGTATTTTAACGCCACGCTTATCTACGAATGATAAACAGTCCGAAATATGCAGCGACGTCTATGTCACATACATTGTTAATATCAATTGAGGCGTTAAAAGCTAGAGTGGACCAACCCGCATGTCGAAATCGTGAATTTTTTTGTGTTTGAATCACTATTGTGAGTGAGTTTTTAGATAAAAATGTTTGGATGCACAAAAGAACATTTCAACATTGAGTAATAAAGTCCACAGAAATTTTTTTTCCAAAAATTTACAGTCAATAATAGTACAAAAGTGGAAAAGCTTCAAAAACTCGATTATGTGGGTTGGTCCACTCTAGCTTTTAACGCCTCAATTAATGCCAATCTTTTTCTATTTTTTATCCTCAAAATCATTGTGTACATAAGTCTACTGAAAAACTTTAGAATATCTGGAAAAAAACAATATTTTTTTTTTGAAAAGAGATTTGAAAAAAAAAACATAATTTTTTGGTTGAGGAATTAAAAAAATTTAAGTTTATTTTGAGTTCTTCAGTTCTCTTGAAAAAAAAAATCTAATTGGTGATAGTATAACCCCTTAAGATTTTCTACTCTTCATTCCTTAGCACAAAAATACTATTTCTGAAAATCTCTTGTCGATCTTTTAAAAGTTCGCTCCCCTTAATTTTGCTGTTGGTGTAAAAAAGTCAACTGTAAATTCATGATATCGTTAAACATCCCTATATTATCCGCAATGTCAACTTATTTTCTTTATTCAGCAGACCATTTCTTTAGTGTCGTCGCCTGGAAAGAAAAAAAAATTATGATGCTACCACGATTTAGTGGTTAGTACCGGTAAGTTAATGGAATAAAAAAGGTCATCCACCTAATTTTAAAAATTTCAATTTTTGTAGTACAGCAACATATTTCTATAGGTTGCTGAATTCTACAAGACAACACATGTTTGAAAACATCAATAGGCAAAGTAAAATATCCTTCATAGAGAAAATTAATCGATTTGATAAAAATTCTGCAATTCGATTTTTTAAAGTTTTATTAATTGGATTTTTAAACCCACACTAGCTTTTTTATTTATTTATTTATTTATTTATTTATTTATTTATTTATATTTCCACACACAAAAGGCAAATTGCCTTATACAAAGGTGTTCAGCTTAAACAATTACAGTTTTTAAGAAAAAAAATAATCATATTAAATACATTATTAAAAAAAAAAGTTCAATTTATACACCGTGCTTAGAGATTTATATATACATATACATTGAAAATAAATTAATTAAATAAACAAAACCACAATCCACAAAAAAAACCAACCATACTCAAATATAACAGCCAATTGAAAAAAAATATGTAAAAAGCCAAAAATTAAATGGTAGAAATCAACCATTTAATTTTTGGCTTTTATATATTTTTTTTTTAAATTGGCTATTATATTTTTTTACCCGATTTTTGGCCGGGGACTCATAAATTTTTGACAAGAAACGTCACTAAATCTATTGATATTTGTCCTCAAATACGATTGGCAAATATAAAACACGGAGAGAAAAGTCAGTGTCCTCAAATATGATTGACAAATATACAACACGGAGAGAAAAGTCATTCATCGATTCAACTACATTTCGTGATTAGTAATAAACATGGTGAAATTAACTGCGAACGTGATTAAATCAATTCTGCGGTGTGCTTAATCAACTACCGGTTGATTTTAATACAAATTTTTCATAAAAACGTAGTTGAATTAAATACGGATTCGTGATACATTGATCATGAACGTGTTAAATAGTGAAGCCATGATCCATACCTCCGTCAGCGCATTAATCCACGCCCAGGCGCATTGAGGCTCAGGCTTCTTTGTGTCGAGTAAAACCATGAATCAGAAATAATTCAATGGCTAAACACAAACAGTATAATTGCTATTGTTGGCCGAGCAATTTTTTCCTGCCCATTAAAATGAAAATCCATTTTTTGTCTGTCCGTTAATTCACTATATGTTAATTCGGTGAGCCGACAGTTTATCCTAGAGCGTGCATTGTTCTATTATTAAGACGAACTAAAATAGTTTATCTTAAGCGTGGACGTACACGTTTCAACTTTCAGTCTTCAGTATGTTTCAGCCTCACCAAATTGTAGGAAAGAAACGAGTGCGACAAGAGGAGAAAAGTCGCCACTCGAAAACTAGTTTGGCCATGGCCTAGACGAAATAGGGTTTGGCCGGTAATACACGCACGAACACATGCACACACACGCACACATACATACAGACGCGTTGTGGACTGATCGAAATGGGTATATGTCCCGTGAACGCCGGGGCTCCGTTATAAATTCGGTTTTTGAGTGATTTTAATAACTTTCTTATAAAGGTGAAAATTAAACTTTTGAGAAAGAATTTTAATTATGAACGCGGTTTGGTCATTATTGTAGCTACTTTTTGAAAAAGTGTCTTTGAAAGTCTGAAATAGTGACTTTTTGACAATAGTGGAAAAAAAAGAATTTTTCCTCTGAAATTGAGGTCTTGTCCTCGAAAAAGAGGACGTCTGGTCACTCTAGCTATATCTGAATTTCGATTTCAAATTTTTCATTTGTCTGTTGTTTTGATCATTTAATTGCGAAACATCCTCCATTATTCTTGATTGACATTTTGAGTACACAAGGCGTGTGGCATGATATATTGATCACGTCATGGTAAAAATAGATTAAACATCAGTTTAAAATCAATAACAAGTAAATCACGGATTTTCCTTTAACTTTTTGAATTTCATTTGATTTTATTTGCTGTGAAGCAAGTGCGGATAGACAAATCACAGCATGTTCCCGAGCTGCAAGTATTTTATTGATTTTCAATGACATGAACCGATCAGTTGGGTTTGCTTTCTTAATTGAACTTTTCAACACTTCCAATCATACATTATAAACAAATAACTTGCATAATCAAGGAACCGCGAAAACACATGAAAATTTGTACAACAATTTGAAACAGATTCATTCTGTGATATTATGATCGGAAGCTACAAATGGAATTGTGAAAACTGAAATTTTTGTAATCTTTTCACTGTATTTGTTTATTGTAACGTACATTGTTTGTAATTCTTAAAATTTTCCACAAAAAAGTATTTTTATATTTTAAAGTTTTCCTAGGACCTGTTGTGGTATTTGCGTTTTATTATTACTCTTTTACTATCATATTCCACTTTGATGAATAGCGAATTTAAACGATAAGCTTCTAATACCACTGAAAGGAGACCATTTCGCCATCTAAATGCGACTTTGTGTCATAGGGAGGGGGGGTGACCAGACGTCACTTTGTTTGCATTGCTGTTAAAAAAACAAAAAAAAAATTTGATTTAAAAAAAACTTTTGTTTAAAAATGTGTACTAAAAAGGATGAAATAATTTTTGGACGTTGTGTATCAGAAATAAAAACGAAATAAATATTTATTTTATTTTTTATGCTGTTATCAAAAATTCCCGGACAAGATTTTTTCCAGATATTTTGAGGAAAAGGATAATGACGTTATTCTTACAAGACCTTTAGTTATCCTTACAGACTTCTTAATGTCAAAATCGAATTCAGCATCCCCAAAAACTCCAGGTGGGATTTTTCTTGGAAAATTTGTTCACGTTATCCTAACAGAACCTTCCGTTATGCTTACACAATGTCAGAATCGAATTCAACTACCCCAAAATCCCCAGATGAGTTTTTTTTCGAAAAATTTGAGGAAAAGGATAATCACGTTATCCTTCCAGTACCTTCTCTTGTCCTTACAAGGTCTGAAAGTGATGAAAATATTGTATTGTGGGTCAAAATCAGATTGTAAGATTTCACCCTACAGACAGACAGACAAACAGATACGAAGGCAAGTTAAATAAAGGCTTTTACAAACAGGCATTGTTTGGACCCACAATGTGTTTTTAATATAACTGGTAAGTGGTTAAGGCAAAAAGGGTTTAAAATATGGCTTTACATAAATCGTTCCTACATCAATGATATTTTAATATAAGTGACTGTTAAAGAGTTACGACTTCAAAGGTTCTTTTTTAGAAAACGTTGTGTGAAGTATGCCAGTAGATAACTTTTCAATTTAATACTGTTGTGCGTTTACTGAAAATGTGACATGGTTTTCGACTGTGCTTCAAATGAATGAACATTTTTTTTTGTTTTGCTTTGCCTTTATTAGTCATGAGGTTTTTTCAAATGCTAGTAAAAAGCACAGTCCAAAGCCATCCCAAGCAACCAGATAAGGCATAATGACTTGGATTAGGGCGTGGTGTCTTAAAATTGGTCGTTACGACCACACCAAGACCAGCGAATCCGCCTTATAAGGCGTGATGCCTTTCAAGGCTTTTGCAGTGGTCGTCAAGCGGTCCGAGTGACCTAAATATATGCCCTGATAGTCTTAATGTTCGAATGCCTTGTTTTGGCTTTCATGGTCGTAGTGTCCTCCAGACGCCTTCATAGTCGTCCTGCCTTATAAGACCAACCTTCCACCTTTCGTCCACGAAATGTCTTATATGGAAAAATGCCTTTGAGAACACTCCAATGCCCTATTTGAGAATGCTTCGAGCATGCGCAGATGAATATCTGCTTCGAGTTTATTTCTAGCATACTTCGAATATGCTTCTAGCATTCACGGCGCGAGCCGCCATGACGTTCATTGAAATAAAAAAAAACATTCCTACTGAAAATTTAAAATCTGTTTTTAAGGCACAATATGGAAAAACATCGAATAAAAAGTAATTTTAGGTGTTTGGGTACACAGCATAACTTTATTTTTACAAGAATTTTATTAAAATCGAATAAAAAAGAAAATTCTTTGAATAAATAATTTTCAAATTATATCACTAAAATCGAGAATTGCTACGGCCCACGTAGATAGAGCTCCTGGCAAAACCACTTTCTACGTAAACTTTAAATCGCATGTGAATTGTGACAATAAAATCCACTAAAAACCTTAACATCACCGTATGAAATTATTTTGAACGTTTTTTTCCACAAAATATATCCATTAAACTTTATGATTCTTGTCTTATCTTTCTCTCCTCATGCGGCCTATAGAATAGAGAAAGACAAATAATGTCGCCAGATGAAATGTCAAAAAAATATTTCGTCATGGTAAAACAAGGCCCTATTTTGGCCTTCAAAGTCGTGATGCCTTATAGGGCGTGAAATAGGGCACTTCGTGGTCCGGCGGACCTTCCCCACTGTCGACGATAGGTCGACGATAGTTCGACCTAGTGTCGACAAAGTCGTGGACATTACGACCAATAGGGACGCCTTTGAAGACGAAGTGTCCACTTTACGACCTATAAGGTTACTTGGGATGTTTCATTTTCAATAAAATAAAAATTGACAGTATAAAATTGTCGAGCCGAAAATTTTTAAATAATTCGCACAGGCGATTATTTCGGATCGTGAAATATATACAGTTCTCGTAAGTCCTTTTGATCTATCCAATAAATATACTATTTCTGTAATAGAAAGCAGGATACTACTCTATCTGACGAGGGCTTCGTCACTCTCCTGAGCCCGCAACTACCATGATCCTTCACGGTGATAACACAGTTCCATAGTTGTACTGGACCTAATGCAGGTTAATGAAAAAAAAATCTTCACAAAACACAATAAATGTCGATTCATGTTCAATTAAATTATATCTGGTATTGCGAGTGTTGACGAATTAATGCTCAATACCCTTATTTTTATTGAAAGCTTTTTTTTACGAAGACTGTATTTTTTATGTGAATCTAATTGTTTTTTTTTTAAATTTCATAAATATTTTTTTTAAATTTCATAAATGATACGATTTGTTTAGATTTTCCAGCATCTGATAGAACAGACTAAAAAAATTAAAGAAAAAAGAACAAAAGAGTCGCCTTTTCTACATTTAAGAATTCGACCTTGCGTATGGGAGAAAAACAGAATAATAAGAAGACATCAGGTGTTCAAGACGGGGAAAACTGCAAAAAGCAACTTCCCCGTTCGTCTCTAGTTTTAATTACGGCTTCATGTAGGTATCTTGTCGCCTGTCGCTTGTCACCCGTGGTACAATCTAAAATCCACCACAATGAGAACGCGATACGTACATATGCGGTACAGAATGTGAAATGGCAAAAATAGCAGGCAACGAAAAAAAAATCAGAGCACGATATGGTAAAACTTGTGGAACGTATTCACGTTCTTGCGCTTTGCAAAAAATTCAATAAATAGTCGCAATAAGGCGGAACCAAGGTGTAACGTACCTTTCTACTAGCAGCTCAATAGCTTTAAAATGATTTTCTCGCAATTTCCCACAAAAAAAAATTGAAATATTTCAGGTCGCATGACAGGCGAATTTTTCTCTGTCACATCAGAAGCAAATATAATAATAATATAGAATTTGAGCAATTCACACAAGACAGGAGATTTTGTTTCAAAAATTAGAGTGCATAGATTAATTTATTAAAATAATTAGCTTCAAATATTTGGTCCTTCCTTATTGTGTACTATATCCCTTGTTGCCGGGTTAGAGTTTTTTGTAAAAGTTTTTTTGCCCTAAAAAGTCGAGAAATTACTTAAAACTTTTGAAAAAAAGGCCAAAAGTTTTAAGTTATTTCTCGGCTTTATCCTTACTGCAACTTCCGTTTCGAATTTTGAAATGCTATCGTTAGATTCTTGACCAGCGACCCAGAAAACCCTCGAGCGACCACCTCTTAGCCACCTAAGGGGCAGGTCATGGTAATAATTATTGTTTTAAAAAACCAACACCGTCCCCACCCCCGTTTAACCCCTTAGAGGTGGAATTTTGAAAACTCGTTTCTTAGTGAGCACCTACGAGAAACGTGAATCTGTGTGCAAAATTTAATGCAATCGGTTTAGTGTTCGGGAAATACTGCGGTGAGTCAATGAATCGCTGGTATTTGGTTTATTTATAATTTATATATAGACTAGCCTTGAAGCCCGTCCTTAAAAGCGCAAATTTATTTTTCGAAAAATATCCGATTAGAACTACACGCTTTGAGAAATGTGCTCTAAGTTACGCGTTTCGAATTACGCGATTTGAATTATGCGCTTCGAGTTGCAGACGAGGGGGTAAAAAGTAGAAGGAATATTTAGTTGACGCATAGTTGACGCATATGTATGTTAAAATAGCTAAAATAGGGGTTTGGTTAAGAAAACGCGAACATTTTACAAAGTCTGGTGGTAAAAAGTGTTTTATTTTTTAAAAGCTTTTATTTAGCTCGCTATCTTGTTTGTCTGTTTGTCAGATCAAATCTTGCAACCCAATTTTGACCCACTTCCACTTGTCCGATTGACTTGAAATTTTGCACACTTATATAAGTCCGATGACAATACAATATTTTCACTACTTCGTCCTTATAAGGATAACGGAAGGTCCTGTAAGGATAACGTGATTATCCTTTTCTCCAAATTTTCCGGAAAAAAATCTATTTTGGGGGTTTTTGGGGTCGCTGAATCCGAATCTGTCATTAAAAAGTCAGTAAGGATAACGGAAGGTCCTGTAAGGATAACATGATTATCCTTTTCTCCAAATTTTCCGGAAAAAAAATCTATCCTGGGGGTTTTTGGGGTCGCTGAATCCGAATCTGTCATTAAAAAGTCTGTAAGTATAACGGAAGGTCCTGTAAGGATAACGTGATTATCCTTTTCTCCAAATTTTCCGGAAAAAAATCTATTCTGGGGGTTTTTGGGGTCGCTGAATCCGAATCTGTCATTAAAAAGTCTGTAAGGATAACGGAAGGTCCTGTAAGGATAACGTGATTATCCTTTTCTCCAAATTTTCCGGAAAAAAAATCTATCCTGGGGGTTTTTGGGGTCGCTGAATCCGAATCTGTCATTAAAAAGTCAGTAAGGATAACGGAAGGTCCTGTAAGGATAACGTGATTATCCTTTTCTCCAAATTTTCCGGAAAAAAATCTATCCTGGGGGTTTTTGGGGTCGCTGAATCCGAATCTGTCATTAAAAAGTCTGTAAGGATAACGGAAGGTCCTGTAAGGATAACGTGATTATCCTTTTCTCCAAATTTTCCGGAAAAAAAATCTATTCTGGGGTTTTTGGGATCGCTGAATCCGAATCTGTCATTAAAAAGTCTGTAAGGATAACGGAAGGTCCTGTAAGGATAACGTGATTATCCTTTTCTCCAAATTTTCCGGAAAAAAAATCTATCCTGGGGGTTTTTGGGGTCGCTGAATCCGAATCTGTCATTAAAAAGTCTGTAAGTATAACGGAAGGTCCTGTAAGGATAACGTGATTATCCTTTTCTCCAAATTTTCCGGAAAAAAATCTATTCTGGGGGTTTTTGGGGTCGCTGAATCCGTATCTGTCATTAAAAAGTCTGTAAGGATAACGGAAGGTCCTGTAAGGATAACGTGATTATCCTTTTCTCCAAATTTTCCGGAAAAAAAATCTATCCTGGGGGTTTTTGGGGTCGCTGAATCCGAATCTGTCATTAAAAAGTCAGTAAGGATAACGGAAGGTCCTGTAAGGATAACGTGATTATCCTTTTCTCCAAATTTTCCGGAAAAAAATCTATCCTGGGGGTTTTTGGGGTCGCTGAATCCGAATCTGTCATTAAAAAGTCTGTAAGGATAACGGAAGGTCCTGTAAGGATAACGTGATTATCCTTTTCTCCAAATTTTCCGGAAAAAAAATCTATTCTGGGGTTTTTGGGATCGCTGAATCCGAATCTGTCATTAAAAAGTCTGTAAGGATAACGGAATGTCCTGTAAGGATAACGTGATTATCCTTTTTCTCAATTGTTCCGGGAAAAAATATATTCTGCGGGTTTTGGGGTTCGCTGAATACGATTCTCAAGTTAAAAAGCCTGTAAGGACATCTCAAATGTAAAGCTATATATTCGAAGACTAAAAAGAACAAAATAAAAAAAAATAAAAAAAAAATTTTTAAAAAAAGCTTTTATTAAAAAAAATGCACTAAAAAGAAAAAAATAATTTTCTGGACGCTGTGTATCACAAATATAAAAGCTTTTAAAAAGCGAGATAAAGCATAAAACAATAAAATAAACATTTATCTCGCTTTTTAAAAGCTTTTATATTTGTGATACACAGCGTCCAGAAAATTATTTTTTTCTTTTTAGTGCATTTTTTTTAATAAAAGCTTTTTTTAAAAATTTTTTTTTTATTTTTTTTTTTCAATATAACTATGGTAAAATAGTTGGGATTAAAATTAGTATTCTTATATCTGAAATTTTACAGGTATACAATGTAGGATTAGTATCAGAGATTTTGCATCAATTGTAATTATTTTATTTAATTGGTGGATTATTCACATACCTTTCCATCTTGGTCACAAATGTTGCACGTACGTTATAACGTTTGAAATTTCCAGGGATGGGAAACGTTATCGTAATATAACGAAATAATGAAATGATGGGCCCCCTTTTTTCCCCTCTCCTAAACAAATGGATTTTTTAAAATAAACATTTTATCTGCCATCAAGTACAGTATTTGGTTCTAGAACTCTCAAAACCAAATTTAATCAGGATTGTGTCATAACAACAAATAGACTATTTTAACGCAGTTTATTTAATTTCGACATTTTTCGGGGAAGAAATTAGAGATATCGAAAAAAATCATCGATATTTTTTGAACCCTAGAAAAAGGTTCATGATATAAAAAATTTCTACTTTTGCTATAAAAATGTTATCTCTCAATATTTTACCCACACAGAACAACCACTTTCTAGGTCCTGTACAAGTTTTCAGTTTTAAACTTCTCTGAAAGCCACTTTTTTTTTGAAATCATAGAAAAGCTTACTCCTAGTTCTAATCTAATGGCTAACCTTGCACAAAAAACTTATAGAAATTCAAGAAAAATTCTGATTTTCTTGATTTATAAAAACTTTTGAGTTTAAAGTTAAGTGCACACGATATGATCACTGTTCATATTTTTGAGCAAAAAAGTGTCCCAAACGTGTTCATATCGTCTGAACACCATATTTTTGTGTTCATACGTATGAACACAAGGCATATGAACACATTTGAAGATACCGTGAGCAGACGTATGAACACGACCTGTTCATACCGTGTGAACACTATTTTGGGACCGTATGATCCCAGTTTGTAAAATTCCGACGTATGATCACAGATATGAACACACTGTAACATTTGAACATGGGCTAAGTTTTAAACATGTTCAAATGTAAAATTTTGAGTCAAATTTGTAAGTAAATTCATGTTTTCTGGTTTTTATTTGGGTCTAGTACAGCGGGCTTCGGCCATGTGCACCAAGGGCATTTTCGAGGCTCAAATTGCCCTGCTATACATCGATTCTTCATGCTACCCGTTTCATTCTGGCTTGTACGAAAACTGCATACATACGCATATGAAAGAAATAATCTGTTTCACCTTGCATATAACCCGTTCTGCTTCCACTTGTGCATTTTACATACCATGGAGCTTTGCTGAGTTCTAAGTGAGGCCATTTATGCGAGAGATTTTTATTAGCTCAGTTGTCATTAGGACATTGACTGAAGTAGTAGTGTATTTCATACTGCTGAAAATCATGAAAAATTTAACACTGCTGAAAATCATGAAGCGTTCTGTCTCAAAAGACGACACGAATTTTGGACATGATTGTTTTCTTATTCGGTGTGATAACACAATGCAATGTTTACTATGATTTCAGGAAATTAAAACAATAAAAAAATACAATTTATATAGGCATTTTCAGTCGTTTCATAAAATATCAATTGATCAAATTAATGTTTCTGGTTTTATGAAATTATTTTTATTTTCCGATTGTAATTCGGAAATTTCATATAAACATTTTTCATTATCAAAACTTTTTTTAACGTAAAGTAAAACAATTAACAGTGTGTCAAAACCAAAAATAATGAAAAAGAGCTTTCAACAAAGTTTGAACTAGGCTCGGAGAGCAAGCCATATAAACAAGTAAATCGCTTGTCAGTGGTAGTGGATGCCCGAGAACTTTCAAAGCTTTCCTGGCCCTGGTCTAGTAGGTTTTAGATTTGTGGCGTGGATGGCTCAGTCAGCTAAGTGCTTGCCTTGTGATCCAATGAGCAGTGGTTCAAATCCCACTCAGGGTAAAATAATTCGATTCGAATTTGAACTTTTCTGTTCATGGACTTTAAAACACGGACCAGTTTGGTCTTCGCCTCCAAGCTCCTGGCATATAACACAAAAAAAAAGTTTTCGACAGTTTTGTAATTTGTTGTGTTGTGTGCTCAAATGTTCTTAAAAATTGTTCATATCTGTAATTTGAACAAAACGTTCATATCGTCTGAACAGTGGTTCACACGCGCAGAAAAAATATGAACACAATGCATTTGAGCACATATGAACACACCTAAAAATTTGAAGCTTTGGGACAAAATGTTCATATCGTGTGAACACCTTTCATATATTGTATGAGCATATGAGCATTTGAAGCTAATAAGCAACATATGCGTATGTTCAGAAATATGAACAGTGATCATATCGTGTGCACTTAGCTTAATAGTATTTCGTTCACAACTTTTTGAGAGGTTTTTTTTATACCCGTATGGTGAAACCAAAGGGTATATTAACTTTGCTTTACCGTTTGTAACGCCAAGATCCCGTCATCGCACACAAAAATTAATTACACCAGTGTGTTTAGAATGATAAAAATAATTAATTTTTGCATGTCCGTCCGTCTGTCCGTTTGTCTGTCCGTCTGTCCGTCTGTCCGTCTGTCTGTCCGTCTGTCCGTCTGTCCGTCTGTGGCGCGAATTGCGGGCACACGGATTGAGCTAGAGACTTGAAATTTTGCGCAGATTCGTTTTTCGTAAAATCAATGATTACCTAATATAGATGGGAAGTAAACGGAAGTTTCCGTTTACCTACGGCAGAGAAAAGAGATGCGCGATAAAAAAAAGTCACCGAGCAACACCATCTTTCCCTTTTTTTCCTTCATGTCATATGGAGTTAAAGAAAAAACAAGAAACTTGTCGTTTAGTCAGGGCTAAACCAAGCGAGATTTTCATATCCTTATAGCAGTCAAAAACTTGTATTATATTTATACAACCCTTGCACTAACACCATCATGCTTCCGACAGCGGCCTGACAGCTCACGAAAATTTTCAAGCAAATTATAACACTTTTTTAGTATTTAAATCGCGAAATACACTAAAAATCAACGAAATTAACACGAAAACTAAATTTTCCACCGAAATTGATGGTTTGTTTTGATTTTTAACTAACTGACTGCTGAGAATCAAATTTGTGTGTTGCCATTGTGCGATTTTTTTATGGTTTTTTCGAGGCGCATTACAACTAATTACGCATTACAACTGAGATGTGGGAACACTTGAGATGAGGCCGCACACATAAATAACTCAGTATTCACACAGAAATTGAAACCGCCAGCATGTCGCTAGTTGTCCCTCTCTCAAACCAAATATTTTAGGAGAACTTTCTTATCTATATTAGGTAATCATTGGTAAAATGCAAGGCCAAGTTCGTTAATGGGCAAAAATGGACCATTAGGGGGGGACCCCCCATACGAACGAAAACGATTTTTGCGAATATCTCAAAAACGGTGCATCTTATCAAAAAAGTCGAAGCACAAAAGTTTTTTAGAATATGGTTCTACATAAAACTCTCATACCTCAAAATCCGATTGGAATCAATTTTAAAAAATCTTATTGGAAAGTTTGACTTCAAAGTGGAATTTAGGTACAACTGTTCGAATTTTGATACGAATATCACCATACGGGTTTTCAATAATTGCCAGATTGGCAATTATAGCTTTTGTCATGTTTTAAAATAGAAATACTATACGCAAGAGACATCTCTATTAAACCCTGCGCCGCAGGCGAACATTTTTACATATCAAAAGATTTAATTTTTAAATTGTGGCTTTTTTGTGTGAAGTACCAAGATTATATGCGCATCTTAGGTCTTTTTCAAGTCTGTAGCTCAATTCGTGCGCCCGCAATCCGCGACACAGACGGACGGACGGACGGACGGACAGACAGACAGACGGGCGGACGGACGGACATGCTAAATTCAACTTTTTTTTATCATTCTAAACAAACTGGTGTAATTCATTTTTGGTGTGATAACGGGATCTTGGCGTTACAAAAGGGTAAGGCAAATCTAATATACCCTTTGGTTTCACCATACGGGTATAAAATCCGACCCAAATTTTCCGCCCTGAAATATAGAAAAGGATAGATTAGCAATCCTGTATCTTTTAAACTACGTTCGTCATGTGATCAAATTTGAAAAATGTTAAAAAAATTATTATAACCTTTGTTGCCGTGACAAACGATTTAATCCCGCCCGGCAATGTGTGATATTTCTGAACCATTAATTTCAAACACCATTACTAAAGCCAAAAGAAATTCCCACCGCTTTGTCTAAATTAAGAAGATTCCAGATATTTCGTGTGATATCAGTATAAGAGTGAATGCGATAACATTAAACTTAAAAGTGTCATAAAATATTTTAAAAAGAGCAAAATAGACATCATGAACAAAGTCATTTTATTCATAAATTATGTTAATGTTGCTTTTAGTTTTGTACAAAATTAATGTAACTTAAGGGAAAATGTCTTAATACAAAAATAATATAAACTGTAATAGATAGAAAAAATGTTGAAAATCTTGGTTAAACGTAATGATTTTCTTATAGTATAATTCTTTAATGTGAACTCAAAAAGGCCAAGTCTACTCACTATATCGGATTGTTCACCATACTGAGAGCTGATTTAAACTAGCTCCCTGCGCTAATGATTATTGATTTTTCATAATCATAAAGATAATTCATTCGTATGAAGTTTTTGATCTAAAAATCATCAAATTTCAGTAATTTTAAGTTACTTGCATATTTTTAATTAAACATAAAATAAAATATTTCCACATAGAAATGAATATTAAGTTCTACCACAGATAAACATATAAAATACATTCCGCACTAATAATAATGAAGAGACATAATAAACAAAAAGAGAGGTTTCTTCGTTGTGTCGTCGCTGCTTTCTTTGACAAAATAATAATCATTTGGTTTAAATACTTTTTATTTAAATTAAATACAAAAACCTTTGGTGCAAATTCAGCGATTTTTTTATTTGATTCAATTGCTTTTTCGTTGAATCTAATGACGATTCTTCCACAGTGCAGGGACTAAAAAAATGAGTTTTTCAGTTTTTCGAGTAGCGAGTGTAATAACAATCTATGTAAAAAAAACTATATCGAAAATTTCTTATACTGGACGTTCACTATATCGAACGTGTACTGTATATTTATTTAACTTCCCGGAATGACTTTCAAATAATATCGTTGAGATTTACTTCTAGAGCTTTGATGTAAGCGATTACACCATATCTTGTGGACCAAAATTCTCTAACTTCTAATAACTTACATAGTACAGGAAAAATGGGTTTTTCCTAAAATAAATTCCTCCCCATACGAAAGTTTGGTTATGGGTCACATTTGAGCAAATATTTAATAAACTAAAGAGTCCATAAAAATTTGGAGTGGCGGAAAGTGGTTTTAATTCGATTAGAACAAATCACAAAAAAAAGATGCTGAAGTAATACTGCTTTAAATTAATCGTGTCTTAATAAACATACTAATACAGTAAATAAATTATACAGTAAATAAATTTGTTGTTTTCCGCTTCCATGTTTAGACATTCTCCTCCCTCACAAACTTTAAATAGCGGTGAACACTTGACACCACTTTTTCTGCAAGTACATTGCGAAATCGAGCAAGTTCGTTTGGAAGAGCAAAATTCCAACTTAAGTACAGCAAGTGTGATGGGCTGCGACAAGCCATTTTGTCAAGTCCAACCCCAGTTTTTTGTATTCAACTTGTTTCCTATCTAAAGTTGTACTTGACAGTAAAGCCTAAACCACAATTACGCGTGCGTGCGGCATTATTTAGTTCTGGCATCTAGTAGTTTTCACCGCGTCTAAAAGTAGAGACTGCGCCTACTGTACGCGGCACGGACGCGGCAACGCGTTTGAGCAACGCGCAATTATACAGTTACTCATATAAATGCGTAGTTTTTACTTTCACCGCGTGGGTGCCGCACGGACGCACGCGTAATTGTGGTTTAGGCTTAAGTACGATAATTTATTATTATTTTTTATTATTAGAAAAATTTAAGAAATATTGAAAATACTAATTTTATTAAAAAATATCGAACTCCAGAACTGGAATTAAAAGTTAATACAAAAAGCATTAAAAATATCTCCATTTAATGCTGTTGGAATTAAATGTAATACTTTTTTTATAACAATCGGTCAAACTCTAAAAAAGTATTGAAAAATAATACAAGTTTGATTTGAAATGTAGTTAATCATTTGGGAGGATTGAAATTTAATAGAAAAAGTATTAAAAACTATTGAATTCTAGAAATGGGATTAAAAGTTAGTCCAAAAATTTTAACCGTATGGTTTTATGTATGACTAGCTTGCATAGCCGCCGTTGTTGGGTAAAAGTTTTTTGCAAAAAATTTCTTGCGGCCAAAAAACAAAAAAATAACTTAAACTCTTTTGAAAAAAAATCGTTATGCCTTCAGGACCTCTCGTTCCGAATTTTAAAATTCTAACACCAGATTCGTGATTAGCGGCTCCGAAACCTCCTTATTTCCAGTTTTTTCCCAATGATAAAAAGGATATTTGGGTTATCCTTACAGGAGCTTCGGTTGGCAATTTCATCACCAGATTCGTGATCAGCGTCTGCAAAAACCGAAAAATAATTTCAAAAAGGATATTTGCGTTTTCCTTATAGGACTATTCGAATTATGAAATTTCAACACCAGATTCGTGTTCAGCGACCCCAAAAACCTCTCCCCGCGAAACGGTCAGGAGCGAAGCACATAAATTCTCTACATTTTCGCCTTGTACCCTAAATCGATATCTTTTATCGTTATCGAGATCTTTCAGATTTTGTAAAAAATATCTTGTTCGTCGAATTATAGTGTATAAAGAAATTATGTGTTGTTCACGTCAGATTTTTTTGATTGTTCGAATTGTTTTGTTCCACTTAAAAGTTTTAAACGAACAAAAACGGGGATACAATTTTTCAAAAAAGTCGTGTTATTTCGAAATTGTGCAAAAAACCGTATAAACGGGGAATGAGTGTACTCTCCCTTGTAGTACTGTATTTTCCACAGTACAGACAATATAGTTTTTCTTTGTCCAAATAAAAATACTAAATATATTTTCAATAAAAAGGACACAATGTTATTTGTTGTAACATTTTTTGACGCTTTCAAGGCCAAAAGTTTCATTGCTCAAATATACTCTTCAATGTTGACCGATAGAAAATTTAAAAAATCTATTGAAGAACATTTGCTTGTGTTTTAAAATTTTCCCAACAACAAACAAATGGTGCAAACAAATTGAACTGAATTTTCATGGAAAGATTTATATCGTCTCCCCTATCAGGAGTAAAAAGCTTTAAGGAAAGAACGAAACGCAAACAAAACAAATTTATTTCAATTGCTTTTAAGGCCACTTTTGGCTTATCTCAAATATTTCATATTTTGGTAAGCATCTGTAGAAAGCAAAGAATCGTCCCCAATTTTTCCCCTTAGGCCCCATTTGAATTAAACAAGAGGCATTCTTAAAGCCTACGTTACGCAATAATGACGAACGAGTAATATTAAAGTAAACAATAAAAAAGAAAATAAACCAAAAGGACGACATAAAACTGAAAAAAATATCCGAAAATTTCATCTGGAATTTCGACATTTAAGGGCAGAGGAAAACTAATCAAGGAAAAAATTATAAATAATAAAAATAGAAGATTATTTCAAATAAACAAGTTTTATGGGAAAGTTTTGCGAGAAGGATCTAAGTATCCTGTAGTTAGTCTATAGATGACTTTGGCAATGTAGAAAAATAAAAAAACATTTTGCTGTTGGTAAACAGCAGCCTACTGCTCCTGGTCAACATTTAAAGTGGTAAGAGTGTGTTTACTCTTGATCATGTTTTACGGAGAAAAATCCCGGCAAAAAAACGAGTGCAGAGAAAATTGGTTTTCTCTTCATTGGACAATTTAAAGCATGCGTGAAAGAAGAAGTGTTGTCGCACAGGAACTCATTGTTCATAATACTGCAATTTATTTGCCGCTACATACTAAACATAGTTGGATAAGAGTGATTCCAAAGTATAGCTTGCGGATTTCTTAAAATATTCCCAGATTTTTACTTTCTTCTACGGAGTATAATAAAGTATTGTATTCATGAAAAATTTCGACCTCTTAATTTTGCCTAAAAAACATTTCCCGATCACTCCTGAGTCAATTGGAGTCATATTTAAAAAATGTCTTTCTGTCTGTCAGTCTGTCAGTCTGTCAGTCTGTCAGTCTGTCTGTCAGTCTGTCTGTCAGTCTGTCTGTCAGTCTGTCAATCTGTCAGTCTGTGTACAAGATTTCTCAAAAACTAATAGAGCTAGCGCCATGAAATTTTATAGGCATGTTGGGTCCTGAAATGGGACGATCCTATCAACTTTTGGTGGAAATCCGTTAACCGGAAGTATCCAAAATGGCGGTTTTTCAAAAATCGCAATTTCGTTTTTCTCGATTTACTCCCAAACTACGCGTTTTTTAGTGGCCTTAAGTATGACAAAACTTGGAGAAAATAAAATTTCCCACACTTTTGTCTAGATATAACTCGATATCTCAACCTGTTATCGAGATAAACCGTTATTTCCAAAAAACAGTTTTTTGCGATTATCTCGAAAATTAACGGGTTTTTGCTGACTGAATGTATGAAGTGAATTAATGAGAATGGCATTCTGCACAATTTTGTCTTTTACCGTTATCCGTTATATTTTACCGTTATTGAGATATTTTCATTAATATGTAAAGGATCATATGTTTGCGAATAATTTGCAAACTAACGGTTTTTCGACAAATCAGTTAAAAGAATAATTAAAGATGTTAACATTTTCTACATTTTTGCCATTTACCGTAAATTGATATCTTTTACAGTTCTCAAGTTATCTCAAATTTTGTACGTTTTTGATATTTTTGAATGAACCCAGAATTTATTGGGATCGTCTTAGGTTGACAACGCGACAGGGCTCTAGCGTAAATTGCTCAGGGTCGTAGATTTTGTAGAAGAAAGTTTTGTGTTGACCACAACTGATATTTTTTTCTGGTTATAGTGATGTTTTTGTACGTTACTTAAATGAAAAATGAAGCATTCTGTTTGGGAGTCAAGTTTTATATAGTGAAAAAATTTTTACGCATGTGTCACTAGGATTTAAGACCGATTATCTACCAAAAATTTAAAATTTCAAAACCAACCTTAAAAAAACCTGTTAGCGTTATTCTTACAGCACCTAAATGACTTTTGATACCACTGAAACCTATCTTGATTGCTTTTTCGCCGGCCTAATTGTTTGTCTGTCAGAATCAAATTTTGTAATTTATTTTTGGCCCACTTTCTACTCGTAATTCCGATGACAATACCAAACTTCGTCCATGTAAGGTTACCGGAAGGACCTGTAAGGATAATGTGATTATCCTTTTCCTTAAATTTTCCGGAAAAATCCTATTTGGAGGGTTTCGGGTTGGATGAATCCGATTCTGATGTTAAGAAGTCCGTAGGGATATCTCAAAGGCAAGAATATATCATATATTCGAAGACTAAAAAATATAAAATAAAATTTTAAAAAATTGAAAAAAAGCTTTTATTAAAAAAATAAACCAAAAATAGGAAAATAGTTTTTTCAGCGCTGTGTATCAAAAATAAAAGCGAGGTAAAAGCGTAAAAAAATATTGTAAAATAAATATTTATCTCGCATTTATTTCCGATACACAGTGCGCAAAAAATTTGAGTAATATTGGAAAATGTTTTTTTTTTGCAGATATCTAAAGTAAAACATATTCGTATATTATTTATTTTATTATTCACTTGAAATTTTACAATTCCATTCAATTTAAGCTCTAGTTTCCTTGTATACATACTTACTTATCTTGCACCTTTCTTTATTTTTTACCTTCGTCTCTTTTTTTGGTTCAAATGGAAAACATTCAATAATTTGAAGAAAACCTATAATCTCACATAGCTCAACTTGACGACAAATGTTTAGGAATAAACCTGCTGGGATAAGGAAGTTGATATCACCGAAATAAATTTCATTTATCTTTCATTTTCCTAACATGGGTAAAAACGGAAATAGAATTATAAATGTGTGTATGGTGTAGAATATACTGTGATGCTTTCGAATTGAAATCTTATTTAAGCTCTCGAGCCCATTGTTGTTATCTCCATTGATGATTGGATTGTCGTTGTCCAAATATCGTTGATCTTTGAATAATGATATCTATTCTAGTAATACGAACTACAGCGCCAGATATTTGAGTAAAAACCGACAAATTCAATTCAATTTGTGGTTGGTTTTGTATAAATGAAGAACATTCAATCAATTTTATGACGTCTATATGACTTTATATATCCCTTTGTGTATCAAACACATTTATTAGATATTGTGATTCTCATACAAAACTTATTATCAACATTTCGAAATTGCAATGAAGTCCTTGGACATTCTTATTATGCTAAAATTTTCTCTAGGATTCGAGTTTTGAAACTTGAACTAGAAATTTATTATCAGTCGCCACTATTATTTAATCTGTCCAATTTCACTCAGAAAAATTGATTGGCATGGAAAAAACCACTTCACAGGACCTTTACCTGTTTAGGTTCACAAAGAAAATGATTTCTCCCTACTACTTTTTCCAAATAAGCTTTGCCTGTGTGCAGAAAGTTGCCGATGAACCATTATTTCAAGTGGCGATTTTTCCTTCGCAACCCCAAAATTTCCAAGTGTTATACCGGTCAGAGTTGACTAGTCAAAAAGTTAACTTGAATCAGAGGTGCTATAAACCGAACACTAAACGATTGGTTCGAGTCGTAAATTCAATGTTGTTGTTGGTATAAAACACTAATGACAAAATTGAATTTACGATTCGAACCAATCGTTTCGTGTTCGGTGATAGCACCTCAGCGTTATTATTTTTCTGAGTGTGGTAAAGAATAGGTACAACTTATATTTAAAAAGTTTTTAATAGTAAAACATGTACCAAAAATTATTTTATCATTTCGATAGTTGTAGCAATATGACATGCTGCAAATGAGATTTATGCTATCATAAAATGGATATAGAAATAGTAAATACTGTATTCTTTAAGTCTTTGTCACGAAAAAAAACTTAAGTTTCATAGTAAATTTTCGTAAGTAAATAAAAGCAGCACAAGTTTTTGGTTGATCTTTGTACCTACTGCCGTTTTTATGACATCTCGAAGCATGATTATCGCTTCGACGCCAATAAACCAGACTCACATTTAATTGGATAAATCATCCCACTAAGATACTTTGGTACCGAGTGCCACTAAAATTAAATGCACAAACACCCAACCCAGGCACACAAGACAAATCAATTTTCTTGCAAATAATAGGTAAATCTCTCTGAGGTCCCTATAATTATTGTTTCGCCATAATCGCATTTAATTCAGAAATCGAAAAGTACAGAATATCCGCCTTCATAATTGCAGAGATATATCCATACATGGAATTTATTTTATTTGGATTATCAAAGTGAAAAAAATATTTTGCGGTCACCACCAATTATTCTTATAAAATTTTATTTTGGATTCACTTTTGTAGCTACAACTTTTGTTGTTATTGCTTTAAACAACCCTTATTTTGCCACGATGTGTCAAATCTTGTGTCCTTTGATATTTGATACCATGAATCCACAAAATTTTAGACAAAACTGGACTTTAAAGGAAAAAATAAAATGCTATAAAAGGATCAAGTCTCGTCAATTGATGGGAGACTTGATACCACGTCTTGATCCCGGGGGATCGAATCTCCCTGTATAAACAAAAACGAGAGTAATATTCAACAAAATAGTCTTTCATAACTCAAAACAATCAAAAATAAATACATAATTTTCAAGGAACATTAATATTTTGGTCTAAAAAGCAGTAAATACAAACAAAAAGTTAAAGTTTTACTTCGCACAAAACAGGTCACCCTCATATATCGGCATACTTTTACAACGCGGCTAAGAATTTGAGACGATTTTTGTAAACTCGTCCTCAGATAACGCGGAGCGAACTTAATACATAATTTGTGTGAGTTTTGTCGTAAAAAGAATCTATCCCATTCTAACTTTGTGTGTTGATGTTAGAGCACTAATGTTCGTGGACTAGCACATCTATTATATGAATATATAGTCGAACCTCGATAAGTCGAATTTAGAAATATCGAATATTTCGAGATATCAATGTTCGTAGAGTAGAAAAGGAAATATCAAGGAAAGCCAAAGTATATACAATAATCCCTCCAACTGCGCGGTTTCGAGCCTGCGCGGTTAAGTATTTAATACCAAAATTTTGAACTGCGCGGTAAAAATTTCGCAGCTGCGCGGTTTTTTTTATGATTTTCGTTTTAAAAAACATGTTCTGAATATATATTTTAGTGAATCCCCGACAAGAAGGAATCAGCTGGTCATTTGATATCTTCGTACAAATTTGGTAATTTCGTGTTTATATTTAGTACGAAAAACTAGCAAATTCTTTTGTGCTTGGTAGTCAACTTGAATAAGAAGCTCGTAATATGGACCCTGATATGGAGCGTGTCTTAAAATTTCGGAGAAATCGGGTAATCAATAACAAGGTTTTTTCAAAAAGATTAGTAGTAAATATCCATATGTTTGTATTAAATAAAAACTTTTTTCTATTTTTTTTATTTTCCTAATATCTGGGATCTAACCCCAAATTTTTCATACAAAGTAAGGTTCACAGTGCGCGGTTTCGGTTTGCGCGCTTTTTTGTGGAATGTATCAACCGCGCAGTTGGAGGGATTACTGTATCGGCACTTCGAAACTTTTGCTAAGCGAATCATAATCTATGTGGATTTTTTGCTTTCATGCCTTCCACTGTTTACAAACTATATACAAGATAGTATAAATCCACGCAGCACAAATTCAAGGAGACGGTAAATTGGCTCAATCCTAAACATTTCTGAGAAAAGCACAACACTGTTGGTCGAAGGAGATATATCATTTCAATACGAATTTCACGTTTTATGAAGCCATTTACAATAAAGTTCTATAGCAGGCCTGCCCAACCTTTTTGCACTAAAGTTCGACTTTTTTTAATTCAACTACATCGAAATCTACCCATATACGTGTGGTTACACGGCCAGAGCAAAAGATACTCCACGTACGGTACCGCAGTAATCCTGAAAATAAACCATTCACGTTTGCGATAACACGTAGCGTCTCGCATCGCCTAATGTGAACAGGCTCGTGAATTCTAAATCGAAACTAAACTATTCAAACAAATTTTAAACATGAGTTAAATTCAAATAAACCGCGAGAATCTAGTAATTTTCAAGTTTTCAATGCCTACTTAAAATAGGCAAGTAAAATAAAATTTCAAATAAGGTATCTAAGTAAAATAGACTAGCAGACCGTTCGTTGGCAGCTAAAAGTTTTTTGTATAAATTTTAGAATGCCAAAAAATCATAAATAACTTAAAAAGTTTTGGCAAAAAATGGTTTCCTTACAGGACCTTCTGTTTCGAATTTGGAAACTCCAACTCCAGATTCGTGATATCCCAAAGCCTATTTTAGCGAGAAAAATTAGAAAAAGGACATTTCCGTTATCCTTACAGGATCTTCCGTTTAGCATTTGAAAAATCGAACACCGGATTCGTGATTAGCGACCT
The DNA here is from genome assembly GCA_964034945.1 of Chrysopilus asiliformis. Lineage (NCBI taxonomy): Eukaryota > Metazoa > Arthropoda > Insecta > Diptera > Rhagionidae > Chrysopilus > Chrysopilus asiliformis. Next base: position 56,372,354 of record OZ035960.1, read on the forward strand.
CGAAAACCCCTTAGTGTCAATTGTTTCAAGAAAAATTGGAAAAAGGACATTTTCGTTATCCTTACAGGACCTTCCGTTTCGAATTTTGAAAATCTAACACCGGATTCGTGATCAGCGACCCCAAAAACCCCATAATGTCAATTTTTCCGGGGAAAAACGGGAAAAAGGATATTTGCGTTATGCTTTCAAGAACTTCCGTTTCGAATTTTGCAAATCTAATACCGGATTCGTGATCAGCGACCCTAAAAACCCCATAACACCAATTTCTCCGGAGAAAAATGAGAAAAAGGATATTTGCATTATCCTTGCAGGACTTTCCGTTTAGAATATTGAAAATCTAATACCAGATTCGTGATCAGCGACCTCAAAAACCCCCTTATGCCGATTTTTCCGGGAAAAAACAGGAAAAAGGATATTTATCCTTACAGGATCTTTCGTGTCAAATTTTGAAAATCTAATATCGGATTCGTGATCAGCGATCCCAAACATGATGCCAATTTTTCCGGGGAAATTGGGAAAAAAGGATATTTGTGTTATCGTTTCAGGAACTGTCGTTTCGAATTTTGAAAATCTATTACCGGATTCGTGATCAGCGATCTCGGAAACACCCTAAATCCAGTTTTAGGCTTCGTCATCAGCGACCCCATAATGCAAATTTTTCCAGGGCAAAATGGAAAAAAAGGATATTTTTGTTATCCTTTCAGGACCTCCCGTTTCGAATTTTGAAAATCTACATAGCTAAAAACCTGCTCCTGGCAACACAGAACATTTTGCAAAAAACCGCGTAAAAATCGATCCAGTAGTTTTTGAGTTTTGTAATCTCAAACAAACCAACAAACAAACAAATTTCCATTTTTATACCCGTATGGTGAAACCAAAGGGTATATTAACTTTGCCTTACCGTTTGTAACGCCAAGATCCCGTCATCACACACAAAAATGAATTACACCAGTGTGTTTAGAATGATAAAAATATTTAATTTTTGTATGTCCGTCCGTCTGTCCGTCCGTCTGTGGCGCGGATTGCGGGCGCACGGATTGAGCTAGAAACTTGAAAGTTTGCACAGATCCGTTTTTCGTAAAATGCAAGGCTAAGTTCGTTAATGGGAAAAAATGGACCATTAGGAGGGGTACCCCCCATACGAACGAAAACGTTTTTTGCGAATATCTCAAAAACGGTGCACCTTATCAAAAAAGTCCAGGAACAAAAGTTGTTTAGGATATGATTCTACATAAAACTCCCATACATCAAAATCCGATTGGAATAAATTTTAAAAAATCTTATTGGAAAGTTTGACTTCAAAGTGGAATTTTGGTATAACTGTTCGAATTTTGATACGAATATCACCATACGGGTCTCCAATGATTGCCAGATTGGCAATTATAGCTTTTGTTATGTTTGTATATATAGATTTGCGTTTACAAAAAATTTGTTTTTTAACATTTTCAGTCTGTAGTAGATCGCGATCGCCTGGTTGGGCAGCACTGTTCTATAGAATTGCTCATATAAATACGTTTCCCATTCTTTTCAGGCACTCATTTGCTTGACTTATCTTTTCATTCGAATATTTTCGGCGATCCGATGGGAAATGGAAATACAAATCAAGAAAACTTTCAAACGTTCAAATAGCCACTTACATGCACAACACATTCACACTGAATTCGACATTTGATGTTCTGAGCATTAAATAGGTGCCTGTGCCACGATCTGGAAACTTGGTTTTGAGTTTCTGAAACCTTGATGTATCACTCATAACTTTAGCGTAGCGATACAATTCGTCCGTATTTAATCATGAAAATTTTAATTCAATTTTTCATGAAATAGCACAAAACGATGTTTTTACTCGAAAATTTGACAGAAAATTATTATTTTCGAAATTAAAATTCACCACAAATTTTCATTTGCATTGTTCTAAACACGAAAAATATTATCGAATTCTAATTATTTTTCTTATTTTATTTTCATTTGCATATTATGACATAATATTCAATTGGATTTTTGGAGTTGGAATTTACATTCTATATTAGTTATACTTAATTAGTATTTGTAAACGTCAAAACATTTCTAAAAGAAAGCAATCAGTTAATTATGATAAATGAATCCGATGTTGATGTTAAGAATTCCCTAAGGAAAACTATCCTTTTCCTTCTCTTAAAATTTTCCCGAAAAAATTTCTTGGGTTTTTGGGGTCGCTGAATCCGATTCTGGCATTAAAACGTCTGTAAGGATAATCGAAGATCCCGTAAGGATAGCGTGATTATTCTTTCGCTTAAATTTTCCGGGAAAAGTCTGAGGGGGGGGGGGGGGGTTTGGGATTGCTAAATCCGATTCTGGAGCTTACAATTTCCGTAAAAATATCTTATAGGCATTAAAGATACATATATATTCGAAGACTAAAAAGTATTTATAAACAAGCGTGGCGAAAGACATATGTCAGGATAAATTTTTTTTTAAAAAAGCTTTTATTTAAAAAAATGCACGAAAAAGAAAAAAATAATTTTTGGTAGGGTAGGAGCGGGCATGTTGAATTATCGGGCATGTTGAATTATCGGGCATGTTGAATTATTGCCAAATTTAAAAAAACTATCCAGTCAATTTTTTTGAAATTTTAGTATATTGGTAGTATTAATGTCCTCTACTTGCCATAAAATTTTGACAGCGATACCTTATTTATATTGTAAGTGACAGGAATATGTGTGTTTTTGGCTCTAAAAGTAAATATTAGACTATACAGTGATTTACCCATTTCTCATACAAATTTTTGTCAATCTTGAAATTTTTTGTATTAAAAGTGTAGTGCAATACCTCTAGAATAAAAAAAACCTCGTGGGACATTCAAATTTATTGTTTTTGTGATTTTTCTAAGCGAAAATATCAAAAAAGTGGATTGCGGGTAAGTTGAATAACGGCTTGGCGGGCAAGTTGAATCATTTTTTTCTTACGTATTTTTTGTTTTTTGACGTTTGTTTCACATCTCCTTTGTTCTTTTATCAATTTTTGTTTGTTCCTTGATGATTTTTTACATTTTTTATAAAAACGCAGCAGGAAAACAATCAAAAATTGGACAACAAAAAAAATGAAATAAGCGATTAACTAAATCGTAAATTTCATTGTTTTTTTTCATATTTACATTATGTAGTGTATATTTAAAATTTTTACTTAATAAAATACTTAAAAATAACGTTTTTTCATTCTTAAGTATGGAAAATGTATAGAAAATTACAGTTATTCATCTTACCCGCACCACTTGTAAATCGGCGGGCATGTTGAATCACCCTTTAAATTGACCTGAAGGCCAGTTAATAAAACATTTTAAAAAAAAGTTCTTCTATGAAATGTAGTCAAGGAATCCCTCTATCGAATGGCTTAACCATTGGAGCGATATGTGACTTTATGTGCGCGCTACAACCTAAATTCTAAAAAGTAATTCAACAAGCCCGCTCCTACCCTACTCTGTCTCAGTAATAAAAGTGAGATAAAAGGATGAAAAATAAAATAAATATTTATCTTATATTTTTAAAAAAAATGTATGAGCTTTTTTTAATTTTTTTAAACATTTTTTTAAAAGCTTGTTCATAAAAGAGAAGTGAGAACGGGTTGACTTATTTAAGCAACTACAACTTGCAATAAGAACTTTTACTATAATAGGATATGTACCTCAAAACTCTATGAAAAATGTCAGTCATCTAAGTTATCAGGAAGTGGAAAAACAAACTTCTGGAAGAATATCCAAACAAGATTTTATTATAATTTTATTATTAGTGCTGATTTGGACAATTTTTGTAACATCATGTTTTTTTAAGTTTACAAATTTACAAGGTAAATTGTAGGAAAACTCATGTTGGACTAAAATTTATTTTTATTCGGTGTAATTTTAATGAAATTGTGAAACACCTTAGCCTGAGATTTCAACTAGTTTATAAAACGCTGAAGAAATATTATGAGAATATATATTATAGGAACATATTATTTCCCGAAATTCAAACATTTCGAATAATGCGTTCTCAGTTAAAATTTCTTGGTTCCGAAGTTTTATGAAAACAGATATCATATAACTAAGAAAATACAAATTTTTCAAGTAAATGACATCTACTCAGGATTGAAATAAAGGTTGCTATTGACTGAAAACCCAATAATAAAAGGACGAGGGAACAAACTGAAATTGTTTGCAGATAAACAAAATTTACATTGATCATTGCTGTTTGTAAATCGCTTTTGAAATGGCAAATTGTTCTTTCCTCCGCCCAGAATCATTTATACTTCGCTTTTCTCTTCTTTGGTGCGGCCTTTTGTCAACGTCTTTGCGTTGATATCTCTCCTGCCCGTTGGAGATCGCAAGACAAATAGCCGAAAGATAAAAAATAAATAGATACGGAACTCTCACTTCTAGCTACATTTAGATGAATTGACTATAAAAGTAGAATTCTTTTGTATTCTTCCGATTACAACAAATTTGCTGACACATGTCGAAATCAAGAGAAATACTTCTCAAAAAGTGACAATACATTTCTCAAATAGATAAAAACACAATTTCAAATTATTCTGGCGTAATATGATGATTTGTAATTATTACAATAGGCGTGACGTATTTTATGAACAGTGCACAAAATAAAATATTATTGAAAATTACAGATACCGAATGCGCGTTGCGTTGCAGCAGTTATGCAAATGTGAACCACTTGTACCACTTGTAGAAAAAAAATCAAAATTCGCTTCTCGTTCTTTTTTTAAAGAACGAGAAGCGAATTTTGATTTTTTTTTCTACAAGTGGTTCACATTTGCATAAAGAAATTTTAACTCCATCTTGAAAATCAGAAACAACGCAACGCATAAATTTTTCTGTCGGTGAGATGCTTCTACCGTAACAAATTATGTTCTCAATAAATATGACGTAACAATATTTTCTTGGTTTGATTAAAATAATTTTTAAAATACAACTCAAAAAAAAATATGTTGTCCTGATTGTTTAAACATAACAAAAGCTATAATTGCCAATTAGGCAATTATTGAAAACCCGTATATGGCATTGTTCGAAGTTTAATTGAACAGCGCAAAGTTTTATCAAAATTCCACTTTGAAGTCAAACTTTTCAATAAGATTTTTTAAAATTGATTCCAATCGGATTTTGATTTATGGGAGTTTTATGTAGAATCATATCCTAAATAACTTTTGTTCTTGGACTTTTTTGATAAAATTCACCGTTTTTGAGATATTCGAGAAAAACATTTTCGTTCCTATGGGGGGTACCCCCCCTAATGGTCCATTTTTGCCCATTAACGAACTTAGCCTCGCATTTTACGAAAAACGGATCTGCGCAAAATTTCAAGTCTCTAGCTCAATCCATGCGCCCGCAATCCGCGCCACAGACGGACAGACGGACGGACATGCTAAATTCAACTTTTTTTATCATTCTAAACACACTGGTGTAATTCATTTTTTTGTGTGATGGCGGGATCTTGGCGCTACAAACGGTAAGACAAATCTAATATACCCTTTGGTTTCACCATACGGGTATAAAAATGAATTTTGCATGTCCATCCGTCTGTGGCGCGGATTGCGGGCGCACGGATTGAGCTACAGACTTGAAATTTTACGCAGATTCGTTTTTCGTAAAATGCAAGGCTAAGTTCGTTAATGTGCAAAAATTGAGCATTTGGGGGGGGGGGGGGGGGGGGGGAGGGGGGGGATACCCCGAATACGAACGAAAAAGTTTTTTTGCAAACATCTCAAACACGGTGCATCTTATCAAAAAAGTGCTAATTTTCCCAACTCGAACATCTCAATTTTCCCAACTCGAACATCTAATTTTTCCTAACTAGGATGTACCTAATAAAAATTCCTTTTCCTTGCCCAGAATCTTTGACCAGAAATTATAATAAAGAATAATGGTTATGTTAACATATTGTAATTTTTTTTATTTTTCACATAGAATTAAATAAAGGGTAAACACTAATAATCTTATGCGACCCTTGAGAGAAAAGATAACCGTTGAACATGACTTCAACTAGAGTCTGTACATATCTAATTTATAGTACATGGATTCGTCTTTCCTTTAACTTTGCCCATGCCGAAACAAATTTCGTAAGGTCAATTGTATCAGTTAGGTCTTTTTCGCTGTGTAGTATCATTAAAGAACTCAGTCTTTCGTCTCCCATAGTCGACCTTAGAACGTTTTTCACCAGTTTTAGCTGGCTGAATTTGCGCTCATTCGTAGCTACGGGGAAACTGGCAGTTAGATCAGAAGTTATTAGCTGAAATGCTAATTTAAGTACCCCTTTCATTTCGCGTGCTCGCTTAACAATCTCTACCATGTTTTTTGCTTCTTTACAATCCCGAAACAGAATTTCCATCTCAGCCTGTAAAGCATAGACATCTGGTCTCTGGTCTCTGGAAGGAATCATCTCCACTACCTTCTTCAAATTAGCTATTGTCAAAACGCTTTCTGAAACTGGAATTGGAAAGATGTCAAAGAGAGGCTTCATGCTATTGAGGCAAGCACTGACATTAGATTGTAGCAGAGAAGTTAATGTATCTAGGACACACTTAAACTCTTTGCGAAAAAATGACTCCAAAGTGAAGTGAGCCTCCTCGTCGCGTGATTCATCTACTCGCTTTGGAGCCACCCTTCTTCTGTGATGTCGCTCAAAATCGTTCTCTGCTTCTATGCCAAGTTGACTTGAGAACTTTTTGGCACTTGATATCAAGTCATTCATGGCGGCAGTATCGTTCTTAATTTTTTCCAGTGTTTCGATAGTGCCTTTAATTAATGACAAAGCATCAATTATGTTGAGCTGCACTGATTCCAGAGACTCTGTTAGGGCTTTCATTTTGTCTATTATGTTCTTCATAAACATAATAGAAACGATGAAATCGAAACTTATTACACGTTTACGCAAACCCAACGCTTTGCTCTTTGATGTCGCGTCAAAATGGGTTGTGCTTGAATGCGCAATATCAAAGAGAACTTCGGCTATAGCCTCAAGTGATGTGTTCACAGCTCTGATTGACTCAGCACGAGCCTTTTGCAAAGGAAAATAGACTTTAGGAATGGTGTTAACGCCTAAAGTTAGTCTCAAACTTGTGAAATTTGAATTTCGCGGCAGACAAAATTTGAATTTCGCGACATTATACAGTTCAGTGGACGCGATTAAGTATGATAAAGAGGGAAATACTTTTGGGACCATTTTTCAGCAGAGCTTTGTATGGTGACAGTTGTTCTATGTTATATAGTTCTGTGCCATAAACTGATGAGAACATTATACTCCTCTCACGGTCGAGTGTCTACTCTTTCAAAGCCTTTTATTCATTCTCTTCCAACTCGCTGTGACGCTGTTGCCAAAGCCGAATGGCATGTGAAAAAACAAACACGTCATAAAACACGCGTATGTTCACTAATAGAAAATTTGAGGTAGAAAAATACAAGTTGGGATTTTGGAAAATCAACTGAAGAGATTTCCCAACTTGGGAAATCTCACATCTTTAAGAAGTGAGATTTCCCAACTCCTAAAGGTCAAATTCCCAACTGAAGATTTATTCAGTCGGTACGGCCCAACTATGATAGACATAAGAACGCATATGTAGCTGCATATGTCATTTCCAGAATAAGAAAGTCAGTGTTAATACCAACAATAGACATGTGTCAAAGTGTTGCCACTTTCAAACCTTCGTTAAACATTCGTTAAGCATGAATAATTCGATACAAATGGAACTGGCATATGTAAATAGTGAACATAATCTAAAATTTTAGTGTGAATTTAATAATATTGTGGCCATATTAATTTCCACTTGAGGTAAAATGAAGATTAGCTTTTATGTGGACAGCTATGTATGTCAACATTCGTTGGGAATTTGACATTAACATATGCGCTCCTATGTCGATCGTAGTGGGGCCTTTAATCTTTAGGCTGCCGAGGTGGCCCCGAACGGGGCCAGATACAATTTCGACGACTCCACGCAAGATATATTTTCCAAATATATAACAGTTATTCAAAACGAAAACATATGATTAGATTGAAAACTTCCGGTAGTATAAAGTTAATAGACTGTCCTACTGATTAGTACAGTCTATTAACTCTAAGGTAAGATACAGATAGACGCCGCACCTTTCGGAAAAACGCTGTGAAATTCTCAGTTTTTAAAATTCCCATATAATTTTAAAGCTGTAGGATAGTTTTATCATTTAATTACATCCGTGTCAAATTTAGGAAAGGAAAAGAATAGGGAGAAAATAAAAAGGATCGAATTTTGGTATGGATAGATCCCTTTGGGCAGAACGAATAAAAATAAATATGATTTATTGAAAAAATACATCTCTGAACACAATTCAACAATATTATAAGGAACACACCACAACAAAATGAACGATGTGGAAAATAGTCGACCGAATACTTGGGCTACTTCTTGACTCCATTGTTTTAGACTGTACTTCGTTCGCAGCACATTTCGCGATTTTTTCTGTCCAAACTGGGTTTGGCAGTCAGTTAAATGTTATATTTTATCATAAAATTGATCCTTTTATATCAGGTTTTATATGAGATTCATCTATATTAAAATTAAAATCAAATGGGCCGTCTATCCTCTATGGGCATCTATCCGTACCTAATTAACGGGGCAACTAATTAACATAACTACTATTTCTTGAACGTCAAGAAACCAAAAAAAATCTGAAATTACGCCTAAAATTACTTGTCACATTAAAATTTTCTGACAGCGCAAAGCATATCCAGCCAATTGTTGCTACCATTTATTTTTATAAAAAGCTTCCATAAAGTTCTTGGGCTTGGTTTTTGTTTGTAAATTTGTAAACATACTAGGGGTAGTGTGGGTTTTCTATTTAGCAATTTGTATCCGCTCTAGACAGTTTAGTTTAGCCGATTCACTCTTCGGGCATCTATCCGTTCCTTACCCTAATTAGAACAGTCTATCAGGCAACGAAGTAAAGGGTGATTAAATTTTAAGGGCCGATGTTGAATGTGAACCACACCTAAACGTCAAGTTTTTTTCTGCATTTCATTTGACATTTCTCAATTTCAGACTAACTCAATTTGAACCATGGAAAGATACACAATCGAGCAACGCGTTAAAGTTATTCAGGCTTATGAAAATGGGCGTTCAAACAAAAATGCATTTCGAGCACTACGGCCCGATGATGCCGCCAGCCCATAAACCGCACCAAACAGTCACTCTTTGTGGGTGCATTGGTTTTTCGACAATCACTCTTGGATTATCATTCGCCCAAATGCGGCTGTTCTGCTTATTGACGAAGCCACTGAGATGAAAATGGGCTGATCAAGAAAACCACGAAGTGCTCGAAATGCATTTTTGTTTGAACGCCCATTTTCATAATAAGCCTGAATAACTTTAACGCGTTGCACGATTGTGTATCTTTCCATGGTTCAAATTGAGTTAGTCTGAAATTGAGAAATGTCAAATGAAATGCAGAAAAAAACTTGACGTTTAGGTGTGGTTCACATTCAACATCGGCCCTTAAAATTTAACCACCCTTTATATACAATGGAAGTATGATCTCCCATAATACGCTAAGAAATCAAATAGCGCGAAACACAGCTAGATTCTCTTTCGCACATTTTGACTCTCTCTTTCTAATGGGATCCCCTGATATCATTACCAACCTTGTACGAGTAAATAGGGATGTGTTAGCAACCTTATTTGAACAAATAGGGTTGACAACTAACCAAATCATGTGTTGATGTTTGAGGTTATGTTGAATAGTTGCTGAAAAATTCTTCATTAAAAATGCCAAATGGAGTGTATAAAACTAACGTGTCTATATCAAAGGACACGTTTGATTGATTCTAATTAAAAAATTAAAATTGCACTTCAAACTTATTATTATACTTTTCACATCGCGACACATTCAAATAAATTCGCGCCAAAATACTACCAGATGTCATTCACACAAAACACGAGTTGGCAATCTTTCATTCTCGTGTGATAAACAAGGCGATCGGTAAGAGAAAGAAAGATCAAGATATGTGTTTGGCATAAATGACAGCTGGCTGCTGCATAAATGACAGCAGGGGACTCTCAACTTTAACTTTGAAGTGAAAAGGTGTAACATTTGCGTTTTGCACTGCTTTTTTTCCAATTTTTGAAGAACCAAATGTACATACTAGATTTAGCAAGTAAAGACTAACTATCTGTGTAATTTTCATGTAATTAGAACATGACTGCAAGTGAATTGACATGAAATTTGTATAACGCAAAATGTTTACGAGTACAATTAGGTTGGCGACTACCGAATCCCCAAGTCAAATCTGCTGCCGTGTCATTTTTCGGCTCGGATGCTCTGTCCATTGTCAATCATAGCAGTTTTTTCACAAGATTAAAACAATATGTTAACTTTTTCAGTTGATTAAAACATGGGTTTTTATTTCTTATATTAGCCGATCTAAGTTATTTTATTAATTGTTAAATGAAATTTTTGAAATTTTTCGTATTTTGTCAGCTTAAATAGTGTAAGTCTAAAATTTAACTTTAAATTGTGTAAGTCAAAAAAATCTTGCTGAATCAATTTAATTTTCCTTTAAAGAAGACTCAGTTTTGATAATTAAAATGATTTAAAAACGTTTTTTTTTGCTATTTTTATATTTCGGACTTAGCACAATTTCACTGAATCGTATCGTACTGAATTGTACGTCGATGCGTCCGTCATGCGTGCGTCCGGTTGACAGTTCGATGCGGTGACAGTTGGGTACGGCAACGAATCTGGAGTTAATTCATTGTTTTGCACTTCTTCTATTAGTTTATCGTCGAAACAATTACTTTCAATTTGTTCCATACTTAAATTGCTTAAATCGTAAACAAACTTTTTTTGCAAAATGACATTTCCGTGCGTTGCGGCATGTAAAAGTAGAAAATCGACCTACTCTATGCGGTTTCCGTATAGGAAAACGTATTATTAGTGGAGTACTCATAGCAGCCCGTTGATTCTACTCGAACTGTCAACCGGACGCACGCATGACGGACGCATCGACGTATGATTCAGGTTCTACCTTTAAGCTGACGCTTTATTTTTCAGCTTGACGACAGGCATTTTTAGCCGTTCAATTGAACGATTACAAGCACTCTACTTCTCTCTAGTTTAGAAGCTCTCTAGTCCGATTCAGGAATTGGACCATATGTATCCTTATTTGTAGGCACTCTAGTGGATAATCAATTCAGTTTGTTAGGTTATTTTCACAAAGGGTGGGTGTTTTATGTTCTACCTTTTTGTCTCGATTTCTTTTTCTTCAATATTCTGGGATATTCTGGTATTTTATTGTTTCCTTAATTAACTCCAATAAACTAAAATGCCTCCATACACAGAGGAATATATCAGGAATAAACTGACTGAAAAACTCGAAGCTATTTATGTGGTAAGTACAAATTTCACGTTTTGTATTCTGACAGAAGTGTCAAAGTGTGAATGAGGGTTTATTTTTGATCGCACAAAAGGCGGTTTAAAGTCATTAGAACTGGTTGAAATGGCAAAAAATATTCAGTATCTTGTTTGTGCGGCGGCAGTTTTGTGTTTCGGCATCGTGTTGAGGGCAACGGTTTCCTTGCACTCGTATTCTGGCCAACACAAACCTCCGATGTTTGGCGATTTTGAAGCTCAAAGGCATTGGCAGGAAGTTACAGTGAATCTACCTGTTGAGGACTGGTATCGGAACACTTCCGATAATGATTTGATGTATTGGGGATTAGACTATCCTCCACTAACGGCATATCACAGTTTCGCCATGGGTCTAATAGCCGGAAAACTTAACCTCAATTACGTGGAGCTCCATGTTTCCCGTGGTATTTCGACACCGGACCATAAGAACTTCATGAGAAACACTGTTTTGGTAGCAGATGGCCTTCTTTATTTGCCAGCGATGTTTTTGGCATCGATAGTTATTGCCGATCTCTCGTGCAAGTTGAAAGGTGGCAGGCGTTCCATGGAATCGTCTATTTTGCATCTGGTGGTGCTAGTTGCATATCCCGGACAAATTCTAATTGATAATGGACATTTCCAGTATAATAATTTATCGTTGGGTCTGGCTGCATTAGCAGTGATTTCCATTTTTCTGGATAAAAATATTCTTAGTGCTATATTTTTCTCGTTAGCATTGAATTACAAACAAATGGAACTTTATCATGCCATTCCAGTGTTTATCATTCTTCTTAGAAGATGTTTTCCACCGAATGACTTTAGGTAAATTTATTTGATTGCTGTGGATCAATGTTTAATAATTTCTGCTTAAAGATTTGTAGATGGATTGTTAAAACTCATTAAGATAGGATGTGTTGTGATAATAACATTTTTTGTTCTTTGGATCCCTTGGATGACTTCGCTTGACGCATCAGTGGAAGTTGTAAAACGAATATTTCCCCTCGCTCGAGGAGTTTTCGAGGATAAAGTTTCGAATTTCTGGTGCGTCTTAAATGTCTTTATTAAAATAAGGTAAAATTATGAAAACATTACCAAAACAAAATTCTTATTATACCATCCCCGTAGAGAGAGCTTTTCAAATGAAGTAATGGCGGTTGTTTGCTTACTTTCTACACTATTATCTGCGATGCCTAGCACTGTACATTTATTTGTTCAACCGACGGGAATAAACTTTCTTTATTCGTTAGTAAATGTTGCCCTGAGTTTTTTCCTTTTCTCGTTTCAAGTTGGTAAAACTAGGAAGTCTAGATACTTTTTTTTATGATATTTCGTTTCAGGTGCACGAGAAATCAATTCTGTTGGTAGCACTGCCAATTTTGCTGTTGTTCCCATTTGAGCCTGTCATGTCATTTTGGTTTCTTCAAGTCTCGACATTTAGTATATTTCCACTGCTTGTGAAAGATGGATTAACTACAGCTTTTGTGGCTACGAATATTGTTTTCATATTGGTAGTAATCGTTACTTCCACGACGGAAAATCTAACCGCAAGAAATTTGGCTAAATTTTTATACATTAGTACCCAGACACCTAAAGAGTGGAATTGGGCAAAACACTTACTATCTATTTTTTATTATCTTTCAACTTCGATGTCCATTATATTGGGTCTTTGTCATCTTTTTGTTGAGCCTCCAACAAGATTGCCTCACATTTTTCCTTTGGCAATATCTGCTTACAGTTGTCTTCATTTTATTATGTTTTTGTCGTACTTTAATTACAGGCAAATTTTAAACAATAAAAATATTTTGTAACAGATTTGACATTTTTTATATATTTAAACAATTAGTAAGATTTGTAGTTCTTACTAATTGTTTCTTGTGAATTTACAAGAAACTTATAGCTAAATATAAAATAATAAAATAAATATTTCTAATGGAAATTGAGAACGTATTCAAGATAGAATCTTACCGTGAATACGTGGTTCTTAATTTCTATTAGAAATATTTTTCTGAAGAAAATGTCTTCAGTTTTTGTAAATTTGATGATTAATCAATATTGTCGACTATTGTTGTAATTAAGTGTACGAGAGTTTTAGGTATTAAACAAATCATAATAAAAATTTTAAAAAAATACTAACAAAAAAAGTTAAAAATGGGCCAGAAGCAAGTTTTTTTTCAAAAATATACATTTTCTAAATGCACTAAAAAAAGTATATTCAAAAATATGTTAGAAAATTCAAACGCATCAAGAATTTTCTAACATATTTTTGAATATCTGTATAGAGATTTTGGCACAAAATATGATAAATGATAAAATCTACGAAAATTTCTGCGAATGTAGGCTTGTTTCTATGCACCTGTATTGGTGAGGTTTGATTGGAAAGCTGAATGGAAATTTCCGTCACAATTCCTGCACTTTTTATCATAATTAGCTATCGACCCAAAGAGATTTTGGGAGGGTGAATTAAACCGTGATAAGTTAGATAAACAATTTGTGTGGAGAAATTAAGTCTTTTTAATTACTAAAACAAGTGAAAAAACCAATGAAGTTGATGTATCAAAAAATATAAGTCCCAGTTGCATAAATATCAATGGCTGACGAAAGAAGCATCTCCCCGGGGGCGCACTATCGCGCTGCTGCTGTTAGTAGCAGCCTACTAGGGTTCACACGGTGCTGCTGAAACGGCTGCTAACAGCCAAACAGCTAGCAGCGCTGGCAAAACAGCGTCGTGTGACTGCCGCATAACAGTTAAATCAAATTGTGTAACGAAATAATTTTTTCCTGTTTTTCATCGTGCAAAATTGGTCCGATAGAGCCTGTTCACATTGGTTGAAATAGTCCGCCTAATTAGGACAGAAACTGACATTTAACTTATAATTCTAATAAAAGGCGAAAACAAAATCAGTTGTACATTAAATTTTTTTGTAATGCGTTACACATAACGCATAACACATACCACATAACGCATTATGCGGTTAAAGAACAACATCCACTTCCAATTAAGATTTAACAGATAGATTCCTGGAAATGCCATTTTATACCATGGATTTTATCCAATTCCAATGAGTACAGATTCTATTGACAAGACTGCATTTATTACACCGGTCGGCCATACGAATGCCATTTGGAATTTCGAATGGTTCTGCTATTTTTCAAAGAATAATTAATGCAGTAAGAGGTCAATAAAGGTTTCGCGACAAAATTTGGTGGAAATTGAAAACTCGACAACTAGTTGAAAAAGAAAGTTGAAATTGGACACATGCTTTTACCAACCGCGTCAAAATTGTTTAACGTTTACTGGTAAAAGTCTAAAAAATGTACTAAAAAGGAGAAAATAATTTTTTGGGCGTTGTGTATCATAAATAAAAGCGAGATAAAATCATAAAAAATAAAATAAATATTTATCTCGCTTTTAATTCTGATACACAGCGCCCAAAAAATTATGTTCATAATTTTAGGTAAAAACACATACATGAAATCGCCTTGTGTTTATATGGCCTGATGTTCATGTATTCTTTTCAAGTTTTCAAGAAAGAAGAAACGCTTTCTGCTCGCTTAAGCGACTTGCTTTCAGTGCGAATGTCGTACACTACGCCAAACCTCGTGTATTTACTTTTGTTGTAGTCAAAGGGTGTACACCGTGCTAGCATATTATATAGAGTAAAGTATCCAGATCTGAGTCCCGGCACCAGTTCTGAGCACCCCTGTTAAATTTCCGGGTAAAACAGGAATTGTGCGCTATTAAGCCGATTAAACCACATTTCACAACGTGATGAAACCAATTATTCTTCGAATTCAATTCTTATTTCTGTAAGTTACTAGGCGTACTTAATTTAATACGGGGGGCTCAGAACTGGATTTTGGGATAATTTCCACATTTACACACAATTCTTTTTTTTATCTAAATTGTTGAAGAATATGTATATATTAATTTAATTTAAACATTCCATACTTTCGACCAGTAAGTATAACTTTCTCAGAAAGTATACGGAAGACAAAGAAAATATAGTATGAAGTGAAAAAAGGCTTAAGGGGGCTCAGATCTGGGTATTTGACCCTATAAGGATATCATACTCTATTTCTTTTGAACGGTTCAAGCGATTGCAATTTGGTTTTCTGTCTTGCAAAAGGGATCTCGCAGAAAGGCATGTGGCAATAAAAAAAAATACTTCTGTTTCCTGGGGTATTCACCATTAGATAGGTCGTTTTAGCGCGAGGCCGAAGGTTGAGCAGAAAGGGAGGTTCAAGGCCGTGGAATATTGGAAGATAGGCTGAACATGTGGCAAAGGCCACACTGCGAACTTCTGCAGAGATTTTTTTTTATAAATTAGGATTCTATTACTGCCTTTGCCTTCGAAAAAATTTGATTCAGTTTTCACCGGGTGGCTATTATTGGATGTTTGAATAATTTTGTACACTTTGTAAGTCGAAATAAAGGTCATACAAAAATTGTAATTTGGCTTTTAGATACAGTAATCCCCCGCTTTACGGACGGGATGCGTTCTACGGAAACTGTCCGTATATCGCAAATCCGTAAAACGAAACCTATTTTAGTATGAGATTGTATTGGGAATAAATAGATGTGTTCCAATCAATAGAAATGTCCGTAAAAAGAAACCTATTTTAGTATAAGATCGTATTAAAAATAGATAGATGCGTACCAAAAAAATCCGTAATCCGAAACAGATTAGTATAATATATTAAAATAATTATTTAACCACTAGAATAATGAGAAAACTATATAATTATAGAAAAAAAAAATTATACTACTTGAAATGGAGCATAAATCAATTGAATATGTTAAAACCAACAAAATATTATGGGACAAATCATGCCGCGGACAAAAAAACGTAGCTGTTTCTACGTAGGTTTCTGCTAGTTTCGTCAGAATTCAAATTTCATTGTGGGACAGAAAGCAGATTCTGCTTCTGCTGCTGCTTCTGCTTCTGCCTCTGCTGCTGCCTCTGCCCAATTGGAGTTCTCGCTTAAGAATAGCAAATAGATTTTTTAAAAATACACAGCACTGCAGTTTTTTATTGCCTTTTTTTAATTCTCTTTTGTGTATACACAAAATGTGTCAGAAATTTCGGAGAAATTAAGTATGTACATTTACAATAAATACAACATAATTATGGAGGACTTTTTCTTGATTTTTTTCTATGATTCAAAAAAAAAAATTTTTTTTTGTCCGTAATAGCGAATTTTTTTATCCGTATAGCGAATTTGTTCCTATATTAAAGCCCCTACAGACTGGATACATGTCTATCGACATGTCTTAAAGCTAAAACCAACAGACTGTCTACATGTCGATAGACATGTAGTATGGACATAATTTTAGAAAAATCACCAGTGCGACAAAGTCTTCTGTTGATGAACAACAGAGGACTTTGTCACTCTGTTGATGTGTTTCTATGCTGCAATTGGGTTCCACTTGCTTAAATTTTGTTAATAAATCATCCCAAGCCTTATTTTTTAAACTTTTGTTTTTAAAATTTTCAGATTTTATTTGCCACAACACCGGTAGAATTCGATAGAGTTCGAAAAAATCTCGCCAAAATTCATTATTCGCTATAGAAGCCATCATAAAACAATTGTTTTCCTTCAACGACTCTCAATTTATTTAGATGTGAACATTGCGGCTCCGTTTTCACAATGATGTTAGCAATCAAGTTAGCATACCGACGTACAGACGTTAAGACATGTAGCCAAACTTGAAGCCACGCCCCCAGAAATTCAAAATATTTTGATTTTGTCGACATGTAGCTCAACCGTCTGTCTACCAGCCTACAGACGCTTAAAATTGTAGCTCTGTCTGTAGCATGCTTTAGTCATGTCCGTAACTTCGAATTTCCGTAAAACGAGCGTCCGTATAGCGGGGGATTACTGTATATTCCCAGTGAACAAAAAATTTCTTATTAAGGCATTATAAAGGCATTATCTTAATGCATTATCTTTACCTTATTGTTGCCTTATTTTTGTATAGGCCATTTCCGCGTATATAAGGCCTTACAACTAAGGCAACATTAATAGTAGATGTTTTTTCCCCGGTGATGGCGCTGATTGCTTAGATGGTAAAAATTTCTTTATTAAAACGGTCTTTAAGCCTTAATCTATTACTTTTTCTATAAAAATATTTACCGAGTCGTTTAAATTCTCCTGATAGCCAACACAAAACTTCAACAAAAAATAACTTTTGACACATAACTTTTAGTTCACTTTTCCAACACACGCATAAAAAGGCGCGTTTTTCCTGAGATGAACTTCCATCTCATTTTAATTTGGAGGCTTTTATATTATTTGTCTCATGTCTTAAAGACACCTTAGCGATAATGCCTTAATCATTTTTCACTGGGTTGTTATGTCTGAATGAAAGAATGTTTTCGAATGAGAGCTTGTTTGCTAAAAGTTTTTTCTCCTTTTCAACTGTAAATATAAAACAAGTAATCTTTTTAGGAAGTTATAGATGAGTCTGACGGTTGTGGTGGAAAATTTAGTACTGTGATTGTGTCTCCACTGTTTGAAGGAAAAAGTCTCCTGCAAAGACACAGGTAAATAAATGCATTTAATTGAAATTTTATTTTGTATTTGATTTCTGTATTTTTTTTTGTAGATTAGTGAACTCGGCATTGGCAGAAGAACTAAAAGAAATCCACGCATTTTCTCAAAAAACATTTACGCCCCAGCAGTGGGAAGAGCATAATAAATAATTTCTTATTTAAATCTTCTTTACTTTCATTTCTAGACTTTCTAAACTAGCTTTTAAAATAATTATTTAATTTTTTCATGTTTCAATAGTTTCGATAACTTTAATAAATATCAAATTCTTCAAGAAAACTTGAGTATTTCTTAATAGATCAATGTTGGCGGCATTTGAGTTAAATATTGAAAATAATGAGTGACAATACAAACGACATGGATCTCTTAAAATTTTGTGTCTCATCACCGGGTAAAGTTATTCTTCATGGTGAACATTCAGTCGTATATGGAAAGCCAGCCTTAGCTGGTGTTATTGGTGAACGAAATTATTTAAATTTTGAGGTATTTTTTTTTTTGAAATAATCTTGTTCGACAAGGATTCTTTAATAATGGAGTTCTATTTCAGGAATTGCCATCAACGGCACTTGAGAGCAACTTTCAAAGTTTGAATTTTTCCTTTTCAATAACTATTGACAGGCTAAATAAACTTTTGGCAACTATTAATCAGAAAGCGGAAAATTTAGATTTGAATGATTTGTTGATGGAAATTACTCAATTTGTTAATAACGATTTAAAAACTCAGCTTGAAGGTGATGCAAGGAAGGAAAAATCCTTAATATCATTTTTTCTCTTACTCATTGGCATTTTAAAAGACCACAAAATCTCAAAATTAAAGTATTTTTTTGGAATTTTAAATTGGGCATTAGTTTCTAATTTTTATATTCGTAGAAACGGGTTTAAAATAATTCTATCCTCTAAACTAAGTATAGGAGCTGGTCTCGGAAGTTCGGCATCATTTGGAGTATGTTTAGCGGCGGCATTTTATCTCCTTTCCAAGTATTAAAAAATTTGAAAAATTTAAAATTTTGATGAAAATCTTTTTACTCAAACCTGTGTTTGTGCGGTGGATAGGGACCTCATAAAGTAGCTATACCAAATATTCTTTCCAACACTTAAAAAATTACAAAAATAAAACAACGCACAAAAACAGGTTTGAGTGTATAAACAAAATTAATAATTGCAATATTATTTTTTTAGAAAACTGAATGCAAAATACATCAGTACAGAATTCACATCTAGTGAATTAGATTTCGTTTCTCAATGGGCGTTTAACTCAGAGAAAGTGATGCATGGCTCCCCATCTGGTATAGATAACACGATATGTACGTTCGGAAACATTGTCAAATTCGCAAAGGGCCAAAAGCCAATTCCAGTCGCGTTCAAATCAAAATTGAACATTTTGTTAGTAAATTCAAAAGTCAATCGAAGTACAGCAAATTTAGTAGCAAAAGTTTCTGCTTTAAAAACCGAATATCCCAAATTATTTGAGCACATTTTAAATGGATTTGAAGAAGTGGTTAATGAGACAGTCAAAATATATGAAAATCTGATTCATGAAATCGATGAGAATGATAAATTATGCGTGAGTTAACCAATGAACATCTAATAATGAAGAATTCTAATGAACTTAAAATATTTTTTAGACATTGTTTCAAATCAACAACGATTTATTAAAAGCGATTGGTGTTTCACATCCAAAATTAGAAATTATTTTTTCAATTGCGACAAAGCATAACTTTGCCAGCAAGCTAACTGGAGCTGGCGGGGGTGGATACGCAATAATTTTGTTGCCCCAAAATTTCAAAGAAATGTCATCATTTAAAAGCCTTTGCAATGATTTGAATGATAGCGGCTTTGAATGGTTCGAAACGACAGTAGGAGGCAAAGGGCTTGAATTTATTATTTTGTGATCTAATATTGCATATGTGAGGCATAGAATTGTGATTTTGCTCGGTAAAGTAAGTAGATTCAAAATATGCCAAGGAAAAATTAAAATAGTCTCGATAACTGTCAACTATTACATTCTCATCAATAATAATGGAATGCAAGACAAAGTATAGAATTGGTAGCTGAATTACTAATAACTGCAACCTAGTTGATATTAGAGGTATTCACACTTGCTATTAAAATATCTGTTATCGTATTAAAATAATACAAAAAAATACTAATTATTAAAGTTTTTCCCTGAACCCGTGAATGTAATTTTCCGCAATTATAGTGAAATCCGTTTTTTTCGGAAATCAAGTCAATCACTGGAAAACATCACTAAATATCTAAAAAACATTTTAATCGCTAAAACCCTATTTGTATTCAATTTTCTGTTTGTACAATTAACTGAACCTGTCAAAAATAAGCAGATTGCTAGGCTCACTAGGTTCATTTTTGCTTATTTCAAATATTTACCCAAATGTAATATTTTACACCAAGCCGTTAATACCATAATAAATTGTGGTAAAGTAGCTAAAAATATTATGTATTTTGTTGTTTACAAAACTTTAACAAATAATATTTTACGACGATAACAGCAATTTTAATACATTTTGTGAATACCGTTATTGTATTTTTATATTGAAAATTATATTTCATTAGACTTTAAATTGTAGATTCAAATCTAATTATAATAATGTTCATTTAATGCAGTTTTCTTATATTTACATAATTCTATCATTTATGAAATGCTAATAAACTATCCGACATAAAATTATATTCAGTTCAATATATATATTTATAAACTACTCGTGGAAATATTAATCATTTAGTTAACGTTATAAAAACATCCCTAAGGGACAATCCTTATTTTTAGAAGCTGTTTCCCGAACAAATTATTAATTTAGCTTTGCTTTTGCATTAAATGGAGATAGGAATTTTAAAAAAGCTTGTGTTTTATTCAAAATACTTATTGCAATCCTTTTCGCAAAAATAAAATTATGGTAATAAAGAAATGGGTAGTTTTGGTCAGCTCAGTATAGTAAACTACATATTCGAAACAGTAGATAGGTTCGGTTTTTATCGGAGATGCAAAACGTTATCGTAATGCTACGGTCATATTTGCAAGAATCGTAAAATCTTCGTTTTATAGCCGATTACCTTTTCACAGCACGATACGCAGATGTGGCCTTAAAATAACGTGACACGAAATGGTTTTGCAGTTTTTTTTTCTTAAAAATGACGGTATGACATGATATAAATTGGATTCCATTACAATAACGAAAAATGCAAAGATGACAAAAAAAACGATTTCGTCTTTTCGTATGACGGTTTTGTTTAATTGACAAAAAAATTTACTTTGTAAAATTATTCTGTATTAGCGGAGAAAATTAGAGAAACACATCAGTTGTAAATTTTTTATTGGGAAAAGTATCGGGCCTTTTTTGATCAAAGTGAAAAAAATTTTTTATACTTATTTATATTAAGCCAATTTATGTGCCGTTTTGTTCGACCTAACGATTTTTTTTTTCAAAAGTTTTAAAGTTATATCTTTGTTTTTTGGTGCAAAAACAGGAATGCAAAAAACTTTAATCCGTAGATTAGATTTTGTATAAGAATGTTAAGTGCTGTTCACATTTTTTTCATCTATTTAATATGGCAACATTGAACATCGATGCGAATAAGGAAATTTCAAAATTCAAAATTGAAGGGGTGGTGAAAAAGACTGCGTGTTTTTTTACAACAGCTTTTGAAAATTAAAAGAAAACTGTGTTACAATTTTTATGTAGGTGTAGTATTACATAAAAAACAAGTGTGCAGTTTCAATGAAATCCGTCGAGCGGTCTTTGAGAAAAAGTTATCTACGTTTCACCTATTTTTATAAGGAAATAGCGTACTGTCATTACCCTCTTAACTATTTAGTGTTTAACCATTGAACCATTTCTGATTCATGGTTTATACTCGACCTTTTAGCATTGAATCCTATTGGAATTTCTCGGTTTTTGCAGACCTTATAAGCCGAGAAATTCCAATAGGTTACCCTCTTAAGACAATTATTAAGCTGGATATGTGCAGGCCGGTCGACAACATAGTGATTTTGACACGTTTACAAAGTTTTTCCAAGATAGTTTTATAAAAGCTAACCTCTTTAAACAACCTCCATGTCAGAATTGTCCACCTTTGGCTCACTAAACTCTTTATGCTTAAAATTTATGTCTATAGCGACAGAGCACTTTACGCAATTATGCCCAATATTGTCACATTTTAAGTTGTACCTCTTAAAAGCTTATGCAAGCATTAAGCTAAGTATTTTAAACAATAATGGAAATTTGCAGTGTTTAAAATGTGATTACATTTGCAAAAAAAAAAAAAAAATAAAAATTTTAGCGCCATTACAATGTTTTGCTATTCTATTCCAGAGCTTTGGCAGGATGAACTGTTCTCTCCATATTCGTGAGAAAAATTAATAAAATAAAACGTAAAAGTAAAAAATAAAAATGTCGAAATTTTGTCCACTGTGTTTATATGACGTCAGATTGCTACTGAGAAAGTAAGAGCGCCACTATATCAATTTTCACATATAAATTGGACATCTCTGATCCAAATCTTGATAAATATATGACTGGTCAGTATTGATATTTAAAATTTTGATATATATGTGACCAGTATTGATACTTTCTACAATAGAAACTTGGTCGAATGTGTAATTTTTCGCCGAAATCAAAATTTTAGTCGGGCACTAGGAATTTGTGTTGGGAAAAATAAAAAAATAATATGCCGAAGCCTTGTGAAATTATTTATTCTAATGCTACATTTACACGAATGACAAATTTGTCATTTTTTTCTTGTCATTATGTTAATTCCCGTGTAAATGGCATAATTTTTGTAATTTTTTCTGTCAGAAAATGTCAATCTCTCATAAAAGAATGAACTTGTTCATTCTTTTATGCCAGATTGTCATTCGTACAAACGCAATATTAGTTATGACAAAAGTTGAATACTAAAGTTGTCATAACTAACATAGCGTTTGCACGAATGACAATCTGGCATAAAAGAATGGACAAGTTCATTCTTTTATGAGAGATTGACATTTTCTGACAGAAAAAATTACAAAAATTATGCCATTTACACGGGAATTAACATAATGACAAGAAAAAAATGACAAATTTGTCATTCGTGTAAATGTAGCATAAGTGCCAAATAAAGTTTTGAAAAAAAACTAACATTCAGTCGACTTTCTAGCCTCTGTTTGTCTATACAAATTAGTTCGCAAATCTGTTTCTGGTGCACGTTGCGAAAAAAAATGTAGGACATATTTTATAATGTGCTACAATTGAGGCGTTAAAAGCTAGAGTGGACCAACCCACTTGTCGAAATCGTGATTATACCCGTATGGTGAAACCAAGGGGTATATTAACTTTGCCTTACCGTTTGTAACGCCAAGATCCCGTCATCGCAAAAAAAAATGAATTACACCAGTGTGTTTAGAATGATGAAAAAAGTTGAATTTAGCATGTCCGTCCGTCTGTCTGTCCGTCTGTCCGTCTGTCTGTCTGTGGCGCGGATTGCGGGCGCACGGATTGAGCTAGAGACTTGAAATTTTGCGCAGATCCGGTTTTCGTAAAATGCGAGGCTAAGTTCGTTAATGGGCAAAAATGGACCGCATTTCTCGCGCACATGACTTTAAAATTGCACAACTTCGGCAATTTTTCAACTTAATATTTTGAGACATAAAAGTCGAACTGTTGTGCTTTAAGAATAAGTAAAAAAAGCGATTCCTCCAAAGTGTTGGTAGGCATAATCCCTTAATAGATAACAGAATTCGAAGTGATTAGGAACGTCCATATCGAAAGGTTTTTATTTACAGTGGAACCTCCATATAATTAAATTCTCTATATAACGAAATTTTTCCCGAAACTTTGACTTAGGAATATAGATTTGAATTAATTCGTCTCCCTATAACGAAATTCTTTATATAATGAAATAATTTTCGTACATTACGCCTTGATTTGTTCGACTTTTTTGTTCGAAAAAACAACTTTTGTCTTAATTTTAAAAAAAAATCTACTTTTCGTGGTGTTCTTGCGAGAGCAAAACAAAACGTTGAGACAAAAAATTGACATTTTGTTGTAACTGATCAATAAGCACTTGAAAATATAGTTACTTTGAATATATTGTAAATTGTAAAAATCGTAAAATATTTCAATTACTACTTGTATTTAGCTGCTTAGAAGGACACATTTCCGTGATATTATCAACTTGTTTAGATATTTCACTGGTTTCCGACATATCTTTACGCCGCTGAGTTGTCCAAACAGCACCATCTATATGTGACGAAATTCGTTACAGATTTTGAGTTTCTCTTCGTCTTTATTCGGCAATCTCGTGTGTTATTTTTCGAACGTCTAGAGAGGTTCTTCTTATAGTTTTAGTTCACATAAATGTTGGGATTTTCAAGTGATTGCGCTCGCATTGCAGTTGTTATAACCAATTTCATCAGAGGTGAATATAGAATTTTTTCTTGATAATTGACTAATCAGTGATTTAAGAGAAAATGATGCTTGTATTATGCTTCACACTATACAATTTTCAGCCCAAATCATATGGATTTTTCAACACCAGCCCTTCAAACGATAATTGATGTCTACTATTGGTTTCACGTAAATTGTGTGGGCCCCATAAGAAGTTCTACGAAATCGGAATGAACTCATTTCATTAAGACGCAGCTTATATGTAGATTTAAATTATAAAAGGGGGAGCGAAACAAAGAATTCGTTACACTGACATCAGTTTAAATACAGAACATATCCGATGATGATGAAACACATGTATTTGTTTGTGTTGGAGCAATTCGTTTCGGATTTGCATTATTTTTTCAATGGACATATGTATAGCTTCACATGGTTTCCTTGTGTGGTTTGTAGTTTCGAGAATGTTTGAATGTATTAGGTATGTTTTAAGAACACATTATGATTATATATGAGACAGTATGACGCGTTATCAAAAGGTGTTATCAAAATTTACTCCATATCTACCACATGTTCAAGTCTTAAATCATATAATATCGGATCTGTCTGACTCATTGGGAGAGCCAAATAAAACGCAAAAAAAAAATAATAAATAAAACCAAGAGAGGCAGAGATAAAATGTGAAATTTGTTGTTGACGGCAGAGAGTTAAGAGTTTCACTATCACATCCTATTGAACAAAGAACAGTATAATCAAGTTGGCCGTGATTCCTTACAGCGTTTGCGGCATAGCAGTTTTGGAGAGACGCCATTACGATATCGGCTCTAGTAGACACATATATTAAGGCGATTATTTTTGCTTTTAACCGAGTTGTTCGAATTAGATTCAATTCGATTCGGTTGTGCTTGGCCAGTGGCTGGTATCGCTGTGACTGTACGCGGTTTGTTGTATGGAAATGATAAGAGGGGATGAATATGGGGTCCTCGCCTTATATCATGTAGCTAAATGTGTTGCGACAATTGTATAGGTACGCGCCGTAAATAGACATTCATGTTCGCTTTTACCATTTTATCGTCCGTCCGTAATCGCGTACGTTGTGTTTTTTTGTCTCTTGTCATTGTCGATTTATTTTAGTTGATTACTTCTCAGAGTATTTTCGTTTAAACGAATTGTAGATATATTGTATTATTTGATTCTTAGTAAAATTTGCTCAATTTCATACTCGAGATTTCAATATCCAATTTTATTGAGTATCTAAATTAAAGATATATTCTACTTCGTTGAATGTCGGGAGTGAAGCTAAGATTTTTTAAATGTTTGAAAATTTGACCGCAGTTGATAAAAGTGGAGGTGGCGGAGGTGGTTATTTTCAGTCAAAGTGTGAAAGAAATGAAAATCTAGAAACCAGGTGGCCATGATTAAGTCGGCTGCTATTAAAATAATCGGTAACCGAAATAAGAGAGAGTTCTTCATAAGTCGACCGAAATCTTTTGATATTTGTTGCTCCTGCTGAGTGCCTTGCTGATTTATTGCTACTTCCCTGCTATACTTCTATTGTTGATATTGAACTGGATTTTTCTCCCTTCATACGAAAAAAAATCTACGATACACCTTTTTTACGAAAGCTGCCGATGAGACACTGTCCGAAAGAACCAACGGAAGACGTGTGGTGAAATATTCTCGAGGCAATGTGATTGAATTCGGATATCTTAATATCTAAGTTTATATGCGGCGGCTACAAATCTACTGTGTAACAAGCTTTTAGTAAAGCCAGAGCAGCAGTATCAGCACCAGAACTATCAGCAGCCTCTGAGTCAGAGATATATCCCTCCTTAACGCCGAAATAAGACAACAACTATAATAAAATCAAGTCACAGATGTAATGTATCTATAGATAAACATCTACATATATGTATATTTGGCGAATGCGAAGCAAATTCAAGATAATATTACAATAATGCTTTAGCCTCTTGCCAATGTTTATTGGAAATAGTGTTGTGTGATTTAATTTCTTTGGTATCATTTATAATTTTTTTCGTACCATGCCCCATGTTGATGTTTTTTTTACCTCTTTGATGATATATTTATTATTATAATTGTATTGTGTGCTAAAATACACAAAAAAAAGTTTAAATGTTACTACAAAATCTATAGCAACACATGTGTAGTTTTAATATTGGAGAGCCAGAGCTCGAAATCCGCGTCGTTGGAGAGATGTAATTAGTTTAGTATTACTAGCGAGCTCGTGCACTGATAACGTTCTCAAGTGGCCGATATACTTATCACATTATCGATTTTTTTTTCTTGTGTTATTCAAATTTTTTTTGTTTACAAACCAGAGTCAAGAGTTACAAGTTTTACATGAAATTCAGAAGTAGATAATAACAAGAAAAAATGATTAAATAAGGTGAATCATATAGTTTATAATTGTTACCTGTAATTTGTGTTAATTACACAATCATTTTTGCACGTGAAAATCTGTGTTGTTTTAAATAGTGCTTCGTATACTTAAAAATAGAGAGAAAATGTGAATAAACCAAACATGGATCTATGAACTAATCGTAATCGTTTTTTTTTTAAGTTTCTGTGATAAAGAAAACCTTAAAGGGCTATCATTCACGTATACGCGCATCCGTTTCAATACGAACACAAAGTGGCAGATGTCATGAATGCATATAAACACAAAGAGCACATTAAATAAACACATAAAAATATTTTCTTACTGTCGTTCTGTCTTCCTGCCTGTCTGGCCCATATTTCTACCTACCATAGTCAAACTTTGGCCAATCGACCTGCATCGTTGCATATGCATTTATATCACACCAACTCATACGAACGATGTCGGAAACCAATAATAAAATTTAAAAAAGAAAAAACCTCACAACAGCTACCAATGTGCGGAGGATAAACGACGTCAGGAGAGGATTGCATCCTGTCTACTGCAGTCACGAATTGTTGTGTTCTCAATCTGTTGTCATTTCTAATACAATTACATTTAGGGATAAATGTAAGAGAATTTCAGCTCATCTATTCACACAGCAACAGTCGTGGCCGATAAGGAAACTTTCTTGACTTTTCAAAAGTGCAATTCTCTTATTACTCTTTCATAGTTCTATCTCTATCCCGTACATTTTTCTATCTCTTTTTGTTTTTCCACTGGTACATGTTAAAAAAAATTCGATACAAAAAAAAAACAATCAAATGAGTAAGAAAAGTTTTTACTGCATCACTTTTGCATGGCTCTCGGATTTGGGTGTTGATAACGAAACTATCTTTAAATAGAAACGCAATGCTGTTGCAATATTCGTTATTATCGTTTATCGATACATAAATCGTATTAAATGTAACTGTCATCAATAAAAAAATATTCAATAAATACGAAACCTGATTATCAATTTTAACACTGTCTTTAAATATTGGGGGTTGAAAATGCCTCAATTAAATTTCAGAAATGAATCTTGAATTGAAAAAAATATTGAAAAAAAATCTAAATTCGGTGTGTTAAGTTGCATACGGGATTGTGATGTAATAACGTGACGATATATTTGCTAAACGCATATAACCAATAACGTTGAACAAATAATCCAGTTAAGTTTTCTTAACTTAAACTATGCCCTTAAATTTATTTCAGGAACTTTAAAGTCATTGCTTTTATCCCTTATATGATTCGAGTTGTAGTCTTGATTGATTAATTATTACAAATATGTTCTGATAATTCAATTTGACAACATTGATTTCCATTCAAGTTTAGAATGTTTGCCCTCACTTAATTTTAATCTGTCAAAACATTAGTCAGCATGCAAAATCGGATATATTTTGTGATTTGTTAGATCTGAAAATCCAAGAAATTCAGTCATGATAATTTTCCTATTTTAATGTAGTGAAACTCTAAGCATTACGCGTAAAATGGTTTTAAGTCTGAGTTGGAAAAAATGTTGATTTGGGTTACATTTTTGTTGAAATTGTGATGTTGATGTAAAATTCTGTAGTGCATTTTAATATATGAGTATATCGGAATGTGCTTCGAAGTTCTTAATTGAATGGTATAATTTCAAAATGATATCCATTCTTTCAAAATTCATATTTTCAAGAGACTAACATTGTTTGGCTACATTTTCTATGACTTTAAAAAAACCACAGGAATGAGAAATTTAACGTCTCTCCCTTCATTCGTTTTGTCTATGATCATTGCTTTTTGATTCGTCAAAGAATTCATATTTGTTATTTGTGGCTTAAATTTATTGTTGTTGTTGTTGTCTTTGTTAACTATTAAAAAAATTAATTTGAAAAATTATTTTTTGTTTCATATATTGTGTTGCGCTGTTCTCATCAAAATGTTCACAATTTGTCTAACTTATTATTGGTGAAAAATGATGGATAAAAAAAAATAACAGAAGGAAAAAGGCGAAATTTTTGTTTCCGTATTTGTCGATTTTGTTGAAATTGAAGTAAAGATAAATTCGAATATAAATAAATATCCATCAATAAAATAGGAAATAATAATCGGAAAATATGTGTAATGTACCAAAAAAGTTTTACCAAGTTTGTCGTCTTTGCTTGTCAGTGGTTAGTGACTGTGACGTAAATAAATTGTCAATATTCTCGGATAACAACGATGATAAAAATGTGTTGCAATCATCATCAAACCAGTACAACTATTCATCATCAACAAATAATCCATTGTTATTAACACAAATCAATGCACCCGAATTGACAGGGACTGTAATAGCGGCAGGATTACCATTAAAAATCAACAGTGATAAATATTCAACAACGATATTACCATCATCTTCACCAGCGTCCACATCGTCACAATCGTCAACAAGCAGTGTTACGTCAACATCAAGAGCAGCAACGACTAATTCACCAACACTTTCAGCTAGCGAAACAGCCATTTCACCAACATTAAATCCATCCGATGACGACAAAACGGGTACTATCAGCATAAAAATCAAGAGTGAAAATGCTAACAATAGTGATAGCGAAGTTACCAACTCACCATCATCAACCATCACATCAACAATACCGAAATATGAGCGTTTCACCAACATATTAAGGAGAAAAGAAGTTGCTCATAATCGGCAACATCATCGAAAGGGTTTTCTATCAGACGGTTTCGAAAATATTGGTGAATATTACGATGATGATTCAGCAACAACAGATGTGCCCGATCAAATCTTCACCTGTTTATCAATTAAGGTAAGTAAAAAAATTATTTCAATGTTGAACTCCAAGCTTTTCGAATTTCTTGGAAATTTAGAGTTATTAAGGGCAATTCCAAATATTAAACCATGAGAGTATGATTCATTATTTCTCGTATTTTTTTATCGGACTTTTATTTTAAATCAACTATTTATTTGAGTCAGAAGCGTTTATGCGTTCGTTAATTAACATATTTGTCTCTAATCGTTGTACAAGTCAAAATAATAATAATAATAATAATAATAAAGCTTCAATTTGGATTTTGCATAATAGCATAAGGATAAATTTATGAATTAAAAGAAATCCTATACGATAATACGTGACATAGCGAAGAGAAGTATCATGTGAATTTATATTACCTCTTTGGTTTCTCTTTTTCAGTTTTACCTGCAGTTCTCCTTAGTTTGCGTATTTTTTTATTTGTGATTTATTATTAGATTTCAGACGTCAAACATTGTTTTGCGCACAAAATATTCACACTCGGGGTGAAGAATTTTTTTTTTAGATTGTGCAGATAATTGCCATTACCACAAATTTGAATTACTTTTTTTAGAAAGAGTTTTCTTACTATTAGTTTTATTAAACCAGTGATTAATTATGAAAGAAAATGTATTTAATTTCTTTTTTAATCGAATGTAGTGCAAATGCAAGATTCAGTCAGGTTTCAATTATTCTCGTTTAGAAAGAAATTTCAGTATTAAAACTCAGCAAGTTATTTATATCTAACTGTAAGTAAAAAGATGATACCTTTCTTACATAATCTAACTTCATATGTAGGATGGCTTATAAACAAACAAATATCGATTATTTTAATATATATATTATTTATTGAACCGAACAGTTTTACAAATTATTTTAGAATGACGAATATTGAAATAAAAGTAACAGAGTGATTTAAAAATATTACTACGTTGGAATACAATTGGCCCGACACAACATTTACGGCAACATTTCAAATTTTAAACTCATAGTATCCTATGCTTCTGTATACAATCAATCCGACCAACTTTGTCGTCGTAAAAAGTTGAATCGAATTAGCCGACAAAATTTCATGGTTCATTCAAAATGAAATTTTATGGGGACGTCATAAAGTCTAAATTTCGGCTCTTAAAGAAAGTATTAGGAAATATAGTTCGTATGCTGTGTTGCTTACATTCACATTCCTATTATGTATGATATTGGGTAACAAAAAATGCTATAGGTCCGAATGTCAAAATCAAATGAAAAGTAAATGACGTTTAGAACAACAAAGTGTGCGCAATTGTATTTTGAGGACAACTTTATCGCCGTAATCTGCCGGTGTAAATATTGTACTCACGCGCACATCAAGGAAAAATCGCGCGACAAGACTATGCCGGTCGCGACTGACCTGCGAATGTCGTTAGCGATTTTTTGTCGCTGCGACTGAATAGTTCATGTAAACACTGTAGTTCATGTAAACAAGAGGCCGTGGGCATAGCGATTTTGTAATCGCGCGACTGAATGTCTAAAAGTCGCTCATGTAAACAGACATTTCAAATCATTAATATGACAAAAAAAGAAAAAGAAATGTCAACTTTTTTACCTTTGAAAATGGCAGTTTTTACTTATGTTTACGTAGTTTTTCGTGTTATTGCATCGTTTTTTTTTGGTTTCACACTTTTTGCGAAGAAGAAATTTTATTGCATTAAACAAGTAAATTAAATAAGTCGTACGAAGTAATATTTTGGTGAGTGGAGTAAGGCAGGGTACCAATTCTGTCTCGCTGTTCATATATAGGAAATGACGGAAAAACATTTATAATGGGAATAATAAAAATCTAGCAAAGCTATAAATCAGTTTAAAGTCAACAAATTTTTAATCCAAAAACGTCTTCGAGGAAACACAGTTACTCTCGTGTTTATCTTAATACGAAAAAAACTCAAGTGTTACTTCAGGCATATGAAAAAGCGTTTTTCTTTTCCTGCTCTTTCCAATATGCCCCTGTCCCGCAAAAAGGACATAGGAAGGAAGCATGTAAGACGCGCCATACCGTTTTTTACACCATCGGTTCACCAGGCAGAAAAAAGAGGGGGCTCGTTTTTCCCCGGGTGCCGGTTTCACCTGCGTTCTATTACATTGCATTATAAACTTTACAAAAGTGTTGGCGGCTGTCCTGGGCAAATGCCCAATTTTTCTGCATAATTACTAAAAGTTTGCTTTTTTTTATCAAAAGAGAATGCCACAAAAAAAGTTTGATGGAAATTTGTTCGAAAAAAAATACAAAAAATCTACAAAAAATCTTACAAAAAATCTACAAAAAATCTTACAAAAAATCTACAAGAAATACTCACCATGGGAGAGCATTTGTAATATTTTTGTTCTCACAGAATTTAGTACAAAATCACGCAATCCAAAATCTTAAAAAGTGTCTCCACAAAAAATCACATTTTTAGAGTTATGACACTCTTCTCGCAAATGAGCGATATGTACGTATAAACTCCATACACTCTCGAAAAAATTGAGTCTATTACGCACCAAAAAGGAGTTTGAGGGAGTCCATCACCTATTGGAGAAAATCGAGCACCGGGCTAGGAGTTCACAACAATTCCTTATGGGTGTTAATTTTTAACAATTTTTCGGTGTTAAACCAAAATTATTACCAAGAAAAAAACCTCGCAAATTGTCTTTTTTTGCAAGCATTTGAGATGTTTTGAGTTTTTTTTCGTGTTTCCAAAGTTAATATTGACTTGTTAAAAACTTTTCTTGCATGTCTCTGCCGGGACTCGAATTGTAAACCATTTGCCTTCCCAATAGGCTGTTGAAGCCAATTGGCAAGCCTCTTCTAAACGTGAACACCCTTTACAATTAAATAACTCCTAAAAGGAGTTGTAGTGAATTTTTGACTCCTTTTCGGAGTTCATTTAAAATTTAGGTCAAAACGGTGTTAAATTGAATATTTAGCTCCGTAAAATACAAATGTAAAAATAACTCCGCGCTACGGTGTTAAACTTTTAGCTATGTTTTCAGGCGGAGTTAATTCGTCCCCGGATTTTTTCGAGAGTGTATAAACTTTTCCCAGAACTTTGACTCAGGACGAAAAACACCAGCAAAACCATTTTCATATAATGAAACCATTTTCATGCATTTCGCCTGGATTTATTGGACTTTTGCTCTCCATATAACGAAATTTTTCAAATTATTGAATTTGACTGAACTGAATTTTTAAATTTGTCTGAGGAATTATTTTGTCTTATTTGGACAAAAGAATAAAAGTTTATAAAAAAAATCATAAATAAATCCAAAGAACGATTAAACAATTTTCAAGAAATTTTATTTTGTTTAAAGATTAATTTCGCTTGGTTTTATGAAATAAAAGCAACAGTAAAACTCCGACATTTGCACGCCCAAGATTTCTTTACGGTTATGGAAAATTTTCGTTTATCAGAACACGTTTAACATCGGAACCAAGAATTTAATCGTAGGAAATGTGCCCGTTTAAGGCAAATGTCTGCCTATGTCTGCAAAAAGGACTTTCATTGTATTTGTTCTGTTTAACCCAGAGAAGCCCACACGAATTCGACGATTCCTATTGACACAATGCTTTTCCTATTGACAACAACTCTTGTTAGAATGTGATTAGTTTTTTTTACTAAATAGCAACAGGCAAGAAAAAGTTCTAGCGCAAATAAATTTAACGAAATATAGGAGTACTATATTTAGTACATTAGGCTTGTCTGGGCTAAATAAATGTTCTTTTTATTTTATTCGACCATTGTCTAATAACGAAATTTCAAAAAATCTCTATATAACAAAATGTTTTTCGTTTGCCCAGCAATTTTGTTATGTGGAGGTTCCACTGTATATGTATTTCCTTTTTTGAGACTTTCAGATATGCATTACCAAACAACGTTCACCGATAATACCTTCGATAAGTCGAAGTTTGACTGTATTTCCGACTAGTAGGTAATGTATAAAAATTCCAAAAAAAACGTGATAATAAATGGGAAAGTACTATTATCTGAGTTAAAATACATGTAAAAAGAAAAATTTGAATGGCTTATGGAAAAATGCCTATATTGCTATTACACGGGTATTTCTAGTATGCTTGTTATCCTAATAGTGAGGTTACACATACTTGTTAAAATATAAAAATATTTTTTAAAGGTTTACGAAAAAAAAAATTCTATATTTTCATTAGAAAAAACATTCGTCTTACATAATTGAGTCACAATTTTATCTTTTAAATCCGGTGCTATAACTTCAAACAGAATTTAACCCAATTCCATTGAAGATAAAATGAAGGAGAAAAAACGATGAGTAAATAAACAGACGATTCTTATAGATTGTCATAAATATTTTCTTTCCAATTTTTGAGTTTTGTTTGAGTCGGAGGCAATTTTAATCTAAAAAAATCTTCACAACATGTCAACAAGGTCATAGAGGCAATATCATGGAATCCCTGTTTCTACGTCGCCACTTGCACGATAAATTTAAAATGTTATCTTGCTACAACTTTTATCCATCTGTTCCAAGTTTTAGGTTTCTAGCTCAATACTTTTTCTTATTTTTGCTTAAACAGTGGTTTGGGCTTGGCTTTTGCAAATCTAATACATAATTGATCGTTCATTAATCGTGTAAATCAGCTGTCACAGATAAAAAACCACAATTTTATTGCATTTTGGCTGCACCAAACTAAAAAACAACCCAATAATCCCATTTACTTTGCTATCACCACAACCAATCATATTTGATAAATTAGTTTAAATTTAGAGCCAATCCCATGGCAAAAATTTAAATTCGAATCGTTGAATTGCGAATCCCAATGAACTCATCATCACAATCATTTCAGCATATTCATCAGCATATGATCATCATTGGCGCAATTCACTCGACTTGGCTCCACTCAGCGTCAGCTTAGATCGCATCGTGATGGGATGGTATTCACGCTTTGCCTATAATGCTTCTGATATTACCTTGCCATCACACAAACGTAAATTAAAAGAGGAATATAAGTGTTGAAAAAAATCTCGAAAAAATGCTATAAATCACGCCAAAATTTATGAATTGTCTTGTGTCTTCTGTAACTATTTCCGAGATTTTAAAATCAAATTTTATTCAAATTTTCGAGTTTTTTTTAAATAAAAAAACGAGCTGACGAATTACTGGAACGGCGATTCCTCCACTTCTACTTTTGCATAACTTAAGCCGGCTGGATCTGCTAAACTCGATTTGATTGCGGATTGTGCTCATATTGCTGCGATAGTGGCCGCAGAGTTGACCGATTCAATTGGTGGTGATGGTGCTCCGCTGGGCTCACATGGAGCTAATTCGGTCTTGGCTTTTTTTCTCTGTATTATTTTAATTTTTCTGACGCGGCGCACGATTCAGGCTATGACTCACCAAATTTTGATCTGTGAACTCATACTTTTTGCAGAAAATTAATTCCTCTGACTCTTTGGCGGATTTCTGACTCGTCGTTTCTTCTTAAGTTAACCAGTGGTAGCTGAAAGTCATCACTTCTGAAGATTAACGCAATACTTATTCAAAAATTTGTAAAAAATGAATACTATTCCTGTACAAGTCGTAGAAAAATATCCTATAATATAATACGAGGAATGTCTGTCTGCACAAGCGATCTCGAAAACCCGCCTAACGATTTTCACGAAACTTAGTGGTTAGGGATTTTCGGGGATAAGGAATCGATCACCTCTGAAAAAATTCCCCTCGATACCCCTCGCCTGGTATCTTCGAATTGGGTGGTCTGATCTTAATGAAACTTTACAGTATTACTAAGGGGTCTAAGAGCTTTCGATTTTTCCACCACAAACCTGACTTTTCCCTCCCCTCGATACCCCTCGCCTGGTATCTTCGAATTGGGTGGTTCAACCGATTTATATGAAATTTTGTTATCGCACGTTAGTTTTAGTTCTAGCTTTCTAGGTCGAAAATTTAAAAACTCTGGAAAAGCTCTGTAAAGATAATGTGAACTTGATTTTTCCCCAAAAATCAGCAAAAGTAGAATTTTGACGTCGCCGAGCATGGCTCGGTCTTCCTGGTACTTATGTATAATATGAGGAGTTTGACATTAATCGCACATTAAAACTTACTGTTTGCAAGACCCAAACCAATATACTGGAACTACGTGACAAAATAGACAAGCTGATTTTTACAATTCCGTTTGCGAAAAATTCAATAGTGCTAGTCCCTTCTCGTTTAAACTATTTTCCAAGTTGTTATTGAGTCTCTCCAAAAGAAGTTTCTGCTTCCACATTAGGATATGGCCCTGGCGACATTAAAAGGTATAAGGGACCGCCACCCTGGATGTACCACAATTAGTTTTATTTTGTTGAAAGGGATTAATGGGCGATACCCTACAAATAAACATTCACCTCGCCCAGCGCTTAAACTCATTCAGCCAAAATGTCAAAAAAAACATGATTTTTGGAGTATCTATAACTTTGGAGGGGCTGCGCTCCGCTTCGCGGTTCATCCTCCACTTGACCCTTACTAACTTATGAAATTAAATATAAGCGAGATATCACACTGGCCATCAGCTCCTTCAACTGAGTGATCCCGACATCAGTTGCACATGTAATCCAATGGCGCATGGCACACTGCAAAAAATGTGCAGCTGACTTTTTTGAACTGACCTAAATGTAGCTGATATCAGGAACATGTCGGGTAGTTTCTAATGTCATTTTTGTTAGATTAAATAAAATAAGAGGATAATTTTCAATATTTTTTTCGTCTGGCGGTAATAATTGTCATCAGTAGCACAGTTTATTAAGGTAGCATGACTACTCTCTAGGTTATAGGCTCTCTACTTCATATAATGTTGACTTTAAAATAATTACTAGTTGGGGACATCATAAAATTTTGACAAGTCTGTTTAACTATTAAACTTTTGAACAAGGGAAAATAAATACGATGTCCATCGAATAGGAGAAATTAAACACAGCAATCGTACAAGCTGTAGAAAAAGGTAGATGCTTGTACGATTGCACATATTCAGTTTTTTAGCAGAGAAATAAGGAGGAGTTCTTCCTCCGAGTCCGACATTTTGACGTTTGAGGTCAGTTCAGTGTGCCAGGTCAACTGATCGAATCAGTTCCTGCAGCTGCGCGACCTGATGTCGGGATCACCCAGTGAAC
The DNA here is from genome assembly GCA_964034945.1 of Chrysopilus asiliformis. Taxonomy (NCBI): domain Eukaryota; kingdom Metazoa; phylum Arthropoda; class Insecta; order Diptera; family Rhagionidae; genus Chrysopilus; species Chrysopilus asiliformis. The sequence goes on from OZ035960.1 coordinate 56,408,974, forward strand.
AAAAAATTTCTTATTAAGGCATTATAAAGGCATTATCTTAATTTATCTTAATCTTTACCTTATTGTTGCCTTATTTTTGTATAGGCCATTTCCGCGTATATAAGGCCTTACTACTAAGGCAAGTTGAATTTATTATGTCCGTCCGTCCGTCTTTGGCGCGGATTGCGGGCGCACGGATTGAGCTAGAGACTTGAAATTTTGAGCAGATCCGTTTTTCGTAAAATGCGAGGCCAAGTTCGTTAATGGGCAAAAATGGACCATTAGGGGGGTACCCCCCATACAAACGAAAATGTTTTTTGCGAATATCTCAAAAACGGTGCATCTTATCAAAAAAGTCCAAGAACAAAAGTTATTTAGGGTATGATTCTACATAAAACTCCCATACCTCAAAATCCGATTGGAATAAATTTTAAAAAATCTTATTGGAAAGTTTGACTTCAAAGTGGAATTTTGGTACAACTGTTCGAACTTTGATACGAATTTCACCATACGGGTTTTCAATAATTGCCAGATTTGCAATTATAGCTTTTGTTATGTTTAATTTTGTTTTTACATATTTTAAACTTTTTAATTTAAAATTCAAAATCAGTTTAGTTAGCATAAATATGTTAACGTAAAAAACTTTATAAATTAAACCCTAATTTTCCAGTGCAATGGTCGATTTTTTAACAGAATCAAATTTATATTTCACTTTAAACGATGAATTTTTGTTGTCTGTGCCACAGTTCTCTTAGATAGTTTTGCTTTGAAGTTTTTCTCTCGGATTTACTTTTTTCCAATCTTAGCTGCTGATTTTCCAAGCGATATGACAAACACAAGTTATATACTTAAAAAAAATTTAAATGATTTTTTTGATATTTCCGAATTAAAGGTAGCAGAATCTAAATTCAATCGGCAAGAAGTAACTAAACTAAATCTAAAATTCACTCGAAAAGAAGTACAAATCATAATTCAAGGCGTTGGAAGAGGATTTACCCAATGTTTAGAACTTTCTCTTTTAGCACGCTCTTATGAGCTTCTTAAATTTCATATTTTGCTTGGATTACAGTTGTTTTCTGGTGAAAAGGATGTGGAGAAATAGAATTTCATGAAATTTCTCTGCCCAGCTCTGAAGAAAATCTCATTTTGGTTAGACTTCACGGAATAAAAAAAACGTTAATTGAGATTCGGCGTTATAAACAATGCTTAAGATAAAAAAGTTTTTGAGAATAATATATTTTAATTAGAATGATGGAAAAAATTCTCACCAGAATTTTTGTGTATGAGATTTAACCCCATTTATGACTCAATGTTATATTGATTTATTTCCTCAGCGATTGGTTTTGTGTATTAAAATGATGTGGAACGTGCAAATACAGTGAAACCTGTCTAAGCTGGAGCCTGAATAAGTCGAAAACATGCCTTACTGGAAAAAATTTTCTGGTCCCGTGCGAGTCCAGTTGATACAGATTTCACTGTATAGTGGTTTTACCATATAGGATATAAAAATGAAATCAAAATACGGCTTTTCGTTTACAAATTGCGAAGTAAAATTGCGACTTACATCTTGATTCTGATAAATTTGACACTTGAAAAGACACGAACTTGTTACTCCGCCATAGTTTTGCGCAATCACCATACAATCATTTTAACACAAATTTTGTTGATTAAATAGTTGTGTACTTGAAATATTGTCCAAATATTGACAAATAAAATGAGAAAACAAACGTAATTCCAGCTCAGTTGGTTCGTGTAATATCTGTCGTATCGCAACTCTATAAGAATATTGTCCCTATTTTATTCACAAAAAAAGGTTCTAAAAAGGTGTCTGAAGCAAGCAACAGGTAGCTCCATTTTTTGATCATTTGTGTTAAGTTTTGGTACAGAAATAATCACTTTTTCGACGGGCACAAGAATGGTGCTGTGCAGCAGCTCCCTCTACATTAACACGGTGATCTGGTGCTAGAACTATGCAGTTCCTGGGGATACTTCCTACTTGAAAAAATGAAGCTGCCTCCTTCCTGCAAGCCCATCAGTTACAAAATGACAGATCCAAGCAAAATTTTCCTTAAATAACGTATAACAAATACCTTAAATTAATATCTAACGTAATTTTCTCGTAATTGTTTTTCTAAAAACCTTGGTGCACTTCAATATTTCGTTCCATGATCGAGTTTATTAGTTGGTAATGATATAATTTTTTTTAGTAAAACCATACTCATGGCGTATTGAAAACCAGCTTTAATGGTAATCACGTCCCCAAATTTTTGAAATTAGGTCTACGTCTCTGTGAATGCAGTCGTTGACTTGCGGGTGAACATGATAATAAAAAATATTTTTGTTTTCATTTCTCCTCTTTTATTTCATGTTTTGATTAATTGTTGGTTTTGTTGTTGTTGAATAATTTCAATACTCAGACCTATGTGCCACACCATAATAGAATAAATCAAATTCATTAATCTTTCTTAACAACACAACACTACGATGAGTCCAATATAGCGTTGATCTTTTTCTTCTTTCTTAACATTTTTCCCACTTCAAACTCCAACTCAACTTCTTACCGACTTCGATTTTGGCTGTAGCTTGATCTGTGATTGTATATTTAAGGTTTATTCGAAGTTTTATTGTTAATATCGTTTTTAGGCAAGGCAGCACTCCAACTCCAAGCGTTTTCAATGATATTTTGTTGATTTCATCCAAGCCAAATCCGTCAGTCAGTCAATTTAGTAAAAAGATTATGACGAAGGGAGGGGATAGGTTAACAACTTCACATTTTTACTTGGATAATGATTAAACTAAACAAAGGTAACTTACCTTTTTCCATTTACATGAGTATGTATCGATAGTAGGTAAATGATTTTGTCTCTGTTTAATTGTGTAGAGGTGCTCTAACAACTTAACCGATAGAACTACTACTATTAAAAAACAGCCTTACGCAAAGCTCTAAATTATCTCATTTAGTTGTAATTGAAAATTTTACATCAAGAAAGTAACAATAATGATATTGAAAACGCGGTAAATCAGCTTTAGGAATTTTACTTCTATACGAGGTCGGGCTAAAAAGTAATCGGTCTAGGTTTTTTTTCGGCAAAACTCATATTTCTTCTCAACATGGCATTCTTTGAGGGCTATACACTTCGTCCAACGATTCTCCAACTTTTTGCTACTTTCCGAATAGTACGATTTCTCGCATGAGTTTTTTTTAAATAAAAATGGACACTAAAATGAAATTTTGTTTTATTTTATTTTTATCTTTCAAGCTACAACTAATTACAGATTTTATAATCCATTTAACATTCAAAAAGACGTGGTTTTGAATAAACCTCGGAAATTAAAAATATTTGAAAGTTCAAACAGGGTCGAAATTGTTGGTGTTCTAATTACCGAGAGTGCACTGTATTAAAATTTCAATTTCTGAAGTCCTCTAAAATCTCTGGCCGGCGAGTGTCCGTTTACGGGAGCTTTTATTGTAAATGCTTGACGTGTAAGTTTTCAGTTTTACTGCTTTTAAATAAAAAAAAAAGAAAATTCTAGAAAGCAGATTTTCTCGGAAAACTACAAATCGCGGATTGAGATTTATCGTTTACCAAGTGCCAAACGTAGTTTTGAGATAATCGACTTTTTTTCAAAAAGCTCTTGAAATTTCGCAAAAACGGCTCCTTTTTCTTTATTTTCTTGTAAAACTACAATATTTATCCTGAAACTAATTCCCGGCAACAGAGTTTCGTCGCAGCAATATTTTGTTATACCACCTGAAGAAAAAATCTCGCCTTGGGATATGGTACAAGATCGTGCTGAAATCGTATGAGAGTGAAATTGAAACTTTTTACCTTTCTTACGTTTTCGAGAATATCGGACAAAAAAATTCCAATTTGTATGGGAGATGGGGGAAGGAGTGGTCCGATTGAATTTTGATGCATTTAAAATTTCGTGGAATCATATTATAAACACTTTTAGTCTATACAATTTTTTCATAAAAATGAGCCGTTTCCGAGAAAATTGCAAAAATCTTTTATCTTTTGTTTAAAGCCTGTTCCATGCCAGATTTCAACTTTCTACATCGATTATATTTTTTTTTATGTTTTTACAACCTTTTAGTATATTTTTTAGTACAAAAAAAAGCTTTTTTTTAAATATGTTTTTTATTTTGCCATTTTTAGTCATTCTGTGTTTATGAAATCCAAAATGACGTCTTTTTATATCCTTGCCTTTAAGATATCTTTACGGACTTTTTGATTCCAGAATCAGATTCAGCGACTCAAAAATGTCCAGATAAGATTTTTTCCGGAAAATTTGAGGAAAAGGATAATTACGCTACCCTTACAGGACCTACCGTTATCCTCTCAAGGAGGAATTAGTGAAAAAATTAGATTACAAGATTTAACCCTAACAAACAAACAGACACAAAAGCAAGCTAAATAAGAGCTTTTAACCTTTAGACCAGTGCTCCGCAACCAGTGTGCCGCGGCACACTGGTGTGCTGGGAAATGATATTAGGTGTGCCGCGATAAACATTTCAAATAGCTATTTAATAATTCTTTCAGGATTTTTTTTTAAATTTTTTCATTATAAATATTTTATACACAAATTTTATTATATTTTCTTTGGTGTGCCCCGGATTTCCAGAAAAAAAATTGGTGTGCCGTATGCAAATAAAGGTTGCGGAGCACTGCTTTAGACTACCGGTATATTTTCCTCAAAATTATTGGTTTTGATTTTGAATATTTGTTATATATTTGCAATCTACATAGTGTGTTGGGCCAAGACATTAACTATCTTTTCATGGCGTATACTTTATGCTCCTAAGTAACCAATCTCCTTAATTATCTCGTACTCACTCCACATATCTTGTCACTCATTTTTTGCAATAATAGTTACTTTTTAAATAAAAATGTTATATATCAAAGAAACATTCGCATTCCACTCATGTGCCAAGACACTTCATAACAAGTAATTTTTAACGGAAAACCCCGAAATCTGACAGATGTCATAAAAGAATCAGGACAGTTCCGATTGGCGATTGAAATACATCAATGTATCCACAATATCTCCTTTTAGATAAACACGAGTCCGAAAAAGCGTGAGTACATACAAGATATATCCAAATATGTTCATAAGATATATTTCGCTATCAAATCCGGAAAAAGCGAAAGGCTTCTCCAATAGCATGTATCAAATATGTATTCCCTGGGATATGTTTTCCCAGTGGCTAAGTGGCTATGACCTTTTCATATCAAGTGAATAAAAAACTAATTTTATTTCAAAGGTATTTTTACAATAGTATGACTTTTAATAAAACGAAATGTGGATTTGATCTTAATCGCGTCCATCTGAAATACTCCAGATGTGTACCAAGGCTTTGAACTTTCCTATCTTTCAACTTTAACTGATATGATCGTATAGCGTCCTATTGCGATCTGACCAACTCAGTGGAGTTCTTCTATTCTTCAATAAATTTCCACTCAAGTAAGTAGTTTGCCTTGTTTACCCAAAGCTAAGCATAGTTCAACCGCTTTCAATCGTTCATATGCAACTCTAGGGTCCAACTATTTTTATTTATTTCTTCTATTTTTCGTAATAATAAGAAGTTTCATTTGAAGAGCTCGCCGAGACGCGGACCGAGTGGGTAATTGTAAGAAAAGTGAATGATTACATTATGGAGAGGCACAGCAACATAACGCAAGGTTTTTAGTTTCATTTGGATTTTTTCCATGCTTTTGAAATACAGCGAAAACTGAAACTAGAATTATTATCAGAAAAATCAATCAGAGAGCAGCAGAGTTACTGTCTTCGTCTTTATAATCATCAACATCCATATCATCGTGGTCGTAATAGAGGTCGCTACACGAAATTTCTGTAAGCTCAAGCCGTTCTTTTCTGACTTTTATCATTATCATTTTTTTATTGCAAAGTTTCTTTGTTTCTCAACATTTCGTTATAGTTTACTTTTTAGATGTGGTTTACGCGGAGAAGAAACAATTCAGTCGTCTTTTAGGGGTCTTGAAAAATTACCATTCTTTTATGCTGTATGTAGACTTTAAAAATGTGTGCGTGCACCGCATTAAAAAGTTGATCTGATATGCGTGTTCCTTCTAATGAAATTTTTTTGTTGCGTTTTTTACTTCAAGGTCTGATAATCAGCGGAAAGATTTTTAACGATAGACTTAAGAAATAAGATTTCATATATGATCTACAATTGAATTCCATCAGCTGTTAACATACGTAAATGTGAATCGCACTAATGAACTGATATTTCGCGGAATTTGCTAATAACATACTCCTATGAAAGAAATTAAATATCTGCTGTAATTTTACAATATGTGAACGGCAAATTCAAGTATGAATAAAAATGTGAACAGCATATAACTTTCTTATACCGTCTTCGCGTACTTTAATCTTTTGACACGATCCCACGTTTCGAATCGCCATATCTCAAGAACTCGTGAGTTATCGACTGATAGTAAAAAGCGAAAATATAGGGTTAATTTGGATGAAATAGTTTGCTAAAAAATTTGTTTATGTATTATTTACAACTGCACTGAGAAAAAATGGTTTACTTGAGCCAAGTTAATTTTTTGACAAGTAAACTATTTACCCCCGTAAACCAAACAGTTTTATCTATAAAGACATTTTTTACCAAGAAAAAAATGTGACATATGTCAGGTTTTTCGGTTTTAAGTAATGGATAACCGATGGGAAATATAGTAACTCCTCGTATGCGGTACCTATTTTTTCGTATTCCTTTATTCTCTCAATCAAGCGATTGATCCTAAAATAAAGATAATTTTGGGACAGTCCGAGTCCATCTGAGATAACCTTAAATTTTAAAACTAAACAAATATTGATTTTCACACTTAAAATGCAGATTTAAAAGCAAGATGCTCAAAGCTGTTTAAGTTAATAAAACAATAGGTATTTGATTTCCACTTTCATTGCAAACTTTCTTAAAAATAACATTTTCATATTTTAAATGCTGTTTAATTTTATTGCTTGACGTTCAGTAAAATTCATGGAATTAATTTTCCATACATTTTCAGGTCCATATTTTCAGGAACCTAACATGCGTTCGGATTGAACAGCTCTAAATGCTGTGTTATATCGTTTGCAAGAAAAAAAAACGTATATAGCCTGTAACTCCTATAGCCTGAGTAATGCACCTTTAATTAGAGTCCAGAAAGTAAGAGATCTGGGAGTCATCATCGATGATAAATTTCAATTTCAGTACCACATTGATTTAATATGTGCTAAGCTAACTCACGATTAGGGTTTCTTAAACGAAATTGTAAAGTTTTTAAAGATTTAACCTTAATTAAAACTTTGTATTTTACACTGGTTAGACCGATATTTGAGTATGGTACTATTATTTGGTCTCCATTCTACAATGTTCATATCGAAAGGGTAGAATCTGTCCAACGCAGATTTACCAGATTTGCACTTGCTAAATTTAATAGGTATTATCGCCATAATATGCCTTCATACTCGGTGAGATGCAAGCTTCTAGGAATACAGTCACTAGTTAATAGGCGTTTTGTGTCTTGCTCTCTATTCATTCACGATGTTTTGTCAGGAAGGAATGTATGTTCTGAACTTCTTTCTTTAATTAACATAAATGTGCCTCCAAAATCTCTTCGAAATACTTTATTTATTCACGTTTCATATCAATTACGGCATAGCTGAACCAATAACAAATTGTGCATTAAAATATAACAAAGTTCAGCATATTATTGATTTTGACTCTACGCGTCTAGTGTGGAGCTATATTTGCATTTTTTGAATTAAAATCGTTACTTATTTATTTTTATTATTATTATTTTTCTTCTTGTCTTGTCATTTCTTTCTTTCTCATTAAAAATTTTTGTGTATATTGTATATATTATAAGATATGATGTAGTCTGTAGTTTTTTTTAAACAGTAGATGAAATAAATAAATAAATATCGCGTTATACGAGTAGGGATGCCAACGATACCTCGATGTTTGAAAAATATCGAGTTTGAACCTCGATGTTGAACAGGCCGATATATCGAGGTATCGATGTTGCTATCCACGATGTTAGAACATTACTCTTCATAATATTAGTAGAGAAACTAATTTTAGGACTAGAGGGACTAGTTTTTAGATAAATTTAATATAACAACTCTACTTAAAGATTTGTTTAAATTTTCTTTGGTATCAATTTTCGGTTTCATCTTTCTACAAGATTTCGCAAAAAATACCAGAGCTAGCCATGAAATTTTACAGAGAAGTTTGGTCCTGATGTGGAAATCCGTTAACCGGAAGTAACCAAAACGGTGGCTTTTTAAAAACTACGATTTAGTTTTTTACGATTTATTCCGAAACTAAAAAATTTCCAGTAGTCTTATGTATTACAAAACTTGGAGACAATAAAATTTGCTACATTTATGTCTCTTACTAGAACTCCGTATCTCAAGCCGTTACGAAGATATGCCGGTACTTCAAAGAAAATAGTTTTTTGCGAATATGTCGAAAACTAACGGGTTTTTGGTGGGTGCACTCCACCCACAGTAGAGCATCCGCCCGGTGGCTAAATTATTTATAAAATTTAACTTTTTCAAAACATCGGAAAAACATCGAGGTATCGATGTTTTCAGGACGATGTTTTTTGACATCGATGTCGCCTTAAAAAAACATCGATACGAGGCACTAACATTTCATGATTTTATCATATGAAATTCCTGATTAGTGTAAATTTTAATGGTTAAAAGTCCAGCGTAGTCCAAGTGGTAAAGTACTTGACTCTTATTCCGGTGGTCGGTGCTTCGATTCCGGACTGTCGCACGCTGAGATTTAAGTCCAACTTGCTTTACGAAATGAGTAGTGATAGTTGCCGCTTGGTGTTAACGACATCATCGGTCTAGATTGCCATCACGACCTGCTGTTGCTGGTGGGTTGCAACGCTAAAAACTTACAAAGGTTGTAATCCATCTATGGTTCGCAATTCATGTAAAACTGTAGGTGCGAAGCAGGGAAGAAGTTGTTATAAGACCTCAATTAAGGAGGCCCAGACTCTTCGAGATCTGTAGCGCCTAGGATGATGATGATTTGTTAAAAAAAATGTTTTTTTTACTTACACTACCGGGGATCGAACCTAGGTATTCTATGTTACAAGTCTGGCGATTACTACAACCAGACTCAAGTAATATTGATGTGGTGTGCCACTGAGTAGTTTAATTCCAAGTGCCAAACAAATTTGATCAGTTTACCTTGAGCAGGCAAACTGCAGAAAAAAAAATTTAAACAAAAATTAATATTAAGAATAGTAAAAATGCCGGCAGTCTAAAGATTAATCAAGTTTCTATGTTAAAACGTAAATTCTTTCTATATATTCAGCAACTGTCCTTCGGTGAAATCTTTGCGGCAAGATATATCTCAGGAATAACCCACTTTGATCATTCAAGTGGGAAAAACCATACACTATCATGAATAAGTTTATTCAACATCAAATCATAGAATTGAAAAAGAAAAAAAAAACAAAATTTGATTACTAAAGTCGAAAGAGAGCTTTTTTAATTATGTTTTTCTTTGCTTATTGCCAACTTGTGTCTTGTTAGTATCAAATGGATATTCTAACTTTCTTTTGTTAAATCCGCTATCGGATGACAAACCATGCAAAACAAAGTACCTGGTGGAAGTGTACAAATGATGTACGAATTGTATATTCAGGATAATGGAATAATGGAAAAGAGATAATCGTTTAATCAATTTATACCACGAAAATTATATCTTAAAGTTCTGTACTTTGAAGGTAAAAGGCAGAACTTTAAGATAAAACTAGACTGTCAGCTAAAGTTGATTAACTAAAATTTTATAAATGATTTTTGGGATTTGTTTTTAGCAATGGCGTGCGGTGCCAAACTGAATAGATACTGCTAACTGATTAGACCCTTTTTATACCTATTCTAAAAATGTACATTTTCAAAGCTACATAAACGGTATTATTTGTGTTCAAAAACACCGTTTAACCAAATAATAATTGCCGAATTGATTGGAATTTTTCGTTATTATGGGAAATTTAATGGAAAACATTTCCACTTCGATTTTTGTTTTAATTTCTCAAAAAGTTTCCTTGTATCTCAAACTAAAAGCGAAACTTAGGAAACGCCCTCCCTACAAATTTATAAAAAAAATAGCTTTAAAACAATCAACAATATTTTTGCAGTTTTCCGTAAAAATCCCACATTAATTTTTATTGGATTTTGTTTCTGTTACAATAACCACCAATGCTATTTCTAATTCAATTCGTCCCTCTAAACCAGCTTTTCAATCAAAGTACTGAAAATCTCGATTTAAATATTTCATGGAGCAGAAAATTTATCAGATGGAGAACAAAAACAATTAAATGTTCTACATTTTTGTCTCTCATTGTAAATCGATACCTTTTATCATTCTCGAGATATCTTCAATAATGCAGGAATATGCTTCGCACTCAAGGCAATTTAAAGCAGCCGTACGAAAACACTGCAGATTTACTGCTACCTGACCTCTTTTTGTTGTTCACCATTTACGTCCATATGTGCAACAATATGCTCTGCACCGATAGCAATTTAAAGCAGCCATTGAAATTACAGAACATTTACTGCTTCCTGCATTTCATTCATAAAATTCCCCCTTCGCACCAAGTCTTTTGGCGAGCATTCCAGTAAATTGGTAACAAGTACTATGGGTGATGCGTATGTTAGGCGATGGTTTGATAGAAAATTCTCCCTGAGTGTTGGGGTATTGCTTTTTATCTGCAGGTCTGTATCTGTACTAGGGTAAAGAAAGTTTTCTCTTTGATTTAATTCAGTTGTTCGTTTTACATTTTTTTTATTTTGATATCTTTTTATTTGATTATTTTCTGGGAAATGATCAGTATGAGCCCCGCATCTTCCTCACCTTAGATCGAACGCCACTGGTTTTTAGTCTGAAATTGACTAATAAGTTGACTCATTTTTGCAAAATATACAATTAGATTTATTCTACCGGAAAAGTTTTAAAATTGATGGTTTTACGAGAGTCGTCAGCATGTTTTAACTGTATCGTTTTACCAAACTTTTAAAAATAATTTATAAACACTACAGTTAAAAGTATGGATTTATTTAGAAAAGGAACGTATTTTAAGATCGTAAGCTGTTATCAAAGCTAAGTGATCAAATTTTCTAAACAAAGATATTTTCTTTTTTTCTTTTTCATTTTCTGTGCAGCGCATTCAAATGAGATTAGTTCTTAATATTACAGCCGATAAAACCACTCATCACAGTGGCGTGTTAAGCGAAATGGTATAGTCGAAGTCGTGTCATGCGTTGGTAAAAAGCAATCACTGTCATCGGTTCGTAGCACATTTCTGATAATTTTTCTTTGTCTTCTCAGTTTGGTTCTTTTTATTTATATAAAATCTGGAAGTTTTAAAACCCCGATGGAATGATATCAGACACCATCGACCAAAAACCTCTTCTGCGCGCTGTATTGTCTCGATCTGAAAAACTCTCTTAGAGGTAAAAATAGTTGGGCTGTAATTTGTTAATTTTTGTGTGAAACTTAACAATAAAAATGCCTACGCTTGACGATCATGGAGCCCAGCTCCGTCATGATGTAATTTTCTTTCTTCCCTCCATTTTTTTTAATCGTTGTTCAAAGTATTGTTCACTTGCGCAACCATGGATATCAATCCATTCATCTGCTCGTTTTTCTTTCTTTCTCTTCTACCTAGGCGTTTAAAACCAAATCAAAATTAAAGTAAAAAAAACGGTGTAGATACAAAGGCGCACAAGTACTTAAGTTGATTGAGGTCTGAGTGCAAGATTTCGAATTGAAGTCAAATAAAACTTTTAGCTCAAAGCCGAAACTCAACCAAGCAAGAAGTTTTGGGAATTTCTATCAATGTTTTTCTTCTCTTTTTTTTTGTATTTCTTTGGTTATTTTATCATTTGCCTATGTCCAATTGGGAGGATCCCCCTAAGAAAATACATTTCTTAGCTTTTGTTACTTTCGATATTCGTTGAAAATTGGAGGATAATATCATCGGCTTTTGTTTAACTCTGTCAAGTTGATTAAATTTTAGACATAAATATTACTCTTCAGTCTAGAAAGATAAAATGTGTTTAGGTAAAATATAATTACAATAACTCAGCAAAATGTATTCATGTAGGGTAAAAAATTAAATTTTATTTACGAATATTGAGAATAACTATTGTGAATATTGAGAATAACTATTGCATAATAAAAAATTGAAATCACGTTGTTAGATAACCGAAATCAAGCTGTTTACCCTATTCTTAGCGTCTGTATAAGAACTTAAGCAAAACGCTTCAGGCTTGGGAATCTACCTGTTGATCTTCATTTAAAACTAATCGCACATAAAGACTGTGGATGAGTACTTTTGAGCTATTGGAAACACAGTGAAGCCACTAGAAATAAATAAATTAACCTCTCTAACCGAAATAGTGCGTTTTTTGTCGGTAAAGATAATTTTAAATATTTTGGACAACTTGTCCGCAGATGGTTATAACTCTACGATTTAGCATTTTCACGTCTTAGATAATCATGGTCGTGATGATGAATGATGGATCCCCCTCCTTAAGTTCAAGATGAAAGATTCGACTTTATTTGGTATTTTCTTGTCTAAATCTTGTGCCGCCTTTGATAGTAAAATGGTCAAATAATGACATTGACTTGTTAAATGTACCGCTGTATTGGTGCAAAGACAAAGTATTACTTGCAAAGAAATCTGAGTTTGTAAATTAGGATTTGTGATTATGTATATAGAAAGACGGAATGAATAAAAATCATAAATGCCATCAATAAAACCGTAGTCGGGGCGTGAAGTTTCTTAAAGAAGAAAAGAATTAAATCGAATGCGGAGCCATAAAGTAGGCAGTGGGTTGAGGGGATGCTTTGTGTAATAGTAGAAGATACCCGATAAAACGTTAGCCGTGTCAAAAGCGCTTTCTCTTTCGTGTAATTTTGTAGCAACACCTAATGGCAAGCCCTACAATTTATCTTGTTTTGATCGAATTCAAATATATATAATAACGCGCAACGGAAATCAACTTTTTTTTTGTGTTTTTGTTGTTTTGTCATACTGTTATGTAGGTAGCATATTTTTTTTAGTATTATTATTTTTTCAATTCAACAACGCTTTGAGGTATTGGTAATAAAGTCTTGATTAGTTGCCAAAAATTATCTACAATCAAGGTATTTTTTTAAAACATCATTCAATAATATAAGTTTAATTTGAGCAACAATATTTTTACTATCGTATGCGCTAATTTTTTTTTATGTTTGCTAAAAATTTTACACCGCATAAGTTTTTTTGCAATATTGAACCGTTGAGAAAAAAAATGAACCGTTTTCGAGTTGGTCACAAAAATTGTTTCGATTTTTATGGGAGAGGATGGAAGGAATAGTCCAATTCAATATTTATGTATGGCGGAGTTATGTAGAATCATATTCTAAGCACTTTTCGTTTAACCTAATTTTTCATAAAAATAAGCCGTTTTCGAGAAAATTGCAAAAATGGTTTTACATTTGTATAGGAGAGGGAAGGGGTGGTTCGATTTTTTCCAATATCGGGAGAGTTTTTTTTTATAAAATCCTGTTCTCTGTCAAATTTCAAGTTTCTATTTCAATTAGTTCTTTAGTTTGCAACATTGCACCCACTTATATTCATCATATTATGTAAAAAAGGGTTCATCTCACCGTTAGATGGGTTAAGCTGTTTTAAAAAAAGCTTTTTAAAAAAAATAATTTTTTTTCTGAAATGTTTTTGTTTTGGCTGCTTACATGGGATTGTGGGATGAAATGCAACATTTGTAAGCGAAACAAGAGCTAAATCGAAATTCAATTCAAGTTGCATCGAAATCTTATGAAGCAAGTCATGCATCGTATAACGACGCGAAATTTTTAAGTGGGTAGGAGCTTTTTGAATGTTCCCAAAGAACATGCTTTTTGGGTATATTACGCCTACTTAAAACGTTATAACTTTTATAATTCTGCAAAATTTGTAGAGATATGCTTGAAAATATGTTACTTTATATGTTACTTTATTCGATTGTTGTATAAAACTACAAAAACAATATCCCAAAGCAAAATAAGGGTTGTATAGTTAGAATCATAGCGCCACCACATTTTTTTGATGAGAAAACGGAAGTTGAAATTAGGAAACGACAGATAATAGATTTGATTCATTCAACGTTTTTCCTTTTATTTGTTGTTCATCTAATATGAAGCATTAGTAATAAAAATGCTTGAAATAAACATTTCTAATCGATATTCTCTACTTGGATATCACCAAACTTACACGAACAAACATTTGGAAACTGTCACAATCGTAAAATATATTTTCACACCAATATAATAACCAAAATTTAAAAAAAAAACTACACGGTAGGGACATTTTTTTGTAGTCTTAGTATTTGGAAATCCATCAAGATCTACTTTTTCTGATACCGAAAATAAATTTAATAGTTCGATAAGTAATAAAAGAAAACTGAATAGTATCAGTAAATTTAAAATGAAAGTTTTAGTGGTGAATAATGCCTAAAGATAATTCTCTGTGTCGGGTGCTTCATTTGTGCTCCTCGTACATTTCTATAGGATGTAGGAAATAGAGGTAATAAACAGACATATAATTCAAGTGCTTTCGATATTGGAAAATTTCTTAGAAAAGTCATAAATGTTAGCACAATATTCAATTTGTTATACTACCACACGTTTGGCCAGTATTGTCAGTTGGAAAGATTACATATGTTTGCAATATTTTGAATTAAATTTGTGGATTGAATATTCTTCTGTTGGATACCAATCAACATTGTATCTGCGCAATAATAACAATTCCGATAAGGATAAGTTAACACGACGTCACAAAATCGCATTGCACTGATAAATTCAATTCTAATATTGAACAGCTAATTGGGGAATATACATCGTGGTCGTCATCGTGTTTGCCTGTGTCACTGTTCAAATTTTTTGTATTTACAGATTTATTATTTCTTTCTTTTATTGTGATGATTTTTCATTGTGGCAACGCTGTCCAAACATTGGAAAAAGTATAGCCAAATGAAATCAATTCATGGTGCGCGGATGCTGAAAAATTTTATTAGTCATACGCTGCGGGCGATTCTGCAGTTTTATCTAAAAATAATGCAACATCAAATAAATTATAATTTTAAGTGCATTTTACATTACATTAGCTCTGGTGTACGTAATCGCTTTTATGTTTAGATGCATGTGTGAGTTTGTTGCATTGCATTTGGGTTTTGATTCGTTGTGCACCGTTTTCTGCTAATTCTGGTGTAAATCTTTCTGTTTATAAAGCTCTCCCCGTTCCTATGTCTTGCAACACCATACTGCCATACAACCTCCTATTTCCCGATATACTTTCGTTCTCTTCTGTGGGTTTATAAGCATTTGTCCCCATTTCCAAAGCGAGTGATAGACTCTATCAGCTCGAAAAGTATCTACTTTTAACCCGTACGTTGCACTGTTTAATTTCATATTCAAAAAATCAGCTGAAACCGATCTCAGCCTTTTGCTGCAAGTAACATGAATTGTACATATTTGCCGAACACTAAGTAAGTCAACCGATTCTAAGTCGGTTTGGATAAAATCAAGCGCCAGGTTGCCTTTCATTCGTTGGTTGATAAACCTACTAATGTCTATACATTATGGCCGAGTAAAATATTTTTATTTCATACTAGTTTGAAATAAAATAAAGAGCCAAGCAAAAAGTATTCAAGAATTATGTCCATTTTAGACTAGTACTATGAAGCAATTGAACTGGACATCAAACATACGACGTGTGTAAAATACGACCAAACTACTTGTATGTATATTGCGTAGTTTGTTTTGTTCGACTTTTGCAAGGAAAACGCTCGTAACATGGAATACATGAAAAATCAGATAAAATAATTACATTGGTGTCAAAGAATCTGCTGATTCATTATTTTCTTAACAAATCGATTGCATTTTTGTAACATCAGAATTTACTGAATAAAATGCATTATGTGAATTTATTGTGTTCGTTTTTTTTTTTGCTTTTTTGTTGAATTAAAAATAAAACAAAACTTTCCATGAAAGGTAATATTTAACTTTTTAACCAGTGTTGTTTGTTAAATGTTATTTCGTTTTTGCCACGAAGAAATGCTGAGGATCGAAGTTTTCATGTGCAGTGAAAGCTCCCATTGACTGTGTTTACATTAGGACTCACTTTGAGGCCTTTCCACATTTTTCTGCCGTGTGCACACGGTTCGCTTTATCTGGATTCATAAACCGGTTTCATCAACAAAACTAAACGACAGGTTTCAACCACCAGACTCAAAAACCGGTTTGCGACCAATAATTTTAAGTGAATCTAAACTTCGTTCGCTCTTTTTGGTTTCCCTCCCCACTGCGTCCCTCACCCTCACGAATGACGTGCCGCCTCAAAGTGAGTCCTAATGTAAACACAGTCTTTGCAAACTCATCCGACATTTACCATAAACAGACACATTTCTTAAAATCAAATTCATGGACACTCCCAATATCCTTACAAAAATCTCGGGACTGATAACATGTATTGATAACATAAACTCAACTGCAAATATCGAAGTAATTATTTTAATTACTTTTACATTACTATATAATCACAGTGTGTTAAACTAATGAAATACCACAGTGTGTTTATTAAGATTAAACAAAATTAATTTTTAAATGTTTGTCTGTTCGTAGACCTGGCAACTTACTGCTCTTTTTCGTGAATCGGACCTTTAATTTTGCTCCCTCTCCAAATTTTCCAAAAATGTACCCAAAATTATCCACATAAGAATAAAATAACTGTTTAAACAAAACAGATTTAAAATTCTGGACTAGGAATAAATAACAGCAAATAATAACAAGATTCTGAATTTAATTTTTTTTGTAAAATTTACATGACATAAATATAGTAAAGGTGGTTTTTAGGCGTATTTAATTATATTTTTACAAAAAATTTCATAGCATTCTGACTTAAATAGTTTCGGGTCTATATGGGTTAAAACAATTTATTTTGCTTGGGTTCTTTTTCCAGAGTTTTTATGTAATAAATAGATTTTGTAAGCGTAGGACCTGTTTCTGGAGGTTATTTGCGATGACAGTTGTGGGTCAAGTATTGATTTTATGGTAAAAATTTGGGTATTTTTTTTACTGTAGAGCAAATTAAAGAAAACCTTTGTCCAGGAATAGATACACTAATGCACGATAATTCTGCAAAATTTCAACGAAATTGGTTGAATGGTTATTGAGTAATCGTTCTCACCGATTTTTGTTTTGCGATTAACTGCGTGCGTCAGCACTGACATTTGCACGATCGAAAAAGAAACCAAAGCATTCACTTTTACATGGATAACGAACCTTCCATTGAAATGCAACATTTGTAAAGTATTGTAATTCCGCCAGAGAAAGTGATAACAATTTTAACAGCAAGTAGTATTTATCACCGAAATTAGCGAAGAAGCACTAGGTACCGTCAGCGGAATTGAACTCTAAGGGAGATGTCCCACTGGCGCATCAGCTCCTGCAGCTGACTGATCCCGACATCAGGTCGCGCAGCTGCAGGAACTGATTCGATCAGTTGACCTGGCACACTGAACTGACCTCAAACGTCAAAATGTCGGACTCGGAGGAAGAACTCCTCCTTATTTCTCTGCTAAAAAACTGAATATGTGCAATCGTACAAGCATCTACCTTTTCATACAGATTGTACGATTCCTGTGTTTAATTTTTCCTATTCGATGGACATCGTATTTATTTTCTCTTGTTCAAAAGTTTGTTAGTTAAACAGACTTGTCAAAATTTTATGATGTTCCCAAACAGTAATTATTTTAAAGTCAATATTATATGAAGTAGAGAGCCTATAACATAGAGAGTGGCCATGTTATTTTAATAGACTGTGCTACTGATGACAATTATTACCGCCATTGAAAATTATCATTTTATTTTATTTAATCTAACAAAAATGATATTAAAAACTATCCGACATGTTCCTGATATCAGCTACATTTAGGTCAGTTCAAAAAAGTCAGCTTTGTGTCCCAGACATGCAGCTGCACATTTTTTGCAGTGTGCCATGCGCCATTGGATTACATGTGCAACTGATATCGGGATCAGTCAGCTTCAGCAGCTGATGGCCAGTGGGACATCTCGCTAAAGGTTTTAAGGCTAGGTGCAATACTGATTTTTAGTTTAGCGCTGTGAATTAAAGTAGGACTAGTATCACGTAAACCGCGGTGTTTATTTCGGTATTAAATGACACAGTCTGCACGCAGTCAATGGCTTACAGCTATTGTGAAAAATTTATCTACATTGAATTTTTATACAAACTCTCAAATTAGTTTGCGTCAAATATTGCAAATTAAAAGAATAGGATTCCCTTATACAGGGACATTTCCTATTACCAAATTCATGATTCCATTATTATACCTTAAAAGGTATAATCGAAAAAATGACGTAGGTGAAATACCTCTCAGGATATGTAACATATTACTCAGAAAAACTCGTTCATATAAATAAACGAGTTTTTCAAAAACTTCACGAAAACGGTACACCGAACCAAAAAGTTTTCAAAGACAATACTATTTAGAATATAACTATACTTAACTTTCCAATACATTAAAATTTAACCGGATCTTTCTTTCGTCCTCTCCAAAACGGTTCATCGTTTCTAAAAGTTTTCGTATCAAATAGTATTTGGAATAGAATTATATTCAGATAATACGGACCTTTCTGGACCCCAGAGTAAAGGGCATTTCGGAGGAGGTTGCGGTAGAGAGGGAAGACGCAAAATGGTTTTAGAGACCCGTTTTATTTCAAATTTTCATTAAATTTCGTTTTTAAATATCTCTCTTTTGCGAGCCATTTGAAAAATATATTCTTTTTTTCATTTTTTGTTTATATTACCATTTATGAAAAAATGAAGAAAGACATTTGGAGTTTCGAGCTTTTGTCAATTTTTTTCTCCACATATAAACAAATGCAACATTTCCTTTTGACAAATAAAGGCTAGACTTTAATTTAGCGGAAAATTTATTTCCGCTTTAAGTAAATATTCCTGAGTAGCCTACACAGAAAAAAAAGATTAGTTGAACTCAGCAAAAGAAATGTTTGAGTTTATCGAATCTATTGTATGATTATTGGTCATACAACACATTTTATGATGTTCCCAGCCATATTCTTTAGAGTTCACAAATTTAAATTAAAGAAAACACAAAATATATTTTGTTAATCATACAATTTAGCAAATATGCAGCGTTTTCTTTCTCCCTCGAATGCGAACAGAGTAAGCATTCGAAGTAAGCGAACAGAGATGAACAAATAAAAACGAAAACATCTGAGTGAACAGAGATGAACAAATAAAAACGTAAACAGAAACGAACGAGAAAAATCTAATGGCGATAAATTAATGGAAACTTTTTGTGGAGTATTATTTGATAATGGACTTTTCTTCCGATTGCATGTCGTGATTTTAGTTGCCATGAAAATTTTTCGACAATATTGGATCTGAAATTTAAACAGATTTTAATGGGCCATCAAATTATTTTGTTTTTAATGAAAAATTTCTTTAATTTTATTTTACCGGTCAAATTTATTTTTTCTTTTGCAATGAAATTTTGATGCCAATAAAATTGTGCTGTTTCAAAAATGTCTCCTATCTATTTTTTATGCAATATCCTTCAGTCATTCGCCTGAAATAAGAAATTTAATTCTCGAAACGAAATCGTTTCCATCAAATGTCAATGGGAAATATGGCGGCTGAAGACATCAACTTTTTTTTCTTTTAACCTCACAAAAATGCAAAAGTATGAGTTCACACTGGTAACCTGTCCCGTATTCACGCAAAAAAAAAACATGTTCACCATCAATAAATCACACTTTGGTATATCAATTAATTTAAACAGTAATGTAGTTTAATTAAATATTTGTTATTGTTAGTATATTGGTTGAGTTTCATAATTTGTGCTCATCCAATTCACATTGTATGAAATTTCGAATCGTTTTTTTCTGTGTATGACAAGCTATGAAACACATTAAAGCCGTTCGTGTTGCAAATGTACCGTTATATAATGATGGCTGCTTATATTTGGAGAAACCGCAATTTTGAAATCGCGTTTGGAAAATGAATAATCCGATAGAAACAAAATTTTGTGTCGATTTTTTAACCCTAGCCGATGATATTTTAGTCATGTATTCTGTTACTAAAAAAACCATTCACACAAAATTTTGTTGCAATCGGATGATTCGTTTGGAAGATACAGTGCGATATTTTCAACTTCGAGTGGCTGCTATTTTGTAACGATACATTTAATGTGTTCCATAACTCGTCGCAGGCTACCCACAAAGAAACAAAGAAATTACTTTCGACTATTATCTTTCACCAACTTCATTGAACTTTTTGTAACACTTGTTTTATGTCCTTAAAAACTCGCTCAGCTCGATTCGTAGTCATCCCAGAATGGATCCTATATAATTTGGTGTCGCTGATTCCGAACCCGGCTGTGGTTTTGCTGTATGAGTTGTTTCAACTTATTGCTGAAAATGCCAAAGGTTTTTTTATATAATAACATAACTCATCAAAATTAATAGAAGTACCTTTTTAATATTACTGGACAACTGTTTTTGCTCCAATTGCATTCTTTTATTTAAATTTGTACAAAATTAACGTTTTTCGTCTCTCCATGTTCTTATGTAGAAAATTAAAGTGCTTAGTTTAGAAACACAATAAAAAAGAAAATTTAATTTAAAAAGTCGCAATCAGCGAATTGTATGACTTCTGTTGGTAATTAAATTTGTACACGGTCACAACTGGTTTTACTAACAAATAGCAGGTAAACAAAGTGTGTGTTTGCATTACAGTCGTAAAATTTATTTGGTACACGCAGTGTATATGTGTGTCACTCATCAAAATAATTTCTTAGGAAATTCGTTCATAATTTTATGTTCTTGTCAGCAGTGCCGCGGACTAGATAATAACCTCCGGGATAATAATTATGTCTGTAAAAATGACTTTATGCTAACAAGTTATTTTTAATTATTTTTTGTCATACTTTTTCCATTTTAAAGATATTTGTAATAGAAAATATTATTAAGTAGTTTAAAAAATTGAACTAACATATATATTTTATTCTAAATTTAAATTAAACGAATATTGTATTTTCAAGTATCAGTCCAAAGAAATACATTACGATTTTTTAGGTTTGATCTTCCGACTTGTTATGGGATATAATTTTATACGTGGCTGGCTTTGCTGTAGCCTATCCTGTCAACCCAATTTTGCTAGATTTTCGATCATTTTGGGTCATATTTCACTAATAGCTCGATGAATATTGTGCTTAAGTGCCTGAATTGTTTTTGAATTGTCAGCGTCTTTAACAGCACCCCACAAAAAAAGTCCAACCGCGTCAAATCGCAGCTCCGCGGGAGCAAAGCAACATTACCGAAGTGACTTGTGCGCAAAAGATCGATTGTTGGATGGCTTATGTGGCACGTAGTGTCATCCTGTAAGAACCAGAGCTCGTCCAAGGCCAATTTATCAATTTCTGGCCAAAAAAAAAATCGATTATCATGCCTCTGTAGCGCTCTCCGTTGACCTTAACGTTGTTTCCATCTTCGTCTTCGAAGAAAAATGTACCAATAATACAGCCCCTACAAAAAACACCAAATTGAGGATGCATTTATTTCTCTACGACTACATTTAGGTTTTACGTTCCCCAAATACGGCACTTTTCCTGGTTTGCATAACCACCGAGATTAATATGTACCTCATCCGAAAATCTGATTTTTTTAGCAAAAACAACGTTAATTTAAAGCTGTAGTAAAGCTCAAGTAGAGCTGCGATAAGTGGTCATTTTGTTTTAATTCCTGGATAAGTTGAACCTTGTAAGCGAAAAATCCGAAATATTTACGGAGAATTCTTCTCAGGTTAGTGCGTTCAGTTGCTGAAATATGTGGCGACTTGACGTTTTCGAGTTTAGGTACACACTTTCAGCAAGCAGCACTAGTTTTCTCGAAGAACGCGTAGTTATCTATTATCTATTAACACACCAATCTCACAAACTTTCTTAACAAGCTTGTGAACAGCAGGCGCGGTTTCTGCATTTTCAAAATTCGTACTGTTTTGGCAACACACTTCGGATTTTTCGCTCACTTGAGAAATAAATATTTAGTATTTCCGAACGTTGCTCAAGCATTTATTTCGTGCCGCGGAGAAATCTATCGATATTTATAGCGCCTTAGTGTTCACAATGTCGAAATAACACGTAGTTCAAAAAGAAACCAGCCGATGACCCACCCTTAAGTTATATCTCATAACTCCAGAGTTGTTTTAATTCAAATATCTGTTCTAATGTGTTTGAGCCGAGTATTGAAGGAAAAACGGCTACAATTCGAGCAAAGGCATGACAGATTTGCAGCACAACAGCGCACAGCCACATGTTACTAATGTCGTTAAAACCTACCTGGAAATACTGAATTGGGACGTCCTACCCCACCCGCCGTATTCTCCAGACATCGCCCCTTCCGACTACCACCTGTTCCGATCGATGACGCATGCCAAACCATCCGTTCTTTTGCAGAGACTTCCGTTCTTACGCAGAGACCAAAAATTGGGTCGATTTGTGGATCGCCTCAAGAGACGAGCAATTATTTCGACGCAGAATCCATATGCTGCCAGAAAGATGGGAAAAATATTTTAAAGAATAAATACGTAAGCATTTTTCCACAAAAAAGCCTCAAATTTTTGAAAAAAAACGGCTGTTTGCCATTTTTACTCCCAATATGTTTTTGTCATTACAGAATCGCGGTGATTAAAGTTTATCATCATATATTTCTTATAATTAAGAAATATTAGATATTTTCCCATTAGTAAATACTTGTATAACCATGATACAAAACCTTGGTATTCGGGGAGTCATAAAACAACACACTTTTTTAGCTATGAGAGGTTGAACAATAAAGCCGCCCTGAATGCTTCACGGAATTGTGATATTAAGCCGCATGCATAAAAATGAGCATGTGCTTATACTCCACGTTTTTGGTGCAAATTCTCCAATTTTTGTGAACAAATGTTGTTTATTTGTGAACAAATGCTGTAGGAGTTTATTGTCAAATGCGTTTACGCAAACTTATTTGTCCACTTTTATTCATACAAACTTGAAAATATTCTCCAATAAAATAAAGTATAAGCATATGCTCATTTTTATGCATACGGCCCATTATAACTCGTTTCGGACTATATAAAATCACCCCCCACAATCTCTTGAGCGTAGTATGGCTTATGTTTCTATGAATTTTCAATTCGCTCGCTTGTGGTCTTAATGGTATGCGCAGTTGAACAAAGACGCTTTTAAGCTCTTTGCAGTGCTCCTCATCCATGAATTGAACACACGAACCAAACACATTTAACGATGGCGATGGATGACGGTGACGTTTGCTTGGCATTAAGGCAAACGACATCAAGCGAGGTTTATTTCAATCTGACGCCACTATTTATACTTGGCTCGCAATTGATAAACTATACGAGATGGGGCTAAGCGATAAGATAGTCAGCCAAACGAAACGACATGCTGTAGGTTGTTTCGGTTTCGATTTGTTTTTTTTTTTGTTTCGCGAATTTATCGCTCCTAACCGCATTCAATCCGAATCGAAGGAAGGAACGAAGCGCAAAGTTTTGTGTATTGTGTGCAACATGGTGTTTCTTTTTGCCTCTTATTTCAGTTTACGTTGGATAAAAGGCGAAACACCATTCTCAGCCCATATTCCATATGTCCATTTACCCCATTTACCATCAACATTCTCAATCTATAGTATTTGATAGCATGCATCTATAGACCGGAATCTCAGCCAGAATTACTGCTAACGTACCACACATTTGAGGGGAGCTGCACACTTGTGCAGTTTTGGTTGGCAGCTGTGGCGGATCAACAGTAAAAGATCTACTGATAGGCAGAGTAACTGAAGGAAAACCATTTAAACTTTCGATAGGGACACCATACAGATCTACATATGTGGTATTCTCTGCCTCTCTGACCACTGACCTACTGCTGTAGTTTCTGTCTCATCCAAATGGTAGAGTGTAGTCGATATGCAGTTAAATCCCAGCGCTTGCAATTAGTTGAAAGGAACTATGAGAAATTTTTGTTATTTTGATTGATAAACCAAGTTTTCAAAATTGATAATTTTGGAGCGCCGTGTCACCACCCTTTGTTGGTGATTTCCGAATGAATCTTGGTAAGTTTTGCTCCTTTGATAGGAGGTATTTCCGATAGCAAATTATTAATTTTTAAATATCTTTTAGCAAATTTGCGGATTAATTTTATTTGATGTAACACACAAGTACTCTTACCAAAAGGCTTTTCTAGTTCAAAAAAAAAATCGGGCGAAAGGTTTTTTCTTACATTTTTCAAAGTCGAAGCATCACCCTGTGGCAAGGGGAGAGGGCAAGAAAAACTCAGCCCTTACTGGAAAAATGTTTGCCCTTTCTTGCGAAATTTTTAGGATTCCTTTCCCATACTAATTGTAAGATAAGCCAAACTCAACTGTTTGAATGAAATTAGTCAGATTTAAATTCTTAACTCATTCAAAACTTTTAAAACACGACAAGCGTGATAACTGCTCCGCATGCGTCGGAATAACTTGATCGGAATAACTTTTTTGTTTGGTAAGTTCAGAAATGTTAAAATAATAACAACGAAAACCCAAATCTCGAAAACCCAGATTTTTTGATTTGTATTTCGGAAATTATGCAACACCAAAGACTGCCGATTTAGTGTTTCTGGCATTTAAAAAAAAAAAAACAGAAAGGAAGCCTTAGATATATTTAAAAAAAATTTAAACCGATTATTCAGTTTTTTAATGAATAGGGTAGGACTGGGAATGTTGAATTACTTTTTAGAATTTAGGTTGTAGCGCGCACATAAAGTCACATATCGCTCCAATGGTTAAGCCATTCGATAGAGTGATACCTTGACTACATTTCATAGAAGAACTTTTTTTTAAAATGTTTTATTAACTGGCCTTCATGTCAATTTAAAGGGTGGTTCAACATGCCCGCCGATTTACAAGTGGTGCGGGTAAGATGAATAACTGTAATTTTCCATACTTAAGAATGAAAAAACTTTATTTTTAAGTATTTTATTAAGTAAAAAATTTAAATATACACTACATAATGTAAATATGAAAAAAACAATAAAATTTACGATTTAGTTAATCGCTTATTTCATTTTTTTTGTTGTCCAATTTTTGATTGTTTTCCTGCTGCGTTTTTATAAAAAATGTAAAAAATCTTCAAAAAACAAACAAAAATTGATAAAAGGACAAGGGAAATGTGAAACAAACGTCAAAAAAACAAAAAAATACGTAAGAAAAAAATGATTCAACTTGCCCGCCAAGCCGTTATTCAACTTACCCGCAACCCACTTTTTATACCCGTATGGTGAAACCAAAGGGTATATTAACTTTGCCTTACCGTTTGTAACGCCAAGATCCCGTCATCACACACAAAAATGAATTACACCGGTGTGTTTAGAATGATAAAAAAAATTGAATTTTGTCTGTCCGTCTGTCTGTCCGTCTGTCTGTCTGTCCGTCTGTATGTTTGTGGCGCGGATTGCGGGCGCACGGATTGAGCTAGAGACTTGAAATTTTGCGCAGATTCGTTTTTCGTAAAATGCGAGGCTAAGTTCGTTAATGGGCAAAAATGGACCATTAGGGGGGGGGGGGTACCCCCCATACGAACGAAAACGTTTTTTGCGAATATCTCAAAAACGGTACATGTTATCAAAAAAAATGCAAGAACAAAAGTTATTTAGAATATTATTCTACTCCCATACATCAAAATCCGATTGGAATAAGTTTTAAAAAAATCTTATTGGAAAATTTGAATTCAAATGAAATTTTGATACGCCGTTCAATTAAATCACCATACGGGTTTTCAATAATTGCCAGATTGGCAATTATAGCTTTTGTTATGTTTTGATATTTTCTCTTAGAAAAATCACAAAAACAATAAATTTGAATGTCCCACGAGGTTTTTTTTTTATTCTAGAGGTGTTGCACAACACTTTTAATACAAAAAATTTCCAGTTTGAAAAAAATTTGTATGAGAAATGGGTAAATCACTTATAGTCTAATATTTACTTTTAGAGCCAAAAACACACATATTCCCGTCACTTACGATATAAATAAGGTATCGCTGTCAAAATTTTATGGCAAGTAGAGGACATTAATACTACCAATATACTAAAATTTCAAAAAAATTGACTATGTAGTTTTTTTAAATTTGGCAATAATTCAACATTCCCGATAATTCAACAAGCCCGCTCCTACCCTACTTGATGAAACTCTAGAATAAAGTCGTTTTGGAAACAAATTGCAAAGAAAAACAAAACCAAATAGAGGATTGTTTAAAATTAATATTTTATTGGCAGTTTTGTTTTTGATGGAACATTACATGGTTGAAATTATTGGACTAACTTCTAATCCCATTTCTGGAATTCGACATTTTTTTAATAAAGTTTGAATTATTTTTCAATATTTTTTTTTTCAATTTCTCCTTCCGTTATAATTCGCATGTGTTCATCCGAATACATAAGAAAAAAGGGAAGTATTAAATAATGGAGGTTTTAAATACCACTGTTTATATTTAAATTCCCTTTTTGAATAAATCAAATTTGAACAATTTTTTTAAATAGTGCATTTGCATTACATTGTAATAAGAAAATGCTTTAAAAAAATAATTCGGTTGCATTCAATTTCAATAAAAAAAGTATTAAAATCAATACCTTATATCGACTATGTTTTTATATATATATATATTCATTTTGGTTCAGGTTTTTTATATTTATGTTTGTCCTTCCGATCATATCTTCGAAAGTTTGCTATACTCATAGGCCCCCACGTAGCTTTTGTCCAGAACATCAAATATTGTTCGGTGAAATAATGGTCAAAAATAAAAAAAGCTTTGAAAAACATTGTGGACAAAAATAACCAAAACATGTGAACATTTGTCCGAAAAGAAAATTTTGAGATAAGGAGTTAATTTCGGTTAAGGTTTTCAGTCCCAAATATTCAATATTTTCTACACATTTTTTTTGTTTGGAATAATCACTCGTCTGGCACCATTGGCCGAGGGATTTATGATAGGGGTTTTAGTTTTCCCGATTAAGCTCGCGCACCGTAACTTGGTATCCAGTGTGTCTACACTGCTGGTGTAGCTGTGCGGGGGTACGTAAATATTGTGGACTGGATATTACTGTGCTAATATGCTGAATTTGGATAGTGATCTGTTATTCAGGGATTTCGAATAAAACCAACATGAAAATACGTCAACTTTTGTACTACATATCTATGTATCATGTATGCGTTCAGTTCAGTTAAATTCAGTGTGGCTGGTGAATATATTTTAGCATGCAAACAACGGCATGGCTTGGCTTTTCATTTGCGTTGTTCCCGTAGTGAATGACAGGATGATTCATCTCGCGTATATTTAGATTTTTACCCAACTGCCACAACCAGAATTTGTGTAGACACTCGGTTTACGGCCTTTAAATCAATTCCATTGCCTTCTTTTTAATCCTGATCAATATTTATGAGTTTGGCAATAGTACGAGCACATATCGTGTTTTGCTACAGTTTCAGCTGTTTCGTTAGTTTGTTAGTCGCTTGGTTGGTTGTTTGCTTCGTTAGCAATTGGATTGTTTGTAACCTAAGTTTGTATCTGCCTGATTTCGTTAACTATAGCTAACTACCACTAGCCCATTATAAATGCCTTTCAATTGATATACTCAAAAGTCACCATGTGCAATTTAACTTTCTCGCTATGAGATCATTCTTTGCGATGTTTTTACTGTACTTCGATTTGATACTAACATTTTTCGCTGTCTCATTTGGCCAACCTACGCGTTCGTTCCACCATCTCTAAACAGCCCATTATCCACGATTTTAAAGTCGCCTCATTATATGTTTACTTTAAAATTATTTGATTATTTGCATAAAACAGGGACTTTTCACATTCATGCTTTGGATACTAGATTTTTTTCGATCTTAGGCCCCGTTCACACTTGCAATTTTTCCTTGAATTTCTCCGCGATTTTTATCAAAAATTTATTCTACGAATTTTATTTGTCTATCGCAGAATAAATTCACTTAGCAAAAGTTGTTGGGGCGTTTTTCAAAAATAAATTTCGAGATTTTGTGTCAGTATAAACGGTTGCAAAATAAAATTCACGGAGTCGAGTGTCAGAAGTAAAACATGCCTTATGGACTGTTTACACTTCCGACTTTTTCTGGAATTTCTCCACAATTTATTCCGCGAATTTTATTCATCTATCGCAGAATAACTGGCAAAAGTTATCAAAATTTTAATTTATTCCAGCAATTTTGTACGATAAAAAAATCCAGTTACGATGTCATTCAAATATCAGAATTTTGTGTCTTAATGTAAAAAAAAAATTCGCCTAATAAAATGTCAGGTGTAAACGACTTCTGAAAAGCCTTGTTTATTACTAAATCATTACTAAAGCCGCAAAGAATAAGAAACAAGTAGATTTTACAAGTAGAGTTGTTCTCCATAAAAATTAACAGTATGTATAGCGTAGAAAAATATCAGTCGTATATCAGTTGTGATCAACACAAAACTTTCCTCTGCAATATTTCGTTTCGGAAAAAATATGTAAAAAATAATATTTTTTCCAAAAACTTATCTTTATAATTATTTCAATGAGATGTCTCGTCTTTGAGGAAATCGTAAAAAGGTTCTTCATTTGTATGAGGGTGGTGGAAAGAAGCGGCCCATTTAAATTATTAGGCCCCAGCAATGGTTCACAAATACCACCAGATGCTATTCACTTTGTAAAATTTTAGTTATTCACTTTGTAAAACGTATATCGCACATGGTCCCGTAGACTGTAGTATCTCAAAAAAATGTGTTTTTGAGTAATTATTCCATTATGTAAAGGAAAATTGACTGAATCAAATGAAAAACAAATTTAAATGTAAACGTAGTCCTAAAATTTATTTTTTTTTGGTTTTTTAAATTCCCATTTTTTAAAATTTAAATTGATTTTGTGGAAAACAAACCTATCTCTATCTTTTATTATTGCAAAAAAAAAAAAAAAATGAAGCAAATGATCTGTAAATTATTATCAAAAGAGTAATAAATTGAAATATTACTGTACAGACAACAGAAAAAACAATTATTCATAAACAATTATTTTGAAATGAAAACTTTGAATGCGTTTTTCTCAAAATGGCCGATTTTGAGATACTACAGTCTACGGGACCAAGTGCGATATGTCATTTTGGATCATCGAAGAAAAAATAAAGTGAAGTAGATTTCGGTTTTTGGGGTGAAAAACTTCTGTCTAAAACACCACTTTCTTAGAGAAATTTTGCTTGCGGCGCTTTCATCTGTTATTTTATCTTGCAGAGCATATTAAAAAATTGTGATTTAAATTTTCAAATCTATTAAAAAACTTTCAAATATCCATAACAAATATAATTTTTCAATATTTCAATTTTATTACTTCCTTCGGTTACTTTATAAAACTGTTTTAAGGGGGTCGAAGATTGAAAGTTTGCCCAGTGCCCAATTATTGCTAGTTGCAGCCCTCGATATATAATTGTATAAACCTTTCAATGAGCTTTTGTTTTGATGAGGTCCGGTGGTTATAAACGGAGTTTCGATGTAGAAATTTTTCGAAAATTGTGTTATGAAACTTTCTACAATATGTGGTATTTCTTTGAAATCAGTAATTTCAACTGATCGTCACAAAATTAACTATAACGAGCAAAGTTGTTTTCTACAAAAAGTGAGGTTTAGTTATTTAATATATAAAAAGAAATTAAACCCTTCTTCCTACGTAAAGGTTTTTTTGTAGTTTTTTTTTTTTTGAGAAATGTACGTTTTGTATAAACATCAGAGTTGGGCGTATTCAATTCAAAATTGAATGCATTCAAAATTCCATTCCCATTCACTTACTGAATGGTATTTGAAATTTTTACTCCATTACCATTCAGTAGTGAATGGTAATGGCCAAAAAATTCAACTCTCCATTCACTGAATGGGAATGTAAATTTATTTCCATTCCCATTCGATTTGAGTTGAGATTTTATGATTTTAAGTGAATGGTAATTCAATTTAGTCAAATGATTTTTTTATATGGAAAAATGCTCGAAATCGATCGAAATGAGGGAAAAGTTAATTTGCCTCAAAACTACAGGACCGATTTTTATGATCCATATCACATTGGATAGGGATCAGTGTGGCCTATAGTACTAGATATGAGGCATTCTAGAAAAACCAAAATGGCGGCTATTAGACGCCATTTTGTCCAAATTACCCCAATAAAGGCCTATCAAGATAGGTATCAAAAGAAAGAGCTCTGGAAGAAACTTACAAATATCTATATCATGGGTACCAAAAAACCAAAATGGCGGCTATTAGACGCCATTTTGTCCAAATTACCCCAATAAAGGCCTATCAAGATAGGTATCAAAAGAAAGAGCTCTGGAAGAAACTTACAAATATCTATATCATGGCTATCAAAAAAACAAAATGGCGGCTGTTAGACGACATTTTGTCCAAATTACCCCAATAAAGGCCTATCAAGATAGGTATCAAAAGAAAGAGCTCTGGAAGAAACTTACAAATATCTATATCATGGGTACCAAAAAACCAAAATGGCGGCTATTAGACGCCATTTTGTCCAAATTACCCCAATAAAGGCCTATCAAGATAGGTATCAAAAGAAAGAGCTCTGGAAGAAACTTACAAATATCTATATCATGGCTATCAAAAAAACAAAATGGCGGCTATTAGACGCCATTTTGTCCAAATTACCCCAATAAAGGCCTATCAAGATGGGTATCAAATGAAAGAGCTCTGGAAGAAACTTATAAATATCTATAACATATTTATCAAAAACCAAAATGGCGCCTATTAGACGCCATTTTGTCTAAAATACCACAATAAAGACCCATCAAGATAGGTATCAAATGAAAGAGCTCGGGAGGAAACTTATAAATATCCATAACATGGTTATCAAAAAAAAGAAAATGGCGACCAAACATCGTAATAAAGATCCATCAAGATGGGTATCAAATGAAAGAGTTTGGGAGGAAACTTATAAATCCCTATATTTTATTTTATTTTTTGAAGAAACTATTGACTTATTTTTTGTTTTATTCAATTTTGCTTTCATTATCACTAATTTTTCATGAAAGAAAAATTGAAAACAAAAAATAAGTCAATAGTTTCTTCAAAAAATAAAATAAAATATAGGGATTTATAAGTTTCCTCCCAAACTCTTTCATTTGATACCCATCTTGATGGATCTTTATTACGATGTTTGGTCGCCATTTTCTTTTTTTTGATAACCATGTTATGGATATTTATAAGTTTCCTCCCGAGCTCTTTCATTTGATACCTATCTTGATGGGTCTTTATTGTGGTATTTTAGACAAAATGGCGTCTAATAGGCGCCATTTTGGTTTTTGATAAATATGTTATAGATATTTATAAGTTTCTTCCAGAGCTCTTTCATTTGATACCCATCTTGATAGGCCTTTATTGGGGTAATTTGGACAAAATGGCGTCTAATAGCCGCCATTTTGTTTTTTTGATAGCCATGATATAGATATTTGTAAGTTTCTTCCAGAGCTCTTTCTTTTGATACCTATCTTGATAGGCCTTTATTGGGGTAATTTGGACAAAATGGCGTCTAATAGCCGCCATTTTGGTTTTTTGGTACCCATGATATAGATATTTGTAAGTTTCTTCCAGAGCTCTTTCTTTTGATACCTATCTTGATAGGCCTTTATTGGGGTAATTTGGACAAAATGTCGTCTAACAGCCGCCATTTTGTTTTTTTGATAGCCATGATATAGATATTTGTAAGTTTCTTCCAGAGCTCTTTCTTTTGATACCTATCTTGATAGGCCTTTATTGGGGTAATTTGGACAAAATGGCGTCTAATAGCCGCCATTTTGGTTTTTTGGTACCCATGATATAGATATTTGTAAGTTTCTTCCAGAGCTCTTTCTTTTGATACCTATCTTGATAGGCCTTTATTGGGGTAATTTGGACAAAATGGCGTCTAATAGCCGCCATTTTGGTTTTTCTAGAATGCCTCATATCTAGTACTATAGGCCACACTGATCCCTATCCAATGTGATATGGATCATAAAAATCGGTCCTGTAGTTTTGAGGCAAATTAACTTTTCCCTCATTTCGATCGATTTCGAGCATTTTTCCATATAAAAAAATCATTTGACTAAATTGAATTACCATTCACTTAAAATCATAAAATCTCAACTCAAATCGAATGGGAATGGAAATAAATTTACATTCCCATTCAGTGAATGGAGAGTTGAATTTTTTGGCCATTACCATTCACTACTGAATGGTAATGGAGTAAAAATTTCAAATACCATTCAGTAAGTGAATGGGAATTGAAATTGAATGGGAATTGAAAACGCCCGACTATGATAAACATAAACCGTGTAAATGGAAACAGAGAAAGTTTTCCTGCAATATGTATTTATATAATCGTGAATGGTAAGCTTAGTGATAACTACCGGGAAGATCGATCCATGCTAGGCGAACTCAAAACTCTCCTTTTGCTGATTTTTTGGGAAAAAAGCAAATTCACGTTTTTTTTTTTTGGAGATTTTTGGTCGAAAAAGTCCCTCTGCTAATTTCCTCGAAAAAAAGGAAAGAAATGATATTTTTTTTCACCAAAGAACCTCTCGTTTCGAATTTTGAAATTTGAACATCACATAAATACCAAAAACTCCATCAAAATCATGTAGTCGTTTCCGAGAAAAAATTTACATACAGACAAAAACATACAATTATTGCTCGTATTATATTATAGTATAAGTGTTGCACGGCAAAAAAAAAACTGGAGTATTTTTCAATCCAAAAATTATATTGACGAAATCTTAATACAATTTTGGATTATAATTTAATGCATGCGAATAATTGGAAATATTTTCGTTTTTTTGCCTTCAGCATTTAATCATTTATTATTTTTATTATATATTGAACTTAAATACTTTTAATATTAATGCATAGAATTTGATCAAAATTGTATACTTTAATACTAAATTAAACCAAAAATAAATTTAAAAAAATCTCTAATCCATACCATTAGATTAGAATTTTGCATTGGATTGGATTACATATAGGCCCAAAGTAATCCAATTTTGACTAGAATTCAATCAAAGATTCTTTTACCATATACTTATAAAACCAAAAAAAAAAATAAAATAAAAAGAAAAAAAATCGCGCTTGTCCGCTTCTTATAACCTTTTCTTGTGTCATCGCCTTATGCTTCGAATCCCTTCAGCCTAATACAATTTGGTTTGGTCCTGTCCTTCTCAAACGCTTACCTTGTTCAATTATTTTCGACTAGAGAATTTTTGCCCACATTTATCGAATGCAATGTGGTTGTTATCTAAACTTAATTGAAGAAAAACTTTTCAAGGTGTACTACACTACTTAAACTGTGTGTGACTAAAGCGTTTCAATTGAATTTCAGTGATTTCTATAGGTGTGGATTGGATCAAAGCAAGCGATATATAAGCATCCATACTCCGAACCTTGGTTCAACTGAGTGAATCCGTGACTATACTCTCTGTATTAAGTATATTTCGATTAACGCGAACTTTTTACGGATACAAAATCTTATAGTCACTTATGAATTTCTTAAGAAACGCTCTGGACTGCGGTAATTCCATTACTTCTTCAAACATGCCTGAATTTTTAAGTATTGAGCATAAAATACTTGGATTCAGTATAGTAGATTTACTCAGACGCTAGCACTAGATCTGATCTTTTACGATGGCATCCAGTATACGCTGATAGTACCTACATATTCATAAAGAGTTATTTAAAAGTAGCCTCGCCATATACTGATATGTTCGATAAAAGATTTTGGTCGTGTCTTATCGTATTTTGCTTTGTCTCCGTTGAAAATAGATAGTAAAACAGAATGAGAAGGAAGATATACAAATAAAAAAGTTTAATATAACTATGTACGTACATGCATTGAAAAACTTGAAACGAAATTCGTTTCGTCATTCGTGAAACATTTTGAGCGTGAGATGATTCATTTCGTGCGTTAATCATTCGTCACTACTATCTTTTCTAGTCGCGGAATCACTCGGTGCCAACAGTATAGATAAGAAATGGAATTGTGTATTGAATGCGGGTTGGGTGGGAGGTTGAAGAGGTCATGTCGTATTGGAATTGAGGGCACAAAAAGGAGGAGTAATTTGGTATTTGCTTGAATTTTTTCATGGGAATATTTTTTGTATCGAAAGCTCGTTGTCATATATCCGTTCGAGGCGTAATCATTATAACATTTTGCTGCTTATTTTAATTTTTACGTTATGAAATCTATTTCCTTACCTACTTTTGTATTTGAACTGGCTACTGTGATATTGGTCTGTTCATGTGTCCGCCTAAATTTCTTGTTAAAGTAATTAAATTTTCAATTGAACTGCCAGTGGGAGATACATAATTTCTCAGCAAAATATACTTCGGTTTCGGTTCCAAATTGAAATACGAAAGTGTCTTAAACGGATTCCAGTGGCGGAACTATTTATACTATCGCACGACCCGCGAAATCGCAGCGCTCAAAGTTTTTGGATTAAATTTTTTTTTAATTTTTCTAAAATTGTCCCCAATTTAAATTAGATTAAAAATATTTTTTTGTTTTTATTTTTGTTTTGTCCACAGACAATTTTTACTATAAAATTTTGAATTGAAATGGTTTCTCTCGAAACCATCTCAATTCAAACACCGGGTTGCTCACCGTTAACTATTCAATACAATGGAATTAATTTTTCATTGAAACTATGGGGGAAAAAAGAGAGAATCAAAATATTCTAGATGACCAATAAGACGTAAAATTTTATACTAACGATTAAAAATGCACTGACATAAAAAATATAATTTTTGTTCACATTTTGCATGTGTCCTCTCAATACTTATAAAGTGAAATAATAACTGTTAGGTACAGTAATCCCTCCAACTGCGGGGTAGATACGTTCCACAAAAAGAGCGTCCAAACCGAAACCGCCCTATTTTGTATGAAATTTTGGGGTATTAAAAATACCCAGCTAGTTTTTCACTCGTAAGGTTTTTCTTTCCTATAATTTCTATAACTTCACTTTCATAATTTTCGTCGTTATAATTATCGCCGAACTGTGTCAAAATATCGTGAGCAGTCATATTTTCTTCATTACTTGCAAGGACTTCCATGATATCTTCTGACTCTAAGTCTTCAAATTCGTCCGCACCAATTGTTTTACCTATTATCACAATTTCCACTAAATATAAGCACTAATAAAGGCACAAAATTACTAAATATGTACGAAGATACCAAATTATCAGCTGATTCCTTCTTCTCGGGGATTCACCAAAATATATATTCAGAACATGTTTTTTTAAACGAAAATAATAAGAAAAACTGCGTAGCTGCGAAATTTTTCCCTCGCAGTTCGAAATTTTGGTATTAAAAACTTAACCGCGCAGTTGGAGGGATTACTGTCCTTGAACTTGGAAAGAAGTTCCCCTGCGGCGCTATTTTTTTAATGAAATCTTTAAAAAGATATCACTGCTCGAAAGGAACAAACAGCATGTGCACTGTTGTTCTACTATAAATCAAAGATGGAAAAATAAAACAATCTATAAAATTTCAGAAAAGATAATACGATATGAATCTCACGTTTGGCTTCAAATTTTAGAACGATTTGTTAACATCTTTTTCTAAAAATTCTTTTGGCACTTCGTTGTCATCGTGAACCTTCAGAATTGCAGAATATAGCAAGTTAGGAGTTTTACAGATAGGAGAGGTGGTAGTATCAGGGAGAGAAAATTTTTCTTAAGGGCTGACCTCTCTAATAATGAAAACGGATACAAATCTCTTCAGCAGTTCGTGAGATGTCGGGAGAGGGGTAACTAGGAAGGGGAAATTTAAAAAAAGTGTATCCTATAACCATCTTAGCGGCACTCTGAACCTAATGTATAGTTTCATTAAAATCGGTTCAGCAGTTTCCTTTACAACATTTATAAGATTCTCGGAAAGAAAAACAAATACCGTCAAGCGGACAGATTTTTTCGGATTATTATTTTTTTTTGATCGTAACACTACCCTTAACTGAGTGCTTTAAATTGAATTTCTGTGAATTTACAAATGTTATAATTTGTAACCGATAAATTAACGTTTAAAACTGTAGCCCAAATACGTTTATTTCTGTTTTTTTCGTCACTACAATCAAATATTTATATTTTATCACTACAGAATTTTAATAAATTCTTTACAATTTATTAAAATTTTGTAGTGAGAAATGTTATTTTTACTGTAGATTATTGGTTTCAAAACATTTTATCTTGAAGCAAAAAACATGAACAGAAAGCATTACTAATTGAAAACATCGTTGAACTTTTTAACTATAATTTTATATTACCCACATTATAATTCAAACTCAAGGTAATAAATGAAAGAGAATTATGTAAATCAGGAAAGAGCGATAATCGTAAAACATTAGAAAAAATGTATTGATTCGTTTTATTTCGCAATCTTACGTTACCGTCAATCTTTATCGCCCAATTTTGATCTTTTACCGCATCGAAATGCTTCCAATTTGATCTCGCTAATATGTCAAATGGGCGAACGCGATTGTATTACTGGTGAATTAATGTTTTTTTTTGGTTACCTTCTCTATTGCTTTTAGATTTCCGTGTGCTTTTTGTAGCTAATCATTTAGTGGGGCCATGTATCTAGTAAAGCAATTGTAAATTGCCTACTATTAGTTCAGCCATAGTAAAATGACTGTAATCGAATTTATTGCTAGACTTTAAAAGAAAGTACCAATCTTTGGCTCTTTTTTGCTGAAGTTATCGATAATTATTGTTTCTTCAATTTCAATGGAGATCATGAACTGTTGCTAAAAAATTGTTTTGAAATGTGCACTAACCCGTACTTATTTGAGTTATACATTTATGCTCATAATATTCGACAATGCGTTCATTTCTAATTTTCACATTATCGTAAAATTAAAATAGAAAGTCAAAAACGTGGTTTTTTAAAGAATGATATAATTTTGTAAACATTGGAATCTATGCTTTTGGAAAGATCGGGCGAATGAGAAAAGGCCATACCTATCTGAACTGTGTCTAAATATTCAAATCAATTTATTAAAAAAATCAGTTTATTAAAAATATCCCAATTGAAAAACTATTATATCACGGAAAATGCCGTTCTATAAAAAGTATTATTAAAAGGGATTTATCTCTTTGCATTACAAAATGCAGCATAGATTTATTTTTAAGAATTTTTGGACCTCCACTACTTTTAAAATAAATGGGCCATATAACAGCATTAGCTGTGATATAATTGTCATATTTTCATACAAAAGGGCCAACGTTTGGTTTTTTTTTGGGAAAAAGCACAGTTTAGTGTTTTTTTACAGTTTGTTGCTTTATTGAAAAGTGTAAGGCATACGATTTCGGCCCACAGGAAATCGAATCGAAATCGAATGGACATATTCCAGTTGTTTATACATATTACATTTAGCGTGCACGGCACGGCACTATCATCCAAAAACGTAAAAAATAAATTTAATGCGGCGCATCGGCTTGTCTATTCCTGTAAAAAGAGAAAATATAACTAAAAATATCAGTTGTGGTCAACACAAAACTTTCTTCTACAAAATCTACGACCCTGTGCAATTTACGCTAGAGCCCTGTCGCGTTGTCAACCTAAGACGACCTCCCAATAAATTCTTGGTTCATCCAAAAATATCAAAAACGTACAAAATTTGAGATAACTTGAGAACGGTAAAAGATATCAATTTACGATAAATGGCAAAAATGTAGAAAATGTTAATATCTTTAATTATTCTTTTAACTGACTTGTCGAAAAACCGTTATTTTGCAAATTATTCGCAAAAATATGATTTTTTACATATTAATGAAAATATCTCAATAACGGTAAAAGATAACGGATAACGGTAAAAGACAAAAAAGTGCAGAATGCCATTTTCATTAATTCACTTCATACATTCAGTCAGCAAAAACCCGTTAGTTTTCGAGATAATCGCAAAAAACTGTTTTTTTGGAAATAACGGTTTATCTCGATAACAGGTTGAGATATCGAGTTATAGCTAAAGACAAAAGTGTGGGAAATTTTATTTTCTCCAAGTTTTGTCATACTTAAGGCCACTAAAAAACGCGTAGTTTGGGAGTAAATCGAGAAAAACCAAATTGCGATTTTTGAAAAACCGCCATTTTGGATACTTCCGGTTAACGGATTTCCACCAAAAGTTGATAGGATCGTCCCATTTCAGGACCCAACATACCTACAAAATTTCATGGCGCTAGCTCTATTAGTTTTTGAGAAATCTTGTACACAGACTGACAGACAGACTGACAGACTGACAGACTGACAGACTGACAGACTGACAGACTGACAGACTGACAGACTGACAGACTGGCAGACTGACAGACTGACAGACTGACAGACTGACAGACTGACAGACTGACAGACTGACAGACTGACAGACTGACAGACTGACAGACTGACAGACTGACAGACTGACAGACTGACAGACTGACAGACTGACAGACTGACAGACTGACAGACTGACAGACTGACAGACTGACAGACTGACAGACTGACAGACTGACAGACTGACAGACTGACAGACTGACAGACTGACAGACTGACAGACTGACAGACTGACAGACTGACAGACTGACAGACTGACAGACTGACAGACTGACAGACTGACAGACTGACAGACTGACAGACTGACAGACTGACAGACTGACAGACTGACTGACAGACTGACAGACTGACAGACTGACAGACTGACAGACAGACTGACAGACTGACAGACTGACAGACTGACAGACAGACTGACAGACAGAAAGACATTTTTTTTTATGACTCCAATCGACTCAGGAGTGATCGGGAAATGTTTTTTAGGCAAAATTAAGAGGTCGAAATTTTTCATGAATACAATACTTTATTATACTCCGTAGAAGAAAGTAAAAAACAATTCAAATAAAAAGTAAACAATCAAACATTATTCATTGGAGACGCCATTTTTTATGTATCAACTGTCATTTTGGCGGTATAGGGGCCGCGTTGTCCATTATTCCGATCGAAATTTTTTTCAATTTTTTCCCATGATTTGATAAGTTTTAGAAAACGTTCTCGTAACGTAATGAGATAACGAAATGATTTTCCAGTTTTTTTTTTTCACAATTACGTTAGAACGTTATAGAAATTTAATGGGAGTTTACACTGGATTACTTTTTTTTTTATCACCGATATGTTAAAGAGTTTTAATGCTGTTTATAATCAGAAATTCCATAGTAAATATAAAAAAAAAATAGAAAACACTACTTTTTTTAAAAAAATTTCCTGCTTTTTATGATGAAAAAATCGCAATTTCCATTACAGTAGGTACTAGTGTAAAAAACGATGCGATTGGGTCAAACTGTCATTGGTAACACAGATCAAAAAACTTGTAACTGTTATTTTCTGTTTTTACATGCCAAAAACCATTTAAAAATATGTATAAAATCCTTGCTTTTGTACTGAGAATAGAAAAATGGAAAAATTATATTCAGTATTAATTTTTAAAGAACAAATAATCAGAAACGACTGTTCCGATTTCAGTATTCTTGACTTAAACTCGCTTGTGACTAATTGCTATCTTTCACAAGATATTAACCATTTTCTAATTAAGTGTATACTATCCGGCAAAAAAGCAATTCCCTATTTATTACCAGGACTTTTCCTGGCGATTTGGATATATTGTAATCCGAACTAAAAACGACAAGAAAAAATCTTTGCAACTTACACCTGAAAAAGTGTGCCTTCTTCAAATTTATCCCTTTCGTAATATATTACACAAAAATTTTCCGTCAGTTTTTATGTACTACTACATTTAAATTGTTATGTATTGTTAATATATACAAAGTGCTATGTTCTTTAGCGAATTATTACACTAAACCTGAAATAGAAAAAATAAGTCAGTTACCCCACGACTCCATTAGACTTTTTTCCAGATTGGATTTAAATCCAATCACGAAAAAGTCTAATCGAGACTCAAAAAATCTTGCATCATGATTTAAATCTCCTTACTGTCATGATTTTTTCGGCTACTGAAAAGTAGGATTTTTTTTTTGACATTTGTTCAGTCAAATTGGCTGATTTCTAGTTGGCTGCCCTGATTACCTCCCGGTTGACATTTCTAACACCACGTCTTGACTTGGGATTTTTCATCGCAGAGATGTTATAATTGACCAATCAGAGCTCGAGTTGACGGCGATATCGTCATCAACTCGAGCTCTGATTGGTGAATTATAAAATCTCTGCGATGAAAAATCTAAGGTCAAGACGCGGTGTAAGTACGCTATGGAGACATGATAAATATGAAAAATCATGACTGAAAATGCCCACGCGCTGATTTCTTTATTCGCCAAAATATGGAGTGGGGGAAAAATCATGATTTTAAAAGTCCAATGGAGTCGTGGTGTAATACCAGTAATTCCAATTTTTTTTTTGAAAATTAAACCAGTGTATAAGAAAACCTTGTATATAAACCGAAAAAAGTTAAAAAAAAAGTTTCTTGCAATAGCTCAAAAGATCGCACGAAAGTATTAAAGATTAGTTGCACTTTTTCAGTTTTTGAAAAAACTATAAGAATAAAAAATTAGATATTCAAATACCCCTTGTTTACTGAATCCTTGTTTAGTTTTTTTTTCGTTAAGAGATTTGTATCAATGGATCTTTTTCTTTATGACTATCGGTCGCCATCGTTAGCCTGGGAAATTGATTGCCTCATAGGTGAGAGAGTAAAATGCTGCGGTGCACGGCTGTTTTATTTCGATTCGATAAAATAATTTTTTCTTGTTGTTTTGGTTGCTCTGTTATTGCTGCTGCTGTTAAGGCTGCCATTATTCATAGTATAGAAATCTAATACGCCGTTAATTTCCCAATTCATTTATCTCAATCAAATACGGCGAATGTAATTGGGTTTTGCGATTCGCTTTTATGCTGAAATATTTCTTTTCTATACGTGTACATTGCTCTCTATGCTATGGCGGCAAACAGCATTAAGATTAGAGATCAAACCGATTGACAGTACAAAAAATACATTTAGATATATATACGAATATTTCTGCTTAAGTAATACTGTATAAATAGAGAAAAGAAGTAGAGGCCTTTAACGACTGTGACTATCGACATTAAACTTAAGATGTCGAGACGAACGTACGGAACGGATCAAAAGGCGAACATTTAGTCGATATTCAGTACAATCAGCGCAGCTATAGTTGGGCAATATTAAAGCTAAGATTGGATAAGTTGCTGTTATAAAGTGATAGATATTGAGGGGAAATGGATCAAAATTCCATGCGTCTCGTATATGCAATATGGTGAAGGAGAGAGATAGACCGATCATACTGTTGTAATAAATGTGCAAGTATATCTATTTAATACGTATTTTTAGGAACGTGATCTGATACTCTGCTTTAAACCTTGGTAATCTATTTTCTATTTAATTAGATGTTTGATATCATATAAAAGTAATTTAGATCTTTTGATGATCTTTAAAAAAATTTAATAAATGAAAAATAAAATCAATTGGCAATGATGATCAACCTGTCCGTTATTAATCTTCCACAAGGTTTGGCGTTTTTACTTGATCACTGTTCTAAGATTTGATTGGACTTTTCAATATCATTTATAGTTAAAAAATGATCAAGGCAATATTTTTATTAGGTACAATTATATTAAACCAATTTTTTTTTTCAAATTTGAACTCTCCCTGTGTGCTCCTGGAATGATTAGAAAATCGGAACATTCCTTCCCATTTCCCTCATACAAAGGAAACAGTTTTTTTTTTAAATTTTTTGGGAGTCGTATCGAAAAATTTGTAAAAAAAATGTGTTTAGACTATGATTTTCTATAACTGATCCATAAACAAAAATCCAATTGGATTGCTTATTCTCTTTTCCCCCATACAAGTTTAATAATTTTTTGCGATTTTCTGGGAAACGTTGCATCGTATTGAAAAATTTATAAAGATAAAATATGTTTAACACATGATTTTACGTAACTTTTTCATATATCAAAATTCAATTGACCCACTTTTTCTTCCCTCCTTCATACAAATTGTTTTTTTTCTTATAAAGAGTAATTAAGGATCGCCCCCTGGCAATTGTAGTTTTTCTTATGTTTAACCAATACGGCGGGCGCCAAGAAGTGATTTAGCAACGTCTATCAAATGTAAAGGCCGACAAAAACATTTGACATGAAATTTAAAACCATGATGTCAAATTAAAGGTGTGTTACATACCTTTAAACATATTTACAAATTATGGCAGAAACGTATATTTTCAATGCATTTTTGTGCTTTTGCATACAAAACCGATATGTTTAAAATTATTTTGGCGCCAAAAGTAATCCCACGGAGGGAAATTTATATTTTGTGATCATTATTACCTAAAATGTTAATACATTACATTTTAAAAATTGAAAAATTGGTTTTGTATTGAAAATCCCGCTAACTTTTAATTACCCCACGTCTCCATTAGACTTTTTTCCAGATTGGATTTAAATCTAATCACGAAAAGTCTAATGGAGACTCAAAAAATATTGCATCATGATTTAAATCTCCTTACTGTTATGATTTTTTCAACTACTGACAAGTACGATTTTTTTGACATTTATTCAGTCAAATTGGCTGATTTCTAGTTGGCTGCCCTAATTACTTCCTGTGGCCTATTTCACCAAACTACAAATTACAATTACAAATTTGTCCTAAAGCAAAATAAGCCAACAATTTACAAGTTTTGTTAAAAATCACTTGAAAAAAAAACTTGTAAGTACAAATTTGTAAGTTGGTGAAATAGGCCACTGGTTGACATTTCTAGCCCCACGACTCCATTAGACTTTTTAGAATCATGATTTTTCCCCCACTCCATATTTTGGCGAATAAAAAAATCAGCGCGTGGGCATTTTCAGTCATGATTTTTCATTTTTATTGTGTCTCCATAGCGTACTTAGAAATGTCAACCAGGAGGTAATCAGGGCAGCCAACTAGAAATCAGCCAATTTGACTGAACAAATGTCAAAAAAATCCTACTTTTCAGCAGCCGAAAAAATCATGACAGTACGGAGATTTAAATCATGATGCAAGATTTTTTGAGTCTCCATTAGATTTTTTCGTGATTGGATTTAAATACAATCTGGAAAAAAGTCTAATATAGTCGTGGGGTAAGCACGCTATGGAGACACGATAAATATGAAAAATCATGACTGAAAATGTCCACGCACTGATATCTTTATTCGCCAAAATATGGAGTGGGGGAAAAAATCATGATTTTTAAAAGTCTAATGGTATAAAAAAAAATCATTTCAAAACACGAAATTTGCAAATATAAAAATCCTTTAATTCTTAAACTTTATAATGGACGATTTTTGTTACTGATTACATATTGTTTAAAATGTTAGCGACAAAGAGGCGTGACATTTTTAATATAAACTACGGCATTAATACGAAGCTAGACATTTTTCGCATTTAATGCAAAATGACTTAAAATGTTAAGGCGATCGTCAATAGACGATTCATATTTTTTTAACTGATTATTACGGCGGTCATCAATTAGTCCTGGCGAACCGATTTTGACGCGGTTTGCGCCATTGGGTAAGTTGTCCCCCAAGGAAAATTTTCGCCCACTCAAATAATACTCTCCGCCTTGCCAGTAAGCCCCTCTCCTGCTATCTCCTGAACCGTTGGAGAAATCTTGACACAGTTTGCGTCATTCCGCAAGTCCTCAAGTCCTCAAGGGTAGTTTTCGCGCACTGAAATCTACTTTTCCCCTTGCCTGTAAACCCGCCGCCTGCTATATTTTTAATCGTTGGAGCAATTTTAAGGCGAGTTTCGCCATTAACTTATACTAGCATTAAAGCCCGTCATTGACAGGTGACTGCAATCTTGAAGGGAATTCCGTAAGGTCACAGGTTACTGTCGAATCGACGACTATTTTAAGTTGATCGCCTTACGTGAAGCGAATTATTTGATAAGTCAGTGATTCGTGACCTTACAGAATTCCTACCAAGACTGCAGTCACCTGTCAGATGTCGGGCTTTAATTGTAGTATATTACTATTTTTCTTACTTTCGGTCTTTCTCTGTAAGCTATTCACTTTCAAATTATTTTCAATTTTGAAATCATTCTATTTATTTATAAATACAAATAAAAATTTGGTTAAAGTTGACTTTTTATCATTTTTTGCCTTCCGCGTTGTAGTCATGTACAGTTTTACCCGCTAGTAAAAGGTTAATACAATTTTTAAAAACAAATAATTTTTTTTCTGACTAAAACTTTTTTTTTTAAATTATCAAAGATTTTTCTTTACAAATTTCTACATTTTTAGGTATCGCCAAATGACGGCCTGCCAACAGTTGTTTGTGAAGACTGCCGAACACAGTTGGATTCTTGTGACAGGTTTCGGAATACAGCGAAAGAAGCACAAAAGACGTTACAAAGTTTTTTGCAATATGCTTCGAATCTTACCGGAACGCCACAGGTAAACAACATTTATTTTTTTATTGGGTACTGTATTTATATTATAAACAAATAATTTTTGCACAAAAATTCATTTCTATATTTTCTATTCACTTCTTATTCTTAATCTAGACTGTCAGTATAGAGTTGATAAC
The DNA here is from genome assembly GCA_964034945.1 of Chrysopilus asiliformis. Taxonomy (NCBI): domain Eukaryota; kingdom Metazoa; phylum Arthropoda; class Insecta; order Diptera; family Rhagionidae; genus Chrysopilus; species Chrysopilus asiliformis. Next base: position 56,453,710 of record OZ035960.1, read on the forward strand.
ACACTTTTTTCGTTTTTTTTTCGACAATCGAATGCAACCGTCAACGCTTATTGGTTGACAATCAACGCTTTTTGGTTGACATTTTATTTTGATCTCGGAAGATTCGCAAAGATGATTTTTCTGAAATGCCCGTATTCTTTATTATACTATTTATCTCACATTACTCGAAAAGCAAAAACGTAATTGACAGTCGTCAAAGAAGCGTATTTCCATGTTTGTCCTTTGTGGTGCCTCCTTGGAAAAATGCCGTCCTAGGTGCGCGTCCTTATAACAACTCAGCCTCATTGTCTAATCGATTAGTTTGTTAAAATATATTTACCAAATCATGAAAGAAAATTTTGATTATGTTGCGTAGTCACCGATTAAAAATTGTAGTCTAATTTAGATTAGTTCATCAAAAATTAAAATCCGGCTAGTGGCCATGTTAACGTTCCCTTAGTGGCCATGTTAGCGTTCCCTTAGGGCTTTTCGTAAAAAAGTGAGACTGAGTTCCAGATTTAGCAAAATGTAAGTTTTCTTTCAATTAGTTCAATTCTTTAATGAAAGTTAATTTATTTTAGTGGAAAATTAGAGACTTTTTACTTTCTTTTTTCTTAGGGGGCAAATAATTGTTAATTACACAGGTGCGAGATCTTTTAATTTGATCAAAATACATTAAAATTAGCACAACTTCAATTAATACCTACTGTAAATTATTATTAATTAAAGAATACTTATATATTTTTTGTAAAAATATATTTAAAATAATTCGCTATTAGTTACTGTCACTTTTTACTGCTGCTACAACATTTATATTCCGTGAGAAAGAACAAAAGATCCTATCTAAATAACACGAAAATTTTTAACATTTGTACAATGGTGCATATACCAATGAAAAAAAAACCAAATTATTGTTGATCCCCCGCTAAGTATCTTGTTATACATGAAACGTTTATCATAGATACATTAAGCAACGGAAGGACAAAACATAAAACTACTTATTTTTAAGCATATTTGTTTCTTTTTTTTTAAAACTCTATTCCTAAACTAATAAATGATCTTCAAAAAACCTTGAGATATTTTATCAGATTTAGCGATACTAACGAAATCGGGCGTGATCGAAAATGGATGGTGACAAATGGAAGAGCTTTTTTCATTTTATTTTCTCATATATAAAAATATACACATATCAACATTGTTGTTGTTTTCCTTCTTATTTAAATTTCATTTTTTTATCTTTAAAAATGTTAACGTTAGTCATAGATAGATGATTCGTCCAAGATACTCTCTGATTACTGATAAACTTTTCTACATAAAATTGTTATTATTATTGGAAGACGGAGAGATGTGTGTGATTTCCGACTTCCACAAGCCACAAGAGTCTTGATAGCTATAATAGGTCGTTTTGAATTTCCTGCTAAAATGAAATATATATCTAACGAGCTTTTCGACAAATCCCACATACCTCTACATTTCTTGAATTGACAACCATACAAAGGCCATACTATAGGTCTAGCTTAAATTCATGATGTTTTGTTGTTTATCCATCCATCGAATCTATCAGCTAATCTTTGGGTTTTTCTTTACTCATTTCGGTGATCATCCTCCACTCCTCGCTTTTGTCGCTCTACTATTGACTCCATCCTCTTAATCACAAGTCGAATTTATTTTTAATGCCACTAACTAGCATTTTTTTATTTGGTGTGTTAAAGACATTTTTTTTTTCTTCATTTATTTTTTTCTTATTCTGTAACGCCCACGACTTAAGTCAGCTTTCTTGACGGCATAAGATGCCGTAAGTCAATGGCGTAAGACCATGAAATTAACTCATTGTATCGGCGAAAACTTGTTTCTTATTTTGCGTTTTTTGCTTATTTTTTTAATTTTATCTTGTCATTTTAACGTGAAGCACTTTTCTGTCATCAGATTGGACCAATATTCTAACCAATGTTAGATATTACACTATTAGTAGCTCAATTCTCTACGATGTTATTCCCATTTCCCTAATTCCCGAAATCAATAAGCAATTATTCAATATTTGAAGAATTTTGGGTGCAGCCATAATTTCAAAATAAGAAAAAAAAATTGCTATTCAACAGTTCTTATCAAGGTAAATAGTGTTTTTTCTGCTACAAGAAAATTAAAATCAATTAAAGATTTCGCCTTCAAACGGCAATTTAAAGAACGAACATAATCATTTAAAATTAATTATAACAATGATTCATTTGGCGGTTGAAAACTTTTGCGCCGGTAGCTAATTTAGTTTTTTTCAGCATTTTTGTACCTAACGATGGTAATGTGGATTAAATAGAGTTCGAGATTATGAGTTTGTCTTATATAATAAACCAGATTTCTTCTTGAATTTTTTTTATTTCCGATCAAAGTTTAATCGAAATCAGTTTATTATTTCTGGAATTTAAGAAAAATGTAGAAAATTTGATTGTTGTAAATCAGTGGTGTTCCGGTTGAAAAGCATTTATGGAACATAATAAAATTTCAAAATCGTAAAAAATATGAAAATGGTACGTGGATTTTTATATATTTGGCGTACCTTTAGCAGAGGTGGATTTAAACAATCTGTTGAGTGTGTCAAATACAAGGACTAAAATAAAAAGTCATAATTTCATGTGTCCCAGACCGCATATTTTTTCCTTTGTACATAAGAGAAATTTTAGGAAAATGTCAAACAAATTGAAAAACATTTGGAGGTGGCGGAATCAAGTTAAAATTTTATTGTTTTTTTTTTTAATTTTTACAACAGATCACTTTTGTTACATTTCGGGAATTGGTGACGGTACTCTGTCACAGGAATTGTTTTTGTTCTTCATCTTCGTTATTAACGAGTTAAACTGTGTCATTAAGGAAACACCACGTTCTGCGTTCAAATGACCACATTCAAATTCCGAACAATATTTAGACCTTGTTGATAATCTGCTTTGTTAACCCAGAATTCCTGGTCATATGGATATGCTTAATCGATAGAAAAATGCAATGAGTTTTTTGTCACAAAGTCTGAGCGCTCAAAGTAACAATTCGGTCCTTTTCAGCAGCACTTAAAAAGTGGCGTTTGGAAGGTTCTGGTATACCATCTCGCTGCACTATAGCTTCAGCCATCCCGCGCTTGCATTCGAGGGAAACTTGGGAATCGAAAAAAGCCAGTCCTACCAGTCCTTCGCTCAAGTACCAGAGATGGGCGGCAAACTTAGAAAATAACGCAAGTTTTTTGAGAAAAATGCAGCTTGAGCAGAAGTGAACCAAGCCCTAGCATAAACATGTATAACAAATACGCAAAAATCGCGAATATTGCTTCGTTCGGATGTAGTCAGCTTAAATTGCCTGGAGGATATGAAAATCTTCAGTGCATATAACGCTTTTGCCATCCAGCGAGCGTGGTGAAAAGCTCCTGGAGACTTAAATGCAATATTTTGGACAGGACCTCCGCCTAAGGAGATGATGACCAGTTCAAGTAATTTACGATAGTCGTCGCGTGGCTGCACCACCTACATAATCGAAAAACACATTTCTTACCATCAGCTAACTCCTTGCAAAATTTATAATGTCTTCTTTGCTATCTCGTAATGTTTCACTTACAACTGGATCAGTGATCCCGGTTTGAAAATTGATGGGATCTATTCTTGTCCAGGAATGTTGAAATCGCTTAAATAGAAGGACATCCGGTCCGGAAAATGGTCCGACGATTTCTTGAAAGCAACTTTCAAAACAAGTTCATGTGGTGGCGACAAGCCCGGTACAAAATATCTTTGCCTAACTGCCGCTCGAGCCACACACACCTTCCATTTATTTGCCTCGTATTTATTGCGGTAGTATCGAAACACATAGCATTAATCCTGTCGGCAGCGCCCCAGTCATTTAGTTGTGTTGCTACTGCAGAACCTCAAGCTTCTGCAGAACCTCAAGCTTCTGCAGAACCTCAAGCTTCTGCAGTAGCAACACTACTGTTTCCTATCTCAGAGTTTGGGAACTCCTAGCAGCTAGTCGACTCCGGTTCCGGAAATAAGTACGGGGAGACGATCAACTAATCCTTTTGTTATCATATCAGGAAGCGCATCTTGCCGTCCTAGTGAACAACAAGCGGCTTCTCGGTAGGAAATTGAGATTTCAAATTTTTGAAACGTCTTCACGTACACTACTTACTGTGGACGACCTCAAATTTAGTTCTTTAATATCATGTCCCAAGCTTTTCGCCGCGGCAGCCAATTCAAATGTAGCGGAACGTGAACTCATTTTAGTTCTATCTAAAGTTAAAGGAAGTTCTGGAATAACCAGTTGCCTTTTCTTCGACATTTGCTTCGACGTACTAGCATGTGGGATAAATACGTTTTCATCTTCATCTGAAAAATCTTGACCGCTTCCTCCATCGTGACTATCCTCCTCCAGGGAGGGGATGTGAGCCAGTATCAGTATTATATAACTACCCTTGCTATGCTTCCAAGCACGTAACAGTTTAATCAGTTGTGCTTTCGCATGTTGTTCTTTTATCATCGGATTTTTTGCTTTGTTCCAAAAAAAAAACTTTTGCTTCTTAAATAACCTCATATGCGAGAAACGAAAATTTTGAAATTTTAGGAACCAAACCAAAAACCAGAAATCCAATTCACTGTTTGAACCAAAACCGAACCACATTTATAAAACTTTTGGTTTGCACCTTTTCTTTCAAGACCATATTCCTTTATCGCATTTATGGTTTTCAAACTAATGGCACAGTATAATCAATTCAAGTAATTTCACCTCTATTTGACACCACGAGAGCGAACGAGAAACGACACAACTGAATAACGAGGTTAAAAAAATACTTTTTATATAGAAATTTGTCGTATGTACGATATTTTGAATATTACGACAAAAAGACGGTTCAAACCGATATATGTTCCTTACATACGACAAAAAAATATTGCGATATTAATCCCGAATTTTCGTGTTCTTTGCTAATATCAGATTAATAAAAATGTAATATATCTTCAAAATATTGATAAAGAATTATGGACTGGAGAAAAAATGAAAAGTGTACACGTTTCATTTTGAAGCCAACTCTTTAAAAAAATGTTTTTCTTCATTCAAAACAAAGAAAAACCTAAAAAAAACTTATAATATGTATGTAAAATCATATTTTTATTACGGCTTTATATATTTTTTTTTTGATACGATGCACCGTTTTCCAGAAAACTGTTGCACTGGTGTGTCGGAGGAGGAAAGACCCAGGGATGGAGTAGATTTTTGTAGGCAAAAAGTTTCCTTGAAAGATGGTTGTTCTGACTATATAAATTAGATCCAAATGATTTTAACAGCAAATGCCATGAGGGGGGCCTAAAAAAGGAACATGGACTACAACATTTGGATTAAAACATAGCCTATGGCATCCCCAATAATACTGTAAGGGAGATGTCCCACTGGCGAATCAGCTCCTGCAGCTGCCTGATCCCGACATCAGGTCGGGCAGCTGCATGAACTGATTCGATCAGTTGACATGACACACTGAACTGGGATCAGCTGACCTCAAATGTCGGACTCGGAGGAAGAACTTCTCCTTATTTCTCTGCTAAAAAAACTGAATCTGTGCAATCCTACAAGCATCTACCTTTTCCTACAGCTTGTACGATTCCTGTGTTTAATTTTTCCTATTCGATGGACATCATATTTATTTTCGCTTGTTCAAAAGTTTATTAGTTAAACACAAGTTTACATTTTATGATGTCCCCAACTCGTAATTATTGTAAAGTCAACATTATATGAAGTAGAGAGCCTATAACCTAGGGAGAGGCCATGCTACCTTAATATACTGTGCCACTGATGACAATTATTACCGCCAGACGAAAAAAATATTGAAAATTATCATTTTATTTTATTTAATCTAACAAAAATGACATTAGAAACTACCCGACATGTGCCTGATATCAGCTACATTTAGATCAGTTCAAAAAAGTCAGCTTTGTGTCGCAGACATGCAGCTGCACATTTTTTGCAGTGTGCCATGCGCCATTGGATTACATGTGCAACTGATATCGGGATCAGTCAGCTGCAGCAGCTGATGGCCAGTGGGACATCTCGCTAAAGCTAACGGCCGGGCTTCATTCTAACTGGTTCATTACTTTTGGAGAAATCAATTACAAAAAAGTGCCTTTTCTGAACAGAATAGAAATTTAAGAATTTGAATCGTTACAGAGCAACCAGATTTATTTTAGTTTTATCTATATTTTTTGGATATGCATTCTGTAAAATATAGAACAAATAATATCAAATATTTTTTTTTTACAAAAGTAAGCATTAACTATAGTTAATCTGGATATTTGTGCTAAATGCTTATAATATCCTTAATCTAAAGTAATCTCATTACAAATTTAGCACTCGAAACATTTTATATTCAATGTACACCGGCAGTAAAAGTTGAGCATTAATTTATTTATTTTCCAAAAAAAATATTTGAACAGTTTTATCATTGTATCAATACAGCTTTATCTCCCCACATATTTGCTCGCGTTCTTATTTATATTTGTTTACTTCAATTAGTTTTTGTGACTATTTTGCACGAATTGATTCTTTTGTTTTCAGGTGCGACAACCTGAGAAATGTACACATTTTGGTTAAATATAAATATTTACTTAAAGATTAGCTTCTTGAGAACGATTCAATAGGCATAAACTTTTCGATTTCCCAATTATAACATCAAAGTATTGAAGTTTTAAGATAGGTAGGTACTCGGTTACAAATTAAAGGATTTACGTGGAGTCCGCTTAAAAGAACACTGAAAATGTCAGCAAAATTGGTTCTCTTAAGCGGGTTGTTCTTTTAAGCGGTGTTTTTGATTCCGAGGCGCCTAAAGATTAATAAAAAACCAAAGAATGTATTTTACGAACAATGTAAAAATACATATATCTTTAATATTCCTTTTTTCACTTCTTTAGAAGAAAGGTTTTTATTTTGCAGAGCAATAGATCTCAACTCATTTTCTACCTTTAATATTTTTGATAATGTAGAAATACCGCACTCATATTCTTTTGAAATCTCTTTTCTGTTGGCACCACTTTTCAATTTATCCAAAATCTCGATTTTCTGTTTAACAGAAAAAATTTGTTTACGAGATTTCAATGAAACATTTTTGAAACATGTGTTATGGGCGTTTTTTAGTAGAGTCACATGTTTTGTCGCTATGTTCGTTTAAACGAATTTTTTTGTATGAGTTATAAAAAACTGCGCACAAAATGTTGTTCTCTTAAGCGGATTGTTCTCTTAAACGGTGTTCTCTTAAACAAATTAAAATGTATGGCAATAATCTATATAGAAAAGTAAATGCCACAAGAAATTGTAATTTTAAGCGGGATGTTCTTTTAAGCCATAGTGCTCTTAAGCGGACTCCACTGTATATGAAAAAAAAAAATTTTATCAATATCTTTTACAACAAATTTTTATCAACTCGCATGTTTTATCGACATTTTGTATCAAAAGCAAAAAGTCGATAAATGTAAAAATTTGGTGTTAATTTGATAAAAACTTTTGATGTTGTTTTGACATCTTACACCAAATATCGATAAAATAATGCGAGTTGATACAAATTTTGGTGTAAAAGATCTTGATCAACAAAAGTTTATTTATATAAATCGTTAAATTTTTTGCCATGTACCTTATATCGTATACGATTTTGCCCAGTTGAGTATAAATATTAATTAACAATTTACTTTAAATTGTATTTTTTTTTGTAAAATTTCCTGATAAAATATTACTACGGCATAATATTTACATATACGTTACTTTTTATTATTTATAATTATGATCTTTTTGCTAAATTTACAATAGTTTTCAATACAGTAAGGTAACGGCACCTATTACCGACCTATCACCTATTACCGACCTAAAACATATTCATTCAACGAAAAAAGTCCAAATATCAACGCATAATTTTAAAATTTTAATTCTCTTAAATTGTCTAGGGCATCAGAAAAACAAAACTAAAGCCGCAAAAAAAAAGGCGCGAATAGTCACATCGAAATGTGATTGTAAAGTTTGAGTTATTGGTGGTTGAACACGTTTTTGCATTTTCCTTAAGGTTTTTGGTAAGAACTCAATGTGTTACTCATAAGATAAATAAGCGAAAATAAGTGGATCTAGAATAATAGTGTAACTAAATTTAATTTTTTGAATATCTTTTGTACAAATTTTAACAATAATATTAGTGAAAACTTTGTGGGTTTTCGCGAAAAACCGGAAAAACAATTAGGTCGGTGATATGTTCATCATTTTTTACGATGGTTGTATTACCGTCCTATAGGTCGGAAATTATTGTCGTGAGACACCTATTACCGACTATGTAGAAATGCCATTATTTTTCTAGAAATTTTCTAATAAATTTTCTTGCATTTGCATGAAAATTGTCATTCTAGAACTATTTTTCCCATCATGGATACACATAAGACAAAAAAACAAGTGTCAATGAAAAACATAACAAAAGCTATAATTGCCAATCTGGCAATTATTGAAAACCCGTATGGTGATTTAAGTGAATGGCGAACAGTTTTATCAAAATTCCACTATGAAGTCAACTTTCCAATAAGATTTTTTGAAATTTGTTCCAATCGGATTTTGATGTATGGGAGTTTTATGTAGAATAATATCCTGAATAACTTTTGCTCTTGGACTTTTTTGATAAGATGCAGCGTTTTTGAGATATTTGCAAAAAATGTTTTCGTTCGTATGGGGGGTACACCCCCCTAATGGTCCATTTTTGCCCATTAACGAACTTAGCCTCTCATTTTACGAAAAACGGACCTGTGCGAAATTTCAAGTCTGTAGCTCAATCCGTGCGCCCGCAATCCGCGCCACAGACAGACAGACGGACAGACGGACGGACGGGACGGACAGACGAACGGACATGCTAAATTCAACTTTTTTCATCATTCTAAACACACTGGTGTAATTCATTTTTTTGTGTGATGACGGGATCTTGGCGTTACAAACGGTAAGGCAAAGTTAATATACCCTTTGGTTTCACCATACGGGTATAAAAAGGTGTATTCTTCGGATATTTTTTGCAAAAAGCTCTGGAAGATATACAAAATGGGAAAACGATTTACAGAGTTTCAAAGAACTATAAAATTCCAAAAACCACATTAATTGACAAAGTAAACTGCAAATATACAGATGGGGAAAAAAGTGGACCCAAACAATTTTCTCCTCCGAACAGGAAAACCTTTTAGAAAATTGGGTTATAAAACTTGGAAAATTAGGGTATCCAGTAAACAAAACTCAATTTTTGGATAGTGCAGCGCTTTTGGCCAAACATTTAAATATAACTCACAAATTTGCTATTTACAAGTGGATATTTACAAAGGCATCCAGCTATAGCGAAAAGAGTTGCTCAAAATTTGACATTCAGCCGATCAAAAATTACAGAAACGCAAATACGGAAGTGGTTCAATTCTGTTCAACAGTTTTTTCAAAATAAAATGAATTATTTATATTATTTATATCGTGAATTTCATTTTTTTTTTGGTTAGGTCGGTAATACGTCCACTGAAAATCGGTAATAGGTGCCAGAAAATATCGTTAGGTCGGTAATACCTGACTTTGGTATTAGACACAGTTTTTATTTTTTTTAGTATCATACATTATTTTTACAACTATATTTGTATTTTTCTCAGAAAAACAACCCTTTAAGCTAATTAAAAATCAACATATGACTAAAAAAATTCTAATCAATAATTTTACATAACCGGTCAAAGTTGAAAAATCCCTTAGTAGGTCGGTAATATGTGCCGTTACCTTAGTTGCAAAAATTTGTTTTATAAAAGTTAAAATCCTGTCTTTGAAATCTCTGCTGTTATAGTTTTTTTTTAGCGATTCGTAGTTAGGTTAAAAAATCAAATCTTTACTCATTTCCAACAACAGCAGCGTATTTTCGAAAACACATTAATTATTTACCGAATGATGTCGTGAACGATTAATATATAGTGCCCGACCGAAATCTTCGGTTTCGACCGGTTGCGGTCAAAAATTACACATTCGACCAAGTTTCGGAAACTTTTGTTGAAGATATCAATACTGGCCATTCATGTACCAAAATTTAAAATATCAATATCTGTCAAAAATCAATATTTTTTTGAAAGCACTATGTAAACGTGCCAAAATTACTAACAAGTCGCCCAACTCGCACATATCCAGCTAAATAATTACCCTAAAGCATTTTGCACACCGAATGCGAATGCGCACCGCAAAAAGGTCAAATTTACCAAGCGATCTTATATCACATGTCATCCACATGAGCTCTAATTTCGTTTTACGTAACAATGCGGTCTCCGCAAAATTGCGGTCTCTGCCAAATTAGAGCTCATGTAGATGACATACGATATAAGATCGCTTGGTAAGTTTGTACTTGTTCGCTATGCGGTGCGAATTCGCATTCGGTGTGCCAAGTGCCTAAGGGTGTAACGACCGTACCTTCTTTCAATCTAAAAATAGGTAAAACGTAAGTACCTTCTTTTCAAAGACCGCTCAACTGATTTGAATGAAACTTGTTTATATAATACAAAAGCTACAAAAATGAGAATTTGGAGAAAAAATTCTGAAATAATTCTTCATTTGGGGGGTTTTTTTGGGTTGCTGAATTCGATTCTGACGTCAAGAAGTCCGTAAGGAGAACGGAAGGTCCTACATGCTAAACGCACGAAGCCGAACTCATGCGCACACGAGTTTTTATACCCGTATGGTGAAACCAAAGGGTATATTAACTTTGCCTTACCGTTTGTAACGCCAAGATCCCGTCATCGCACAAAAAAATGAATTACACCAGTGTGTTTAGAATGATAAAAATATTTAATTTCTGCATGTCCGTCCGTCTGTCTGTCTGTCCGTCTGTCCGTCTGTCTGTCTGTGGCGCGGATTGCGGGCGCACGGATTGAGCTAGAGACTTGAAAGTTTGCACAGATCCGTTTTTCGTAAAATGCGAGGCTAAGTTCGTTAATGGGCAAAAATGGACCATTAGGGGGGGTACCCCCCATACGAACGAAAACGTTTTTTGTGAATATCTCAAAAACGGTGCATCTTATCAAAAAAGTCCAAGAACAAAAGTTATTTAGGATGTGATTCTACATAAAACTCCCATACATCAAAATCCGATTGGAATAAATTTTAAAAAATCTTATTGGAAAGTTTGACTTCAAAGTGGAATTTTGGTATAATGCTACATTTACACGAATGACAAATTTGTCATTTTTTTCTTGTCATTATGTTAATTCCCGTGTAAATGGCATAATTTTTGTAATTTTTTCTGTCAGAAAATGTCAATCTCTCATAAAAGAATGAACTTGTCCATTCTTTTATGCCAGATTGTCATTCGTACAAACGCAATATTAGTTATGACAAAAGTTGAATACTAAAGTTGTCATAACTAATATTGCGTTTGCACGAATGACAATCTGGCATAAAAGAATGGACAAGTTCATTCTTTTATGAGAGATTGACATTTTCTGACAGAAAAAATTACAAAAATTATGCCATTTACACGGGAATTAACATAATGACAAGAAAAAAATGACAAATTTGTCATTCGTGTAAATGTAGCATAACTGTTCGAATTTTGATACGAATATCACCATACGGGTCTCCAATGATTGCCAGATTGGCAATTATAGCTTTTGTTATGTTTCAAATTACTCATGAGTTGGGAGTCATTTGAAACTCATGAATTGTATACATGCGGACATAAGCAGACGTTTCCGAATCCTGTAACTATGATCTAGATATTTATAAGTTTCTTACAGAGCAGTTTCATTTATATCCATCATGATGGTTTTTTATTGGAGTGATTCGGACAAAATTGCGTCTAACAGTTGCCATTTTGAATGCCTCATATCTTGTATTATAGGCAAAGCTAATACCTATCCTAATACTAATACTGATTTTTATAATTTGGATCATAAAAATCTGTTCAGTTGTCTTGAGGGAAATTAACTTTTTCCTCATTTCGACCGATTTTAAACATTTTTCCATAGGAAAAAGTCGGGAATAAAATTTGATTTACTATTAACTTGACATCATGAAAAAAAAATTCAGTAAGTGAATGGTAGTTGAAATTGAATGGTAATGGAAAAACGCCCGACTCTGGTATGAGAGTGTGTGTCTGGAAATTAATATCTCGAGTGATGCCTCTAGTATTCTATGCCAAAACTACACATTCGGCGTGTCTGCATATAAATGTCTGATCCTCAGCTCATTGTGGTACCAGCAATCGAAGTTTTATTACTAAAGCACTGTTCTCTTAAATACTTTAGGGATCATTCAGGAATGCACTTTAATACATTGTGTCTTTTTATTCCACAAAACTTGTTAATAACCATAAATTTTAAAAAAATAAGCCAAATAGAGGAACGCACATTATTTTCTATAACTCGTAAATTGGATCCGACTAACGTAGTTTTCATATTTGCATTTACATATAATATGTAGTGATCCCGTTTGTTTTGCTCTTCTATTTTTTTATATTAGCTATTTAAGGTATAAATCAGCATTGCAAATGCTAAATAATTATTTTCTACATACATATATTTAAAGGCATATAAAACTTTATTCAATTGAATAAATGCTTTTTATTCTTATAAATCGTGCCAACCATTTAAACGGAGATTGTTCTCCTAAAATTTTAATTGGAATAATTTTATGAAATTTAAACTATAATTTATCATTCTCCCATTTGTAAAATTTTTGCCTAGCTAATATGTTAGGCATGCCATTGGATCGACATATCGTCGCCTGAGTTTTTGAATTTTTTGGGTTTTTTTGAGGGGTTTTATCGATTGATAAAATCTGCTTTCAAAAACATGTATTAGTTACTAAGATATTCGTCCTTGTTTGCCGTATATACCGAGTTTGCATACACATACCGGAAAATTTTAAATCAATTGTTTAACTGTATATGCTCGATTTTTTTATTTTTTCTATAAAACATTTTATTTTATTATTTCGTCAGAAATGTTTTACTACTGTAATTACTCTAGCTTTTGACAATACTTTCTATATAATTTATACAGATTTTATAATAGATTTTAAATTTATTGTGATATTAAAAAAAATCCTTAACACGGTATAAAAGATATTTCCTGTTAAAGATGTTGTTTTAAAATTTACAATTCATTTGATTTGCGTCTATTTTAGCTATTGAAAAAAAAAAACTGAAAAAACGAACTTTAGGGGTTAAAAATCGAAAATAAGAAAAACGACAGAAGTGTTGCGTTGTTCTGAGGAGGCCAAATGACTGAACAATTTTTCCTTCCTTTTTTACAATTGAATTAATTTCAAAAATATTCGACCGTTCGCCAGGACAAATCCGATTGACCAATACACCTTAAGTTCGAGTTATTTAAAATAAATTTCGCTTTTATTTCTGATACACAGCGCCCAAAAAATTTTATTCCTTTTTATACATTTTTTAAAAAAAAAAAATTAACTTTTTTAATGTGATAAGCTAATTGACTAGACATTGTAGCTGGGTCTAACTAGAGAGCCTTTAACCTAGAGAGTGGCCATGCTACCTTAATAGACTGTGCTACTGAGTAGGACAGTCTATTAACTCCAATTAGAACAGTCTATTAGGTCAGTTAGAACAGCTTTTTCTCCAGATTAGAACAGTCTGTAAACAATTTTTCAATTTATCAAAACAACTATGAGTTTCCAATTTTTTTTTATCCCTCAAACATGCTTATTTTACATATATTAACGACCTTCAGTTATTTTGGCAATTATTTATAACAATGAATCAAATTTTTAAAGTTTTTCGCGCTCGTTTTTCAGCTCGGCGGCCATTTTTAGATGTCCCCATGGCCACTCTCTAGGTTATAGGCTCTCTAGGTCTAACCACCTCGAGCGCCATTTTTCTGGGGGAACGTTTTAGGCGACATTTCCAGCCATTTGAAAGTTCGCTGGATCAAATTCGGACTTGAGAAAGCACAAAACATGAAAATACGATTCTCTGGAAAATTGTTTATGTCAGTTTAATGATGTATTTGATCTCGACATTCAAAAACTTTCACCTACGTGATAAATCAATATTTTGTATGCGGCGTAGTTTTTTTTTAAATTTCTGCGTAATATGCTTTTTTGCACTGCATGCCGAAAAACTAAAATACCATTTTATCTTTTTATCTAGATAATCATTTTAGGAATAAAGGGAAATAAATATAATTATTTGATTGTGAACAAATTATGTTGTGCCAAGAACATTATTTTTAAAATCTATTATCCCTCAAACAAAATATGTTGGCACTATTAATAATATGATGTCTGCATCAAAAATGATTTCTTTCCACGTTGGTACGGCAACGGGTACCAACGTACCGGTATTGATAAATATTTAGGAAATCATCACTGTTCCAGGCCAATTTAAATTAAATGTATATTTTATATAGGTGCAGACAAAGGGTTAAAATCACATTGATGTCGTTCTTTAAAAAGGTCGTGACTGCAGAAAGAGAACTTTCAAGCATTTGTCCATCACAACATCTCAAATCGTTTGAATAATATGCCTGGAAAAATATATTAAATCTATCTTGAACCTAATTTTCGCATCAGAAATAATGTATAAAATAACTCATTTTGATAGGAAACATCGTTGAAATACTGGAAATTGTCTTAAATTTAAATCTTGTTAAAATAAATGGTCGTAAATACTGTGCAAAAGATCCTTTCTTTATTAATTTTACTAGTAAAAGGTCGTGTCGTATCAACAGAAATTATGTTATTGCTAAAACAGTTTTAAATTATATAAATTAAAAAAACCAAAGTAAAAGCCATAAAATATTTGAAATTTTTTCCTTTGTTAAGATGTTACAAAATCATTCAATAATATTAAAATTAAAAAAAAAATAGCATAGTTGGTTTTCCTGTGTTATGATTTCAAACAAATTATGATAATTTATTTTCCCTTGAATGTATACAATCTTTGCTGATTCATAAAATAAAGTTTAGAGCATAAAAGCGAAACCGTTTGATATGAATTGCACAATATTTTTTAGTCAGTTATAGTTCTTCGAATCCACTTTTCTCTTATGAAAATCATTTCTAGAAATGATTTCATTAAAATTTATTGTAATTCGATCTTATACCAGAAATTTTCTAATCTTTGTCTCATTTGGTTTTCAGGAGATTATGACCAAGTCAGCAACAACCTTAGATGAGCTTCTTTCGCCATCGGTTCGACAAGCATCAGAGCGAACCGCAGCTGCAGCATTAACCGAGCTTGGTAATACTGCAGCTACAGTTGCTGCTACTGCTGTTATTGCCGCTAATAATAATAACAATAATAATATTAACAAGCCAATAAGTAGTTGCTTTAATGATAAAACATTTTGCACTTTATCACCGCCTTCATCAGTTACCTCAGTTATCAGCAAAAATCATATAGAGAATTTGGAAGCAAACTCAGTATCTGTGATCCCAATTGATAGCACTAACACGACAACAACATCAATTAAAACAGCAGTTGTGACCTCATCATCGACCGCAACCATAGCAAATTCGCTAAATTATAATAAAAATCAATTTATGCAACAATCACAACATCAGCAGCAGCAGCAACAACAACACCACCATCAGAAATCACATCAAAAAACCTTAAATTCCGTTTTGTCATCATTTAATGATTCAACGAATAGTGGTAAATCGGTTGCAGGATCAATTAAGAATCTAACCCAGTTGCAGCAACATTTAGAAACTGCTGCTGTTTTAATGGATATTAGTAAGAAAGTAATTATATCGCCCCCCAGCTCGAATCCACAATCCCCCAGCTTAACTGTGGTGGTAGATCCAAGTATTAATAATTCTGTGATAAACCTAAAGCGCTCAACAAGTAGTGAAGAAATTGATTTATCTGTAAAGCGTACACGTAAGGAACATCATCATCAACATCATCAAAACCAACAGCAGCAAATGCAATCGCATCAGCATAAGCAACAGCATAATAATCAACCAAAACATCAACAGAATCAACGTCAAAATGAGAATCAAAATCATAACCCGCCTGCAATTAAACTGGAAAATGATAGCCAAATTGTAGATATCAAGCAAGAAAAAGAAATTATAATAAAAACAAGCAATTCAAATATGGGAAACAAATTAAATAACGATGACGACAGTAGTCAGAATAGTTTGTCGAATGACAGTTCAGATTCTGGCCGATTGCAAATGGATATCAATTCTCAAGAAGAAGCGGACGATTATGTTTTCGACAATCCAAAGTTCCATTTGGAAGGTGCCGATCCAGGGCGAGAGACTCCAGATAGTATGGCGTCTGATGATCATGGCACCGATCCAGCTACCACACAATTATGGCAGGCTCTCGCTCATACAACAGGTAAGTTTTTATAATTTATATGGGAATTATATATGTATGAGTATATGAACTTTATGGCAAATTCGAGATACCGATTTAGAGCATGCTCTACTCTTGAGCCGAAGAGTATCTACTGTATTCAATACAATTTTGTTAGAAAATTTTTTTTTCAAGTTTTCTATTCGATGTAAAATCTATGTCGAGCAATTTCGAGCAGGCCAGTCGAATATGCCATTAGTGTGCTGTTTGTAAGGCATCGAATTCATCGTGCGATAAATAAACGAAACCAAGGGGTTTAGAATGACAAAATATATTAATTTTCGACTGTCAGTCTGTCTGTTTGTCCGTCCATCTGTCTGTCTGTCCGTCCATCTGTCTGTCTGTCCGTCTAGAATTGAGCTAAAAACTTTAAACTTTTTACAGTAGTATTTCTCGTAAATAGTAAGACTAGTTTACGAGACAGTTTTTTCTATTGTAGAGGGAAGGGGAGTAGTATCGAAAAATTTATAAAGGCAAAATCTATTTAGAATATCCATTCCTCTAAACAAATGGATTTTATTTACATATTTGACGAGTGGCCTCTGGTAATTGTAGCTCTACTTATGTTTTAATTGTGGGCTGTCCATAAAATATGTCACACTAATGCCCGGTTTTTCAGTGAAAGTTTAAACTCCGTTTAACAGGCGATAAAGTTCAAACTGCCGTTTAACACGAAATTGTGTTTTTCAATGACAGTTTATCTCAAACCAAAAGTTTAAACGGAGTTTAACTTAAACGGCCATGGATGAGGGTTTAAACTGCCATTTTTTCAAAACTTTTTTGTCATTTGTAGATCCACGAAGAATAAAACACATTAAATGGACTGCATCCCTTTTTTTTGCTCTCCACAATTTCACTATATTTTTTTTACATACTTGAAACACAATTACAACCGAAATAACAACCGAAATCACAACCAAAATAACAACCGAAATAACAACCGAAATAATAACCGAAATTAAAATTGTTTTATTTTTTATAGAATTTTATAATTAATGCGTAAACAAATATTACGAAAGTGATAACTAGACAAATACATCAATGATTTTATGACTGAAAAATTTGACATTTCAATATATTTTACTTGTATAGTAGACTGCAAAATTGACAAAAAAGTTTAAACTTTAGTTTAATAAAACGTTCAATTCCGTTTTCCTGAAAAACACCAGAAGTTTAAACTTTGGTTTAAACTTCATTGTGAGTTTAACTAAACTAAAGTTTAAACTTTCACTGAAAAACCGGGCATAGTCTTCGAAACGCTCTTCTCCAGAATTACTTGTATGGAGTTCAGTACACACTACCGCAGACTCTCTCCCTCTTAAAAATGTGACGTATTTTATGGAACGTCCCTTACTAAATATTTGTTATCAAGTATGAATTACTTACCCTAAAAGTTCAACAATTTTAGTAAACGGTAGTGGAAGTGAAGCCACGCAATTGTTGAGAAGAATGATTAGCTGCAGGACTTTTGGAATACCTCTACCCGCACCGCTTAATATTCAAGGTGGAAACTTGAGCGTTGATCAACCAATTGCGCTATTAAAGGTTAGTAGATGCACGTTACGATTCTACCCAAGCAGCATTTATGGAAACCGTGGCGTTAGCGGTTGACATATAAATGCTGAATGAGTGTGCAATAAAAGAATTTTTAATTGTATCTTATTGTCGATATACATATTGTGGATATAGCTCTTGCTAACTTAGGGTCGTTTGCACCAACTATTCATTAATAAGTTATGCATAGTCTACTGAATTCGTAAAGCTTCTAGGACTTAAATAATTTAAGTTGCTGCAAACGGCACTTAAAGGCATAATAATATAAATGATAAAAATGTAAACATATACTAATTTTGCCCTGTGACTTTATAGAATGACATTATTAGCCAACATCAAGAGCGTGCCCATAACAAATCAGCAAGCGGTAGGCGAAAGCAATCTTGTCCAAGTAAATCAGACAACATAAACGATCACCATCCGCAATCCGATCAGCAAGATGGGACACCAACAATTCAGGCACCCGAACCTGGAGCTGGAGGAAACAACACTGCGTGGCAAAATTCGTTGGGTGGAGAAGATAAAGCGAAGGTTTGTTCGCAATAAAATTAAGAATTTCTATTTGAGATTTTGAATGGTTCACTTTTAATAAAATTTTAATTTCATATAATTTTAAAATAAACAATAATTTAAAACAAATTTACACAGCAGAATAAATCTCAGAATTCGAATAACTCGCAAAAGGATATGTCATGTACGAATTGCGGAACTTTGACAACGACCATCTGGAGACGGAATGTTCGGGGCGAAATGGTTTGCAATGCATGCGGACTTTATTTTAAGCTCCATGGCGTTAACAGGCCTCATTCCATGCGACGAGACACAATTCATACAAGACGTAGGCGACCAAAAGGCGGCGAAAAGTCGAGTAGACGAAGTAATTCAGACTCTTAATTTTATCGCATATTCACACTGAACTGATTAACACATTTATTTCAGGATCAAAAAATGTGGAACAAAACGCCAGTGAACCAGAAGCTGAACATGTTGATCGAAAAGCTGATTTGCAAGCCATTCAAAATCACAATTTTCTCATTGCCTTAGGTGGTGTTGCTCGTGGAACTGCCTCATTTCCAATTCCCGTAAGTATAAACCAAAAAAGAATTTCTTTTGTGTCTGCTCCGATTAGCCACTGCGAGCAGTGGTCCCGAAACTTTTTTAGTATTCGTCATCATTTTTAGAGCTCATATGCATTGAGTGTAATAGAAGAAATTTAACCGGATAGAGATTGTTTAAATTTAGTCAAAAACCAATGCAAAACCAGGGTAACTGAAGTAACTTATCTACAACGTAAAAAACGAAAAACGCGCCGCAGAAAATATTCTATAAAAACAAATGCGTTTTAGACAAAAAAATTCACATTGTTTCACTTTATTCCGCGAATTTTATTCTTCGACATGTTGTACAACCCTTTACACTACAACACAAAATTATTTTTTATTCCGAAAATACGCGCGAACTCGAACTTTTACATACAAAACCGTCCGAATAAACTCAAAATTTACCAACTTTCGCTAAAGGTGATGGCCCAATAGAAGCTTTGCTTGCTTTACTCGCTTTGACAGCTGAATTGAACTCCGTGTTTCCATATAAAAAAGCGTTTAAAGCAAAGCGAAGCAAGCAAAGCTTCGATTTGAGCAATTCTCAATTCGGCGCTTTGCTTTAGGCGCTTTGACAGTTCTGACAATTTAGTTTTTCACCTAATCGATGGAACAAAACACAAATAGCATACAAAATACTTGATAAATGCTTTATAAATTAATTTTTATTGTTAAAATGTTTGCACAAACTTTTTTTCCACTTCAATATGTCAAAGCGTTCATAGCAAAGCGTACATTGGGCCTAGAGTAGCTTTGCAGCTTTACTTGCTTTGATCGCCTCAAATGCTTCAGCAAAGCAAAGCAAGCGAAGCAAGCAAAGCTTCTATTGGGCCATCACTTTCCTCCATTACCATGACTTCTGTAACTGCAAAAAAATGCAGAAAACTAGAGCAAGATAGACTTATGTAGATCTAAAAAGGAATGACTGAATACAAGTTAAACGCTATCCCTTCCAGTTTTACAGTTTTACAATCATATCAAACCTTATGCTATGAATATAATGTTCAAATTGGCATGGTAACAAAGCTTTTGACTATGCATGCGAAGGAGAAAAATGACATCACGCTATAATAATGCTACATTTACACGAATGACAAATTTGTCATTTTTTTCTTGTCATTATGTTAATTCCCGTGTAAATGGCATAATTTTTGTAATTTTTTCTGTCAGAAAATGTCAATCTCTCATAAAAGAATGAACTTGTCCATTCTTTTATGCCAGATTGTCATTCGTACAAACGCAATATTAGTTATGACAAAAGTTGAATACTAAAGTTGTCATAACTAATATTGCGTTTGCACCAATGACAATCTGGCATAAAAGAATGGACAAGTTCATTCTTTTATGAGAGATTGACATTTTCTGACAGAAAAAATTACAAAAATTAAGCCATTTACACGGGAATTAACATAATGACAAGAAAAAAATGACAAATTTGTCATTCGTGTAAATGTAGCATAACAGTTTGAATGTGTCCGTGCTTACTATTCACTTACAGGGACAATGTGTGATTGTAGTAGAAATCGCCATAAAATCGCCATAAAAAAACAGGGGAAATTATTCTTGCAGTTGCCGACAAATTTTTGCAGTTGATTCTTATCTCCCTTTCTCGTCAACGTATCTTCACATAAATGTGTCTCTATTTTTTTGCAGTTGCCGAAGTCATGGAAATGGAGGGCGGCCTTTAAGTGATTTTATTCTGCGATAGATGAAATTTTAAAAAATCGCAAGTGTAAACGTCTCCAACCTTCTTTATTTAAATCATATTTAACTTGGTGTATTGTGAAGTTTTTGAGTTGTTTCCTACAAAACCTTCTACAAGAGATTTATATTTGCATAATTTTTATGTTAGGTTGTGCAAATATAAGACTTTTGTAAATGGAAAAACGTATAAATTGGTTAGATTGTCTATAAAAATTGCATCTTTGAAACAGCATTTACAATCACTAACATTTGATTTTTGTCAAATTTTAAAAGTGTTTTAATTTGATCAACCGTGTGTTTTACTTTTAGCATTATTCCCATTTCTTGCGTGCCTCACAAAACTTTGTAGAAAATAGTCCGTCGTCGGGCGGCAGTGGCGGTGGTAGCAGTGGCCAAAGCGGTCCCGTTGCCGATGATGCAATTGCAAATACCACAGACGAGGACAGACATAGTAATCATGAGCTCGAATCGGAAACTTGTAGTGTACCTTTGAATTTGGTTTCATCTCAAATAGGTGCTAAAGAATCATCTCCACAACGTTGACCAAAAATGAAATTTATTCAAGGAAAAAAGAAAAGTAACTGTAAGTTTAAGATAAACCTAAAAAAACTCAAAAAAATTATTTAAAAATTAACTGCATATATACAAAACAAAATAATAATTAAAAATCATAGAAATATAAAAAAAAAATAACAAAGCAAATTGAATCTCCTTTAGATCAGTTAAGTAGTAATAGTAGTTGTTTGTTGCTGATGCAGTGATGCTTAATGATAAGTGAAAACAATTTATAAAAAAAAAGTGTTAACAATACTCTTAATTACTCACTAGTTTGAAATACATAAAATTTTAATGTAAAGATTTTTATTTTGTTATTCATATGTGAAGAACATAATACAAAATTCTCTCCAAATATAACTGAAAATTAAAGCAATAATTTAGGTTTATTAATGAGGTTTACAACAAATGAAAAAAAAAAACTTCATTCACCAGTTGTATTTCTTGCCCACAATTGCTAATTTCGAGCATAAAAACTAAAAAAAAAAACCAATGAGAATATTATAAATAATTTTGCCCAAATGTCAACATTGTTTGTGTTAAAAAAGGAACGGACTCTGTTTCTTTAAAAATAAAAGTATGAACACTTCCTTATTTATTTTTTATACAAAAAGTGTTACGATTATTAAGATAAAAAAATGAAACAAAAAATATTGTGAGAATCGTAATCAAAATATTTACAAGATATGAGATGATCGATTTATTATGAATACTCATATTTACTGATCTAATTATTATAAGTAAAACGCAAAAAGTAAATAAAAAAAACTACATTAACATGAGAACGTTTAAGAAATTAACATAAAAATATATATTTTTACACACAGAAAATAAAATTAGGCTTAAGAAAACAAAAATGAAAAAAGAAATTATTCAAAAAATGAAAGAGGAGAGTAGAAATTAACAAATCGATAACCATATTATTAATTAAATTTTATTGACAATTACACACGCGGGCCTTGTGAACTCTATAATATAAATATATTTATACATACATATTTAAAAACGATGGCTTTGCTCACACTTTCGTGACTAAACAAGAAACAAATTAAAATTAATGATAGAAATAATAAAGCATTAAAAAATTAACAATATTTTTTAATGAAAAAAAAGTAGAGCAAAAAAGTATTAAAATTTAGCTTTCAACGGTATTTATTATTGGCTCTCTAATCCACAAAAGGCAGACACCAGACGGATAAAAATTTTAATGAACAAAATAAATATGTACTTACCATTTATTAATTTTAGGTACTTTTAATACAATACAGAAGGCAAAAACTTTCATTGCTAAGTCTAAAAAAAATAATACTCAAAAACTAATTCAGCCAACAGTATGTAATTTTGGAAAATATCTAAGCTTTTGATACCGGAAGTGCAGATTCAATCAATCTAGTTAGATTACTTATGATTTAAAGATTTTTTTTTTAAATTTCAAGGTCAGTGTAAATTCTTTATTATCTGTTTTTTAATAATACTTTTTAACCTATGTGAAAATCCGCAACGAATTTTTTTTTGTGTTTAGTAAGAATAAAAAGTAATATCTTCCACTGAGTCATAAAATTTAAAAGCACTGAAGTCATAGATGCGTATTCATAGTGATTTTTAAACACAGGTTTCGTTAAACATGAGTTTACCAAGAGCAAACTGTCGGATCTTTGGTTATTAGCCCTATTATGTAAGTCGTGCGGACTTCTCAGTTCGCAGCGACTGTCAAGTCCGTTCCGCAGTGATTTGGTATTATGTAAAGCTCGATCCAGACTACACGATGTACGGGGTACGAGATACGAGGTTTTTGGTTTCCTCGTACATGGAACTGCATCCACACTGCACAGGGTTTTGCTCATTCGTGTACGCGGTTACCACGTACGAGGATAATCAAACAGCTTCTGATTTTACTCACTAGGTGAAACCATGTGCAAATTTCCCATCCAAACACTCGATGTTCGGGGTACGTGCCAACCTCATACCCCGTACATCGTGTAGTCTGGATCGAGCTTAATACCCCGATTGCGCTAGTCGGAAAAAGTGACTAGTCACTTAAAATGACAATTTGATATTATGAATAAGAAATCAGTGACATATCGTATTATCTTAGACTAGATTTATGACAATTGTTCGAAAAAAGTGACAGATCGTGTCACTAACAAATGTGTGAGTGACAACGTTCAGTTTTCGTCTGAATTACACCTGATTAAGCCAGTTTGTTAAAATGGGAACAGAAAAAGGGTTTTTATGCATTTCATTATTATTTTATTATTGTTCTCAATATTGGAAAGTATCTAAATATATTATTTCCAACTACTAGCAACAAAATAACAAACGTGAAGCAGTTCGAGGCGATGGTCAATCATCTGGGGAAGAATCGGGATTTGGCCACCGGTTTCCCAAACTTTGGCGGTTCGAGAGCCGATATAAAGAAAAAATGGGATGAATTTTCCACTTCCCTAAACAGCTTGGGACCTCCACTACGAAATGGAGATGGATGGGCGAAGGTTTGTAATATAATCGTTGCATACGATTATATTACAAACCTTCGCCCATCCATCTCCATTGACGTTGAGGCTGTAGTATCCCTTTCTGTTGCAATAACGGTGACGAAAATTTTTGGCTGGTTGAATGATTTTAACATATGTACCATCCACGCATCCTACAATCCCAGGGAGTCCAAAGTTTCTGACAAAATATTCTTTTGTTTCTGCCTTTTCTTCTTCTGTTTCGGGGAACTTGATGAGTTTAGGACAGACATGTTCCTCTAACATCTTTAATGTCTGCCCTAGTATAATAGAAAACGTAGGTTGCGCGATACCCACGTTAAAATCATTGCCACCGCTTGTCTGGTACAAGCCTTCCGCCAAAAACCTTATTGTTGCAGCAAGTCTCAACGTGGGCTGGACGGAATTCGAGCGCCGAATTGGTGACAAGTTCTCCTCTAAAATATTAAGAAGCCATACAAAGCTCTTTTTGTCGACTCGGAATTTTTTTTTGAATCTTGAAACGACAATATATTAACATAATGTTTTGAGCTAAATAATATATTAAATCTTACATGGGGTCCGGTAAATCCAATGGATGCGCTTTATCTCTTAGCATTCTACGTATTGTCAGTAAATCACAATTTTCTGGCTCTTCATCTGACTCATACATTTCGAAAGAACTCATTTTATTAAATAATTTACAATACTTGAACTTTAAATTGTGTATTTCAATTCTAATGCGAATACCTTTCAAATTCAACGTCAATGATCAACAAAATTAAAAAACGTATAATTTTGCGCCTTAAATCAATTGCATACGATACAAAATTCTTAATTTTTTATCCGTACTTTTTTTAACACCATGCGCGCTTCCAGCGGTATAAATCAGAAGCTGCTGCTGTGCTGCCACATTTTTCTAAACATATTTAGGAACAAGTTCACTGGTCTATGATAATACGAAATATCATTTCTAGTGACATGACAAAAATGACAAGGAGTCATTTCACGAGTCTATCGCAATTGGGGTATAAGTCCGCATGCCGTTTGCGGACTAGACTCGCTGCGATCATATGCGTTGGTTCTGCTTGAACTGTCAAACGTGAGAAAGATTCGTTTCAGTTGTCAAAGATTTTATTTATTTTTCAAAAATATAGCAATGTTTCCAAGTGTAGCACTTTTTTTCTTTAATGATAATAATAACACTGATATGAAAATTATAAGGAAATCAATTAGAGATGCTCCCAGAAATCGTTTACCTCCTGTTTTGTTTTCCCACTGGCGATCTCGGGAACCTTCTCCATCTCCTCGATCAGAGTTTTGAACTGTCTTTGAGTTGTTTGCTTCATTGCCTTATCTATATATAAAAAAACATGTTAATTATAAAAATATAAAAAAGAAAAAATCATTTACTTACACAGTCTTTTTTTCTCCTAACCTCGAAATGTCAGTGGAAAAGGTGAGTCCGCAGCCAAATAGATGCGGACTTGAAATTGGTTGAAAAACAGGTCTTGCGGACTACCATAATACCAAAACAGTCCGCAGTGGCAGATTTGCCGCAGTACGACGAGTCGCGCGACTTTCGTAATAGGGCTATATATTTTTGAAATATTTTATTAAAAGATCTCGTAAATCCAATGTCGCAAAAAAATCCAAGAAAGCTAAACATTTGAGTTGTGATTGCATCGACATTCACCTTTTCAATTTCTTTGTCACATTTTCGTTACGCGTATAAATAAGAACATTTGGAGCATTTCTTCACACATACTCGATGAAAACGAAATTAACTGTTCTATAAATTCTTCAAATATAAATTTCTCAAATTTCTAATTTAATTTGCAAAAATTTATTGGAGCAAAAATTGCTGTCAATGTCATTTTATATGGCTTTGCCATACATCAAAATTCAATTGACACCATTTTTTTATAACTCCTATTAGATTTTTTATGACTTGACTTAAATTTGAATTTTTCAAAATTGGTTTGCATTTGCGTTTTATGTAACGGAATACACAGCCCTATTCCCGTAACCCGCGGGACGTGTATACGCCACGCAACTTTTATCTCGATCGAATGAAATTTTCTTATTCTAGTAGACGTAGAAACGCAGTTTTATTCAGCCCCGCGCTGACTATTTTGACAGTTTTGCTGATTTGATACGCATGAAGTTTTATTTGTTCAATTAAACGATTGTACTGCGTCTAGTTAGTTTTTCCTGACCTTCAAAACTTATATTTAGTTAAAATTCATTGAATGTATAAATAAAATTCACATTTTTATTCAAACTTTCTATTTAATTGATTGGTCCCGCAACGATTTACTCGCGGGAAATAAATGTATGGAAAAATCAAAACATTCGCGGGTGCGTTTAGTGTAATACCGAAAGTAAAACGTTTTCAGCACCACGGCACACGCCGGGACAATTGCGCTTAGCAGAATGCAAATTTTCTGCGGGAAACGCCAAATCCCGCGGCGTACACGTCCCGCCGATTACGGGAATAGGGCTGACAGTGCAAGAACCCGATTAAAAATCAGATGGCTTTTTGGTAGAGACGATAAAATATTTGTTACATACACAAATTTTACCGATTCATCAAACTATGCCTGTGTCGCTAATAATATTACTCGTTAATTTTCACGAAAAATAGATTTTTGATTACCGGGAATTTAACCACAAATGTTGAAAATTGTAATTTTAAGGAGTGAAAAAGCGCAAATAAAATCCTTCCGATTAGGGTTACAGTTTTGCTAAAAAATGTTATTTTCACTCTCACTTCCGGTTCGGATCGAAGCTTCGAAATAAATAAATAAACTTTTAAGTACACCCGTACCTTGTTATAAGGAAATGCCTTGCATATTGAATTAATATACGATCAAAAATCGAAGAGTATTGCATTGTAATACATTGCAGTCAATCATATGTAAAACATACTGCACAGCGTTGTTGACGTTTCGAACCAAAATTTTTAGTTTCAGTGGGTACAAAAGGCTTTGAAAACGAAATGGCGAAATCAGATTTTGAAAAACTTGCTGGTAAACAATAAATGTCTTTAATATCACTATGCAATACTAAAAAATTCACCGATATCTCGAACAGTAATTCATATTAGGTACACCTAGTAAACAAAAGAAAACAAAATTTTATTTAGTTATCACATCCCATAACAGAGATAACTAGTTTTTTGTTTTATTTACTCTTCGCAATACTCGCTTCAGAGTAGTCATAAAATATACCTCTTCTTTGTACAAAGGTCATCAAAACATTTAGATTATTGTTAAATATACAAAATACCGGACATTTGTGCTAATTGTCCTAACCTATTACATAAAGTTCGTATTCTATGTAGAATTATTAAAAAAATCAATTACCTTTCTCCGCAACTTCCTTCAGTGCTGTACACCTTTATGCAATATTAAAAAAAAATTATGTAGAAAAACAAATATATTTAGAAGCTGAGTATTTGAAGGTATTTCAAATTTGTGACAAGTTAACACCAAGTTAAAGATAGAATATGGCACGATAAGACATTCTAAAAAAACTCAATGAGAATTGGTCGAGTAAAAACCATACTTAATGGTGGATCTCCATTACTGAAGCATTCGACGTGTGCAAAAATATAGAGACACACTTACGTAAAAAGGCCTTCGTAAAAAAGAGAGAGAACAACGTGTGCAAAAAAAATGCAATACGTCGCCAGATGTCGCATTTGTAGTTTTTTTTATAGGATGCACACGTCGCCAGATGTCGCGTTTGTAGATGAAGTTGAACGACTTTAACTTTTCCTATAAAGATCGTGTGCAACTATAAAATTAAACTCACACATTCTCCGTAAACAAATAGTGAGGTCCAATACATTTAAGTTGTGTTTTGACATTTCTTGTTTAACTGCTGTAAAATTACGCATAGTGGTTCGCGAATCACTACTTGCTTCTCAATTAATGGCCCAACCATTTGGAGAAGCTCTTAAAATTGTGTGGCCGTCATTCGCAAATATTTGCAGAAGAAACTCGGATCGCGTATACAACGTAATGCTCCAAAAACGCTCACAAATGCCCCATTTATGTCCCGATCCTTGTAATATTCATGAACCCAGAACTTTCTCTTTTTTTTACGACACGGTCTTCATTGTCACTGTCACTTGTGCTATATTCATCGAAAATTATATCGATTAGTAATTTTTTGCTATCCGAATCCATTTTATTACAATATTTAAAGACGATGTCAACTGTCACACGGTTGGGAGATTTTTTTGAAGTCTAGCTAATGTTTGAAAGTTGAGTGTTGTGGTCATGGAATAAGGTTCAAATTCCTATGACGTATATCCTATAAAACTACCTATAAAAACATCGCGTTCGTCCACTGACAATTACAGAGATTTGTCTCTTTCTATTTATATGCAATTTTTTGCACACGTCGAATGCTTCAGTAATGGAGATCCACCATAAACAAGAACAGTGTAATTTCCAAAAATTGATATTTTTTACAATACTACAGTTTAAGATCTATAATAAATCCTATAATAGGGTTTAGGTTGTAGGTGTGCGCCAACAAAAAGGTTGGGAAAAATTGAAGTGGGCCATATATTGAGGTATGGGATACACCAAATTATTGTATTATGCCGAATTTTATTATCTAAGAATTTTATAATATCAAACCACAATATAAAACTAATTCGTTTTAAACTTATAAATTGAAATTTTTTTTGGTAATTATTTAAAATGAAATTCGGTAGAACCGTTGATCTATTTTTTGCGGTATCTAGAAAATAAATGTTTGTCATATGAGGAACATATTAAAACTTACCTGCTTTAAATTTTTTGAATAAAAATGGTGGTTGTGTTGCTAGAAGAATAATCACGAAAATGCGTAATTTTATTCATCAATAAAAAAATCTCAGTCTTATTTAATCATCGAATACTACATCCGTCCAGGCGAAATTTTATTTTGTTCAATGATTGGAAACATTTGGTTTCGCATTTACGGTATCACTTATATTTTCACGAAAACTTAATAAGCTTTTAACAATTAAATATATCTTATAAAATACGAGAAAAAAATTATTTTTAAATGCCCAGATTGATTAAATCAATCATTCGCTTATCAAGTATACCAGTTGTTTACCAGTTTATATAAACTTTAGATTAACAAATGAAAAACTTACTAAAATTGTAAAGGAAAATGAATGAGAAAAACTAATATTTAAAACAAAAAGAAAGATATTAAACTTGTAAAACAAAAACTTAAGTATTAAATTTTTAAGTGTATAATATCCTTCATTTAATTAATATTTGATTTTAACGTATATTTTATTATTATTAAAAACGTATTTTTTTAAAAATATTAGTTATGTTATTTAAACTTGATTAATAATTGAACTAATCTCTTGTGTTACTTAATATTAAGGCTCATTTATCATAACATTTTTAAATTAATTTTTTCTTCTAACGATTACTATTTTCTTTTACATAAAGATTTTTCATTTTTATTTTTTTTGATTTTCAATTAAAGATCAAGACATATTGTCTTATTTTATTGAAGATAAAACGAAACGTGAGTGAATATGAACGATAAATGAAGATTGAAGATTAATCAAAAGAATTAAAAAATGATATGCAAAAGAAAGTTTTCATTAAAAAAAAAGAAAACACGAAACAGTATTTTACTTTAAAGGAAATTAATCAGAAAAAAATCAAAATAATTTAAATTATGCGTTTTTTTAATATTATTTTTATTATTTATGTTAAATATTTATAAATATGTACTCTTAGAATTTTTTCTTACTAACAAAACTCTTACGATGTATTTTTTTCCTTCTAATGTACCTACTTGTTTTATTCTGTAAAAATGTATCTCAAAATCAACTAAAAATAGTCGCAGATAGAACCTTCAGATAGCTCTCAAAATGGGCGATGTGAATAAAAAAATAGCTTTTGCTAAAACTGATGTTTTATAGCTAATGTAATCTGTATGCAGCAGTGGCAAAGCCGCTATAAAGCCATAGGGGAGGCAACGGAGGCATTGCCTCCTCATAACATTTTATAAAAATGTTTTTCTAACGTATGGCTTTAATTTTTTATATTATAATGGACTGTATAAAAATCTGTATGTTCAGAAAATAATAATTTAAAAGAAAATCCTATTCTCTCGAATTCTCTAAAACATAAACTACAAATTCTCTTCATAGAGGCTAGCCTCCGATTCGTTGCTTCCTCATTTCAAATATACACGACTGGTATGCAGTCTGCATTAGCTAAAAAACATCAGTTTTAGTAAAAGCTATCTTTTTATTCACATCACCCAATGTTGCAACTGAAAATAATTACAGGCACATTGATGATCCAGTTACCTTATTGAATAACTTTTCGTCCAACTTCAATGCCAAATTGAAAAAAGATTGTTCGAAAAAAAACTTGTGTTTTTTAAATAAAAACATAATATTCACTTGAATAAACCACTCAGTAATGTAAAAACCCGATAAATGTTTCAGTTTGTAAATTGTGCGTCAAATAATATAATGTTTTATGAATATTTTTGAAATGGGAATTATTACAATTTTTGCTATTCAAAGTAAATTTTCCCAATTTTTTTACGCGCATTTTTTTTTCAATTTATTCATCGTCACTAAATTAAATACCAGAAATGGTTTAAAATATTGAGTTATGGCATTTCTTCAAGAAGGCAAACAACACTTCAAAATACAGTATTAGAGTATGTATTAAACAAAGTTATAGTTTTGTTATTTTTGGTATTGTCATCAAGATTTTCGTAAGTTTTTTTTCTACGGGTTTTATTAATACTTAAAAAAAATTCTTAGCGACTGGATCTTGCCGTAATTTTCAATTTTGAATCTTCGCAAAAAAAAAAACTAAGCGTCACAGTTGAACAGCTTGAAGCTTGAATTGAAATGCATAATCTGTTGTCTTATTTTATTTGTTGTTTGCAAAAAATACAACAGATTATATCTTTCTAATCGAATTTTCTCGAAATGATGTTCATAATGCGTCTATTACTTTATATATTTTTCGTACATCTAAGCAGAAAGCATGTGGCATTATTAAGTATGAAAATCTAGTAAAAAGATATAAAAATGATGTAGTGATGAATGAAGGGCGTTTACATTAACTTGTTGTACTTAAGAAATATGAAAAAAAATAAAAGAAAATGTCATGTAACGAAGGCAACGCCCGTTTTGCATCATTTTTGAAACGCTCACCAATACCAGTATAATATGACAGGGTTTTTTTTTAAATATTGAATTAATTTTTATTTTATTTATGTAGTAGTATTATAAAATGTAACATTTTTTTGTATTGACTAAAATTTTTTTTCTGACAAAGATTGTTTTTATTTCCAAATTAAACATTTAAACCGTTTTCGGAATTTTTTAAAAATTCGCAGAAAAAAAGTTATATGGTGCCGTTTTGGAAGCTGTTGTGTATTACCAGATACATATTTGCAAAAAAAAATCCTACAAAGAAGTGGCTTATTAAATGATAAGTAAACCATCTTATATACAGAAACAACTTACAAGAAATGGAATACTTTTTTCTTGTTTTTTTTCGAAAGTTGTGCATTGTATCGAAAAATTTATAAAGATAAAATGTGTTTAGAACATGATGTTATATTTAATGTTTTTCTGGGCTTAGCGGCCTAAATATTTTCTAATTTGGTCCAAAAATTAAAAAAACAATATGTTTTCGAATATTTTTGTCCTTTTATTATTTACTCCGACGTTTCGACATCAATATCTATGTCATCATCAGGGAGTTTGTTCATATACTACAATCAAAAAAAAACCACTTCTTAAAATTTATGTATGCACAACAATATTTAGACTTACATGACTATGTTTGAGAACAGTGATAAATGTCTGGATACATTAAAAACGGGTTACACAAAAGTATAATAAATAAATAAAGTCACAAAACGAGGAAAGAAAGAGAAACACAAATTATTTTTAACTTCATATTTGATCAGCTGTGCTTCGTCTTATCAGAATTGATAGCGGTAACAATGATGCGTCAGCTGATTTTTGAAAAACGCGATAAATACACAAACAATCTAAAGATGTGTTAGTGTGTACGTATTATTGTCTCGATCGTTTCGTCAAGTTTTCGTTATTTGTTTCAGTCCTTTTCCTTTTTCGATTTTTCTTCTCTTTCTCACTGTCTAGCATTGCACAATACGTAGAGCTGATGCAGTCTGTGTCTCTTTTTTTGTTATATGTATCTTCTGTGTAGATGTGCAATGCTTCAGAAGTGAGGCGTTTGAAATATTTTGATTCGTATGAGAGAATTGTAGTATTATCGAAATCAGGAGTATGTTCAGTATAATACTACAATTCTCTCATCCCGTCATCACACACAAAAATGAATTACACCAGTGTGTTTAGAATGATAAAAAAAATTGAATTTTGCATGTCCGTCCGTCTGTCTGTCCGCCTGTGGCGCGGATTGCGGGCGCACGGATTGAGCTAGAGACTTGAAATTTTGCGTGGATCCGTTTTTCGTAAAATGCGAGGCTAAGTTCGTTAATGGGCAAAAATGGACCATTAAGGGGGGTACCCCCCATAAGAAGGAAAACGTTTTTTTGTGAATATCTCAAAATAGGTGCATCTTATCTAAAAAGTCCAAGAACAAAAGTTGTTTAGGATATGATTCTACATAAAACTCCCATACATCAAAATCCGATTGGAATGAATTTTAAAAAATCTTATTGGAAAGTTTGATCTCATAGTGGAATTTTGATAAAACTGTTCGCCATTCACTTAAATCACCATACGGGTTTTCAATAATTGCCAGAATGGCAATTATAGCTTTTGTTATGCTTTTTTCTTTGATTTTAAATAAATTACTTTTTTTAATTTCTTCTTTTTTAGCCATAATAGTAGAATTGTACTTTTGTGGAATGGGCCCCAGGTCGAGTGAAAAAAGGTTTGTTTTGGATTTCTTTCAAATTTGGCTCACATAATGTACACTCAGAGCTTGTTAAAAATTCCAAATTTCAGAAATTTTATTCCAGTAATTTCAGAGTTACAGCACTTTGAAATCCTTAGAAAATCTCTGAAGTTCAATCCTAAAAATTTTATGGTTCAGGTTCCGAATGATATAGAGGTCGGAGGTTAAACGCGTCTTGAAGCTTATTTTATAGGCTTTCATTTCATATATAACATTTTGAGTTTTGGGTAGTTTTTAACCCTTTGCACTCCGAATGTTTTTTTACTCCGAGACATTTTTGCTTTGGAGCATCTGAAAATTAAACTTCTGTTTTACTAAAAAAAGATCTTAATGTGCAACTTTGAACACATAATCTGCTATTCATTGGACGCAAACTACACTTTGTAACTATTTTAGGGTTTTACTCAGAATAACCAGTGGCGCACGGAGTGCTAAGGTTTAAATTCAAGGTCACGGCATATAACATTTAACATTGAATATCTCTTAAGAACATACATATAGGTAAGTTTCTCGTAAGAAGACTGAACGGCAAAATCGAACCATTACTCCATAATTATTGATTTTGGAATATTTTAGCTTGTACCAAAACCATTTCTATTCAAGTATCATATTTCTAATGGCCACAACTGAATAATGCAATAAAAATAAGTTTAAATGGAAACAATGAGGAACTGGAAAAAAAAATATGGAAAGAGTCTCAATTCTGTGAATCAATGGCTGGATCTCATCAGAGTGACGCCATGATCTCTGTCATAGACCTTACCACGAAGGATGTGAACGATAGTGGAGAGTTCAAATTTCTCTATATAAGTCAACTGGGAATTAATTCCTCTATTTGTGATTTATACTATAGAGGAAATATTTTATTCGAACTACTTTTACTTTAGGAGGTGAGGCTTGTTTACAGAGTTAAGTTTAAATGTTAATTCTGAACCGGATTCTTGGTTCTAGAAATAATTCTAACAAGGGGATTCTGATAGACTTTTTGACTGAAACGACACGACACATGTAGTCGAATCTAGTGACTATAGTCGACCGAAATGACGCTTTAGAGTCGGGAGCAGTTTAGTTGGCTTTCGAAAAAACAAATCTTTTAAAAAAAATTTTGATTATAACTAGAGAAAACTTGTGGTAAAATTCTCGCGGCATTTTACAATTTTCAAGGTTGAACGCTTGAAGAGGATACTTGAACGCTTCTTCTTATATTCGAAGAATTTTGTAAATATATTGCATCCCGAAAATCCCGATTTGCTCGCGAATCAAAAGAAATTATTCGTTTCACAAGGTCTCCGCGTCCCGGAAAGTAAACTTTATCAATGATTTTTTGTTTTAGTGTTATTATTTATCAAACGGTAGAAAAAATGATTGGTTCAAAACAGAATTTCTTTTGTCAGTGGCGCATTTTTTCATCAATTTTCCAAAAGAGCACATGAATTGCAAAAAATTGGACTGCAGCACATTTCTCTTTATTGGTATTTTTACAATTTCGTCATTGCTGAATCAACATCTGGCATTAAGAAGTCTGTAAGGAAATCTTAAAGGCAAGATATATATTCGAAGACTAAAAGCTATATATAAGCATGGCGAAACGTTTTTCTGGATTTTAAGTAATACTAATCAAACACCAAATGACCGAATGAAGATGAAATTTTTTTTAAAAACATGTTAAAAGCTTTATAAATATTTATTTTATGTTTTATGCTTTCGCTTTTATTTCTGATACGCAATACCAAAAAAAAATTCCTTTTTAGTGCATTTTTTCTAAATAAAAGTTAAAAAAAAAATTAAAAAAAAAGTTATTTAAGATCCCACATGTCGGATTGGTTTGATTTGGACAAAATGGCGTCATCCGTCTGCCATTTTGTTTTTTCTTGAGTTTTTTTCTTGAATAAATACGCTAAATATTTTCTGAACCTTTCACTTGAGATTCCGCGCGACGGGTACTCCGTTTGTTTGATTTGGGCAAAATGGTGAACAGAAGACGCTTGACGCTTTTTTCTTGAGTTTCTGAAACACTGATAATTATTTTCCAAAGCTCTTCAACTTAAGACTCCACACGATACGTACTTTGTTAGTTCGATTTGGACAAAACGGCGTTTGTCGTCCGCCATTTTGTTTTGATTCTCTTTACTTTATTATACGCTGGTCCACATCCTTCGTGGTCAGGTCTTGGCCACATTTTGAATACAATGAAATAAATTTTAATTGAAACAATCAAAAATTGGGAAATAAATTTGATAAATAATCTATTTTCGATTGTGGGAATCTAATGACTGGACCATTGTCAAATTGACACCAAAGATCTCTGTCACTGACCTGACCGCAAAGTATGCGAATAAAAGGGGTCGAGTTAAAAGGCCCTATCACAGAATCCGATACTAATGGTTCGTCAACTCAATGTTGTTGTTAGTGTTTTATACCAACAACAACATTGAGTTTACGATTCGAATCATTCATATCGGATTCTGTGATAGGGCCTAAAATTTTTCTATATCGATTTGGATCGAACACTACGACAATTGGTTAAATGAATTATAAATGGTATATCAAATAAAATGTATCCATTATGGGTGCACCAAATTAATACTTCGCAAATATATAAGCATGAACATGCGTCTAAATCTTAAATAAAATCGATAATACCAATTCGAAATTTTTACGATACAAACCTGCGTTTCCGCTTCTAAAATATCATTGCACATACCTTTGCCGTATAATTTTCGACTTTGCGATGCTGTAAAGAGGACCACGAAAAAAACCAAAATCAAGTTTGAAAAATAAATTGATCAATTTTTATTTTATATTTATATAATTTCATTTAATTTTCTTTTTCATCTTTTGTTGAGAATATGAGACACACATATTCCAATCATCGATATAACTAACATATTTTTTTATTTTTATATAATTTTATAACTTTTAAAATGTGATTTATTTTCCTTTAAGTATGCAAATTGCATACATAATTTATTTCCTTTACATATATATTTATTAATGTATTATAAATTTTACATTTATTATATTTCTTCATCTTAACTTCTGTCACATATAAATAAAATATTTATGTCTATGTATAATAGGTTCTAATCACAAAAGGTCTTCTCATTAATTTTTATTTATTAATTTTCTCTTTTTTGTAAATAACCTGACAGTAAAATACGTGTTTTTCTTTATTTGTATTTATAATAACCTTTGTTATAATTATTATAAGTGTATAATTTCAGTTTACATTCCACTCTTACGCCGAGAAATGGCATAAAACGGTATCACATTAATTATATATTTTATCTTTATTATTCCCCAATTATTAAAATAGTTTAAACGAAGTATTTAATTTAAATTATCATTTCATATTACAGATTTATATTTCCATGCTACATACTCTATTCAAACTAATTAAGGTTATTAAATTTTATAAATAATTTGTTTTAATTTTTTGTTTTATCAAAAATAATCAATTTAATATTTTGTAAGAAAAAATTATTTGTAGGATTTATTTAAAAACCATAATGGAATTAGTACAAACGCCACAATATTTAAAAAAAAACTAATGTAAAATCGATTTTTTCAAATGTTTGGACATTTTTATAAGAGCAAACTTAAAAGAAAGAGGCTTTTTATAGTCATTTTTAAACAGTTTTTGTTTAAAATATGAGTTTAAACTGACAAAAAACCATAGCAAACTGTCAGTTTAAACTCGTATTCAACAAAAACTGTGTTTAAACACTACTATGAATACGCCCAAAGGTTTTTTTTTTAAAAAATATAATACCTTCAAAAAAAAAACAAAAAAGAAAAACATATATTATTTATAACTTAAATTAGATTCAGTTGGCAGAGCTCATTTATGAGAGGTTTTTAATTATGTGTCTTTCTTTGTTGTTTGCCAATGTACTTATAATAATGAGATAAGTTTCTCTAAATATAATGAAACCTACTTGCACTACAGTTTTTATAATCCCTACTTTTTCATTGTATGCAATATTCATCAAGTCATTAATTATTAAAATATTTGCATCTGGATTACCCTTATTTTGAGTTAGTTTTAATTATTATATAGTCATCAATAAATTTGTTTTTTCGTAAAGCCCAATGTATAAAAAATTGCTAAAGAATCAAAGATGTAAGCGAAAACAAAGTTTCAAAACAAATCACTTGATTCATTGTTCTTGTTACTTGTCGATTTTTCGGATTCCAATAAAACGCACATTATAAATATTTCGATTACTAGACAATTATTTTTTTTAGTAATAGTCTGTAATTTTCACTTGTTGATTTATAAATTGGAACCGCTGAAAAAGTGTTCCATCAATTAACAAGAGATACCGCCGGTTGCTGGCACAACTTGAAAGTCGCTATGAATATCAACAATTTTTTCTGTCCAAGTACACTTGTAGCAAAAAAAAAAAAAACAAGTTGCACTTAAATCAATTCACGGCTTAGATTTGCATGGTTTGAACTACATAGGTAGAACTCAAGTTTTTACGAAACGTTTAGTTCCTTCACATCATAAATTTTTACTTGTGAATATCTGATTTAATTTACCCAGTAATAGTGTCCAGTTCGGTTTTCGGCAATTCCGGTCAAAATGACACATACCAAGTTTCGGTTTCGAAGTTTTAAAATATCAATACTGGCCAGTCATGTATTTACCAAAATTTCACGTTTTTTTAGTGTTTTCAATATGGCCAGCTAAATAATTATCTCAAAATTAAACAATTACATTGCGATTTTTTGTTATTGAATCATTATTGAGTGCTGGTCTTCAGATAAAATGATTTGAATGCATATTGAACGCACAGTCAAGCATTTAATATACGATAAAACTGGTAAAATATGAAAAATGCTTCATTAAGCCTGTAAGTAGTGTAAAATCCAGGAGAAAGATGAAGAAAAACAATTGGAGACTGAAGCGCGGGGAATTTAATATAATAATATGGTTTAGGTGGCATTAGAGGACTTTTTTGAACATTAAAACAGCAAGCTCTATTCAATATATGAACTTTAAAATAGCAAGGAAGAAATAAAATCTAAAAAATGCTCTTAAATTCAATATAAAAATTGGAGTAAAATGTGCTAATTTGCGTGTAAAATTATTTGCTATATTTTATTCACTCAGCGCAATTTCTATCAAGGTGTGCTCAATTTTCGTTCATATTATTAAAATTTGTAAAATTTTGGGCGTTCAAATAGGTACGTTCAAACTTTGATAGCTGATTATGAACAAACCGCCAGGAATACAGCTGATTATGAACAAACCGCCAGGAATACAGCTGGTATTTGACAGGCGTGATTAGTTAATCTTGACATTTAAACCTGGAAAGCTATATTGATGACGTAGATTAAAAAAAATTTTTACAAGCATAAATCAAACCTGATGCGGTATATTGCCACTCAATATTTTATTGTCTCGTAACTTACAATCTCAATATGCTTAAGAACAATGAATGAAAATCTCCATTACAGATCAAGTTTTGTAGATGTATGCAAAAGAAGGACATTGACTACTTTCAATATTTAATGAACTTAATAAACAGTTTACAATTACGATTATATATTTAACGTCTTTTATATAATTTACCTACCTATAAGAGTACAACTTAAGTTAATTTTAAACTAAAAATAATTCTTGTGGCAAATTTTTGAATTTATTAAAGATAAATAAAAGCTGTTTGCCAATTTTAATTTTTGTTTGATAGGTGAAAGGAATTGGAAGTATTTTTTTTTTATAATATTTTTTTATCAATGGCCCCAATCACAGAAAACGCCGTATGCAAAGTGAGTGCGTTTCTCGCGTTTTCTGATCATTGAAAACGTTCGAAGGGAGTTGTGAATTATTCACGTTTGACGTTTCAAATACGCGGTACTTTCATTGCTTATCTGAGTGAGGGACAAAAGCCAAAAATGTAAGTTTAAAGGATTTAATTGAATAATTAATACATTTTTAACTTATTATTATAGGAAAAGAATAACAAACCTAACTTTTTTAGCTGTCAAAATTAGCAAAAACACAGAAAAAATACTTAACGAACGATTTGTTAAACACCGTATTCAATGATACCGCGTTAAGTGAAAGTGAATCGAATGGGTGAAGGGAATCTCAGATACGCCGTATTCCATGATAGGCACCAATACAGTATTTTTTAACGCATTGGCTGTTTCTCAAGAACCGACGGATCGCCAAATATTTTTAGACAGATAGCTGATATTTTAAAAAAATAATTTTTTTCATAAAAATGTTGGATCAATTAATGAAGCGTCAATTTTTTAAGCGACAAATTTCAACTTCAATGATTTTACACAGTTTTTTTTTATTTTGATCGATCAAAATTTTTACCTGTGGCGTCTTTTTCAAAAGAATTTTACATTGCATCGTATTGTTTTAGAAATTTTCCCTTGTGGCGCATTTCTGTAAGGATTTTCATCTGGCATTTCGAAATTTTGATATGAAATACATATGTGGTGTTGCAGTTTTTTGATTGCACAATTTTTCTGTCTATGCAAGTAAGCTTTTATTATCTATGCAATTTTTGAAACATAAATGATTTATAGCCCTACCAACAGGGACTCTAAGGAAAATGCGAGTTAATTAGTTCTAAAAAGGGAGACGCAAGGAAAAAGGACGTACTGCGAAAGCACTACTAATAAGTTCAGCTAAAAATTTTTGTCCTGACGCGAGTTCAAAGCAAAAGCATTTAGAAATGATACATTTCAGTTGAAACCAATTGAATATTTTAATCCAGGAATAGGAAGAAGGGTTGATCGGTATTTTCATGGGATATAACCAAAGTATAAAGAAAACGCTCTAGTGTTTTTTTTCAGCTTTCATTACAATAAAAAGATTTCAAGGAAAACAGATATTTACGCTTGATTAGTCAATTAAGCAAATTCTAAACCGATTTCAAGAGTATCTACTCATTTTTTTGCATAAAGCGGGTTTTTGATTATATCGAAATCTTTCACTATTTTTTTTTTCTAGAACAATGCATTTTTTTAATTTAAAAGTACTTCGAAACACTACCAATATTTATCTTTTATAAAAACTTATAACAGTATAAAATTAAAAAATCATCTTTCTACTTAAAAGTAAACCAAAATCAGTTTTTATATACAAAAAAAAAAGTTTAAAGTAAAATCGTCTAAACTAATAAAATTTATATTTTTGCTCTTAATTGTTTATCATATTGTTCTTAAACTCAGTACTCATTTCACCTTAACGATAAATATTTAATCATTTGCAGTGATCATCACTTCGAATTAATAGAATATTTATATTCTCTATTGTATAGTTCTTAACCTCTAACCATCAAATTTATTGATTTCAGTTTATATCATAGAACGTTTAACACTATTCTAATTAATAAGAGATATATAACATTTTATATTTTTGAAAGTGAGAGGTTAATATCCATTTTCATTTATGAATATATCATAAAGAGCTAATTTCAAGATTTTTGATGAAATTAAATAATAGAATCTGTTATGTAGATAGTTATGCTATTATAATTTGTATTATCATTCACTCAATTTGATTTCTTTTCGTATTTTTTTTATTAAATCTTTCAGCCCATACGAACTTATGTGCAATATCTACTCAAATGTTTATTACTTATTTTAGTAGGAATTTTTTAAACAAACTTCATCATGAGAAAGTTGAATTTTCATTACATAAAATACACAACCACATCAAACAAACAGTTAAATTATTTAATTCAGTTTAATTTATTTAAAAGAAATATTTTGATAAATGAATATAAGATTCATATTACAGTGCAGCAATATTTTTGACTATATCTTTTAGTGCTAGAAATGATTGTATCTAAACGTTGTCAACTAAAGGTTTTTACTCTTTTATTTTTTAACATTTTTATACTATTTTAGTTTTTATATCATTATTTCATAATTCAAACATATTTTTATGAGAATAGTCTATGACATGATTTTTAATCAACCGATATTATTTTCAAGTGTTTTGAATCAAAGTTACTATTTTTTTTAATCAGAAAAAAGATCAGGAGTGGTATTCCGTAACTTGTTTCGACCGTTTGTTTCGAGTTAGAAGAAAAAGTGGTATTTGCTATCTCGGTTTCTCTCTGTCATTTATGTCGGTCAAAATAGAGACAGTGAATACTTCTTGATTTTCTAACTCGAAACAAACGCTTGAAACAAGTTACGAAATATCACTCCTGATCTAGAACGACATTATATGTGCCAGCGAATGCGACTTTCGATTATTTATAAATTAATCCCATTATTATCATATAAAACTATCATAATGAAATTTCTCGGCTTACAGGTCATAAAAAATATAACCAAATGTTCGAAGGAAAGGAAATCTTTAGTCGACCACAAATGATTAAACAGGTTGACACTCATTCTGGTGCGCACGATATAAGAGTATTTTTTGGGTAATTTGGGATCCCTGAATCCGAATCTGTAGTTTGGCTGTACCAGGACTTTTTCAAATATAAAGGAAAAAGGAATTGCTGATTTCTAAATCATAATTTTTTAAACCAATTTATGAGTGACCCGTCATATCGGAAAAAGTAGTGCTGTTACAGCCAAACTACTGCCAGATCTGAATTCAGTGATCCCAAATTACCTTGAAAAAACTGTTATATTGTATGCACCAGAATGAGTACCAGCCTTTTTAATCATTTTTCGTGGACTAAAGATTTCCTTCGACTAATTAGTCGATCGAAAATAAGTTACATTAAGCCACCCCAGGTAGTTATGTTGAGCGCCTTTGATCAAGAATATCAGTATCGACTGTTATCACGACCATTGCTGTTCTTTTCTCTTCCCAATTTCGTTATGGAATGTATGTAGTGTGATATAGCCAATTTTTATTCGATTTTCCTCGATCACCCATATATGAAATTAAATCAATGAAATTGCCCCTTCTAAAGCCCTTTCTGTAACTCACGAATAAAATGTTCTCAATAGGTACTTTTCGATTTCTCGTAATTTTAACGTCATTTTCCATTAAAATGTTTCTGTAACTAAAACGATTTCGATGTTTCTTTAACCACAAAAAAACTATCAGAATAAACTTTTCATTTAAAACATATCGACTTGAATGCGATTTATGTGAATTTAACACTTTTGCCATATTTATTCAAATATTGATCTTGTTTTTATACGATTCACTATTATAATACACTAAACTAACAAAAAATCACTTGCAAAAATCATTATTGCAGTGAAAAAAAAACATTAATATTCGATCTACACACAAAACATTTTTAATAAAATCTTTAAAAGCAAGAAAAACTCGCTTTACACGGCCTTTACACGCGTCTGTAGAGCTGACACAGTCGCTGACACAGTCTCGTGTAAATGATTACTGGCACTGACAAGTGTGTACTGACGGGACTTTTTTGTAGTCAGTACAGACATGCCAGTAATTTGACATTTCAGACTTTGAAGATGGCGGAAAATGAAGAATTTGAGGTAAATCTATTAAATTATTATGAATCCACTTGTTTTAATTAATTTTTTAACTTTTAGAACTCTCAGACTGGCGAATGAAGAAAAACTAGGAACGACATAATTAAAATAATGAAGCATACGAGCAAAATTCATGCCTCGGGAATACGCTGTAGCTGTGTTACAAACGAAGTCATTTTGAAAATGAACTGACTGCCAGTTCGCTAAATGTCTTCTAATTCGTTGTCAGTAATTTGACATTTGGAGTCTGTGCTACTGACAGACTTTACAGTCGCGTGTAAAGGCCGGGTTAGTATTGTCTACAAGTTTTTTAACTACTGCCAATGCCAATATTGAGTCGATCAATCGAGTTTAGTGAATCGAGTATTTTTCTCTATTAAGTTACAGAAACGAGCGTCAGGATTGGTATATAGTTTTTCGATACCTTGTGTTCATCAGTTATAAAAAAATACTCATCTTTCAAACAGAATAATTGTCTGTAGGTCAATTGGTGTTTTAGGATGCTGTTTTTTAGCCTTGCTTCAAATGATTATATTTTGTAAAAATTTGTATCAAGTTGAGTTAACTGTTTTTTTTAAATCTTATATTCATGAAAAGTTAAAAAGAAATTTCTTAAAACACAACGGAAATATATGTGAATTACGTACTTACAAAATTCACGATTAAAAATATTTGAACAAAAAGCAAATGCATATGAGTAAAAACCAGTGGTTCACTTGAATTTAGCTTCACAATTCGAACAAGGCTTGTATGGATTTTTCCGAGCAGGACGGATCAAAATACTAGTTCGTCCTTGCTTTTGCCATTCTCACAAACAAGTATTCTGATCGGCAGATTGTGTAATTTTATTTTTCTTATCTATTGTTTTTGTTGTCGGTGATGATTTCGTTGCTTTCTCGTCATAATCATTGCTATCGTTTGACTTAATTGTTAGAATTACATATTTTCCATGTACTGGGGATGTTGGTGAAATTATACAACTACAACCGATGTTGCTGCTGCAGCTACACAATGGTATACGATCACGTTTATTGAACATCGGCATCATTTGGGTACTGCTACTAGCGCCATCAACATAACATCTATGACAGCTGCTGTGGCTGCCGACATTCGCCGCAAGTGTTTTCCCGATTTCTGGTAAACTAGCACTTGTCTGTAATAAATGATGGCTACAACAATTATTATAGTTATTAGTGGAATCGCTTGTTAAATTATTAGTTGTTGTTGATGTTGATGACAATGAGGGTGTCGTTGTCGTTAGTAAAATCGGTTTCCCTGTTTCATCCAGTATAATATTTAATTTGTCAGTACTTGCTTTAGTATCGTTATTTATATTATTCATATTAACATTATTACTTTGTTTAAAATGACTTGCATTGCTTTCAGATGAGGTTGCCGCTGAACAAGACGGCAATAAGCTACACGAGAACGTACGATTTTCAAATACATTTTCTAGTGAATAATATTTCTCTTTTTTGTTGCTACTCATTAAACTTTTACCGGAATTACTAATATTATTAGTGTTTAGGGGACGTTTAAGCTTTGAACGTTTATGAAATGATAAGTTACTATTTGATATTTCTTGATCATTTGGATTTGTTTCATTATGATTATCAAAGATATCAGGTGTGGATTCAGTGATTTCTTTAAACAATAACATTTCACGTTCAAATTGTAAACTTGTCGATGGCTTCTCTTTCGATATATTACGTGAGTGAAACTTCCCTACCTTATTCTTAATACCAGATATGTCATCATCGTCTTCATCGTCATAGAGTGCACAACAGTTATCCTCATTACTTCCCTTATTTTCATTACATCTAATACCGACACGTGGTCGCATACAAATTTTCTCAATATCCATTTCATTGGATTTTGTGCTATTTATATTCCTATAGAAGTTATTGGGATTAAAATGTTCTAATAATGGAATATTTTGCCCGCCCATATATATCTTTGTTGGTTCCAGATTCGGTTTGAATTCATCGTGAGGATTATCTAAATTCTCATTAATATAATTAACATGAATCGGTGATATTTGCAGTGTGTCAGGACTATAGAGTCCATCTGGTGGTGTGTAATATACTGACGCTTTACTATCTTCAACACTCTTCGTTGAAAAATTCTCCAATAGTTTCGCTTTATTCACAAAACTCTTGAGTTCATCTTCTGATAATTCGCCGATTTTCGTTTTCAAATAAACTTCAAAATCTGAAAATAAACAGAATGAAAAAATCGATTTTTCAATTAATGGACATTTAATAAAGCTTTATTAAGTCATACAATATTTGTGCGTTTAATGCAATTAGATAGCTTACTTTAAAATGATATAATTTTGTTGTGGGATCTGTTGATTCATATTGTATTTTATTTTAGAAATAAATATAAG
This sequence comes from Chrysopilus asiliformis, assembly GCA_964034945.1. NCBI lineage: Eukaryota > Metazoa > Arthropoda > Insecta > Diptera > Rhagionidae > Chrysopilus > Chrysopilus asiliformis. The sequence goes on from OZ035960.1 coordinate 56,498,238, forward strand.
ACTCTTGAAAAATTCTTGTTAGTCAAATTTTTTTTTTTTTTGAAAGCATTAGATTGCGAGCTTGGTGTTTTTCAATACTTCGAGTACAGGTAAACCTCCTACAACGCGGTACCTTTACAACGCGATTTCGCTACAACACGGTACCTTTACAACGTGATTTCGCTACAACGCGGTTATAAAAAATTGTAAATTTCCCTACAACACGATTTTCGTTACACCGTGGTTTATAAATTAAATTTTTCAAGTAAACGCAGACCTATAACCCGATATATTCACGATCTTTGCATTACAAATTTTTATGTCATTGTTATGCAATTGCAACGACGCACGCATAAGCCTAAAAAAATTATATTTACAATACACACTGAACTACGTTAAGTTTGTAATGTGAAATTGTGCACATTTTTGATTCTAATCCTCTTAGGACTGTTTACACGTACTATTCTTAAAAAATTAAGTTCTGGTTAGCCTACTTACACCGCAAAAATTATGGGACTTAAAAAATTAAGGTTGCACATAAGTTGCTAAGTTTAGTTAATGCAAATGGCACTTAATGTTTCGTTTTTTGGCAATTAGCTTGTTTAATATTGAATTTTGATTTTATAGCGGAATTTTTTTCCATTTAGTGTCGGTTGCCCCTATCAAATTTAGCAACTTATGTACAACTTAAATCATTTAAATTCTTGAATTTCTCAGATTTAAATAGGCTAACCGCAACTTATTTCTTTAGGAATCCTACGCGCAAACAGGCTTTTATAAATTAAAAAAAACCTAAGTTTTACCCCAAAACGAAGACAAAATTTCAATTATAAGGAATCGAACCCGCATTTCCTACAACGCGGCATTTTCCAGGAACCTAACTACCGCGTTGTAGAAGGTTTACCTGTATATAGCAATACTGATTTTTCTTTATCATCTGCTCTTTTTATAAAATATAAAGCTATCCAATTTATAAATATAAATCAACCATCAGTGTTTTTTTACTATTTCGTAGTAAATGAACAATCAATTCCGTCGCGTGTTTTGGTTGAACATTTAATTTTTAACTTTCCTTTTCTATTCTTTTGTATTGTATTCATGACAAAGACCGACTCGAGAACGGGGGCAGAAAGAAAATTTCTGATCAGTACGAAATCCGTTTTAGGCAAAAATATGAGGATGTCCGTGCATCTGCCAGTCGGTCTGTCCCTTGTATGTATCTTAAATAACTCGAGAACGCGTTGATCTAGCGACTTGAAATCTTTTGTAAATAAGTTTTACAAAAATCGTAGTTTTCCATAAACTTTTGGAAAAGTAACGATTGCTAAAACCATACAATTTTTTTTTATTTTTATCGCTTTTTTAATTTCTCGAACTTTATGCGCTTTTTGGAAAAAATGAATATAACAAAATTTAAAGGATATAAAATTTTCTAAATATTTTGCTTTACCTGTTTTTTTTTGTATCTAACGTTTCTCAAGATATTTGAAAAAAATTCAGTTTTTTTAAAATCCCTCGTAAACGAAGCACTTTTATGAAAAAAATGCATATATCCAAATTTATAGGAAACTAGCTTGCATAACCGTCGTTGCCGGGTTAAGTTTTTTGTATAAGTTTTAGAATATGAAGTAAACCGAAAAGAACTTAAAAACTTTTGTGAAAAACCTTCTCCTTGCAGAACTCTCCCTTGCGAATTAGTCTAACACCAGATTTGTGATCAGGGACCCCGAAAACTCCCTAATGCCATTTTCCCTGGGAAATGCGGGAAAATGATATTTAAGTTTTTCTTGCAGGACCTTCCGTTCCAAATTTTGAAAATCTAACACCGGATTCGTGATCAGCGACCCCGAAAACCCCCGAGTGAAACTTTTCGGCCTCCTATTGAGCAGGATTCATGGCGAAAATCACGGTTTAAAAACATCCAAACCCCATTTACCCTCTTAGTGGTAAAATTTCGGAAAACCCCGCCTTAGTGAGCGGCTATGTGTTGGTTGGGACATACTGTGAAAGTTTCAAGTTTCAGTTAGTCAATCAGTCAGGTTAAACGATTTTATATATATAGATAACATTTTCCACATTTTCCCTGGACGGTTTTTACGTAGCTTTAACGGTTCTCGAGATATTTGAACAATTATTATTTTTCACATATTTTTTCCGAAACTAAATTGTGCAGAGGAAAGTTTTGTGTTGATCACAATTGATTTTTACTTTCTTCTACGGAGTATAATAAAGTATTGTATTCATGAAAAATTTCGACCTCTTAATTTTGCCTAAAAAAGCATTTCCCGATCACTCCTGAGTCGATTGGAGTCATATTAAAAAAATGTCTTTCTGTCTGTCAGTCTGTGTACAAGATTTCTCAAAAACTAATAGAGTTAGCGCCATGAAATTTTATAGGCATGTTGGCTCCTGAAATGGGACGATCCTATCAACTTTTGGTGGAAATCCATTAACCGGAAGTATCCAAAATGGCGGTTTTTCAAAAATCGCAATTTCGTTTTTCTCGATTTACTCCCAAACTACGCGTTTTTTAGTGGCCTTAAGTAGGACAAAACTTGGAGAAAATAAAATTTCCCACACTTTTGTCTTTAGCTATAACTCGATATCTCCACCTGTTATCGAGATAAACCGTTATTTCCAAAAAAAAAACTGTGTTTTGCGATTATCTCGAAAACTAACGGGTTTTTGCTGACTGAATGTATGAAGTGAATGAAGTGAGAATGGCATTCTGCACAATTTTGTCTTTTACCGTTATCCGTTATATTTTACCGTTATTGAGATATTTTCATTAATATGTAAAAAATCATATTTTTGCGAATAATTTGCAAACTAACGGTTTTTCGACAAATCAGTTAAAAGAATAATTAAAGAGGTTAACATTTTCTACATTTTTGCCATTTACCGTAAATTGATATCTTTTACAGTTCTCAAGTTATCTCAAATTTTGTACGTTTTTGATATTTTTGGATGAACCAACAATTTATTGGGAGGTTGTATTGGGTTGACAATACGACAGGGCTATAACGTAAATTGCACAGGGTCGTAGATTTTGTAGAAGAAAGTTTTGTGTTGACCACAACTGATATTTTTTATTATTTACTAAATTGTGGACGCGTCGATGCCGGTTAAAGAAATGACGAAACAATTAGAAAACACTTTCTTTTAACAACTTTTGAGAAAAAAACGTAATTTGGCAGAACCGGGTACTTTGATATTTCGACGTCAGTATAGCGATTTTGGCACAAAAGTTTTTCAAATCTAAATTCAGAGAGACACAATACGAAAATTCAAAAATGTACTTGGATTTCAAACGCGGTAATATTCAAATAACAAAAAAAAATTTATGCGGAAATTACTAGTGAAGTAAATTCGGTTTTCTACTCTCGAATTGAATATTTTTAATAGTTCTACAAATGTGCAAAGTTTCATCGGATAGTGACACTTCCGTAAGTTTGCTTGTAAGTTGACATTTAAATTATGTTCAACGCTATGATTCGAAAAATTTAAAACAAATATAACTGTTTCGTTTTTCAGTGTTAATAATAGTGCAATGACGAGTCTATACTTGGAAGGGTTCGGACGAGTGTTCACCTAAACGAATACTATTGCGTTAAATAACTTGCCCAGAATCTAATTTCAAATCGTTAGTAATTCATATTTTTTGCATTTGGGGTTTATGCTTTTTCACATGCTTGCCTGCGACATAATTTACAGAAACACACATCGTGATTGATAGAACGGTTCAAACGTAATCAAGGATGAAGTATCGAAAAAGCCGGGAAGTTAATGTTAAGTATCTCGATTAAAAAAAAGTTTTTCCCGATTTTTTAAAGACAAGACAACAGCGCCGAAGGTCTGTGCGGGAGTTTTCAATTTTGACATCGCAGATACATTAGCGGATGTTAGTTATCATAACCAAATATTCATATCCGCAGTGCATCATCAATATGCATTGCTTTATCTTATTTGAATGGCTTGGTCTTTTAACTCGAAATCTGCTCGCTCCAAAAACTTGTATACGATTGGCACGTTTTTTGAGTCTATTTGGATATTCGAACTACAAAGCAATTTCGCTTGTCGAACAAACAGATCAGTATTTAACCAGTTTTTTGCTATATGACAATAAGCAGTTCACCATTAATCTTGATTTTTTTCATAATCTATAAAAGAGAAAATTATACAATACGCCCCACTTTTTTTCAAGATGTCATAAAACTAAATTTTTCTAATTTTTTACGTAAAGTTTAATCATTTTTCTTCTGTTCTAATCATTATTTTTAAGATTGGTCAACTGGAAGGATCCGTAAAAGAATTTTCAAAAAATACTGATGGTGATTGCAACATATGAGCGGAGTAATGTGACAAAACTTCATTTATAAAAAAAAGTATTGTATATCCATCTAAAAAAGGCAAAAAAAAAAATTGAAAATAAAGTTATATTCCATTTAAAAAAATGTTTTTTGAGATTTTTTGGAAAATTGTGTATTTTTACCAAACAATGCCGGGACTAAGACCTTTATCGGATCGGGAGAAAATAATTACGAAAGCAATCTAAAAATTTTTGTGTCAAACCCTATATACAGGGTGTAGGGAAAGTTCTGAAACTCTAACACCAGATTAGAGATCAGCGACGCCGTAAACCTCCTACTGCTAGTTTTTCCATGGAACATTGGACAAAGGATATTTGGGTCATCCTTACAGGACCTTCCGATTCGAATTTTGAGCGGGCAAATCAATGTTTTAAAATAAACCCCCATTTCATTAGTAGGCAACTATAAATAAGATTAATCTATGTGCAAAACTTCACGGTAATCGGTTTAGTGGTTCGGGAAAACTGTGATGAGTGAGTGAGTCAGAGGTATTTGGCTTTTATGAAGATTCACATTTGGTTTGGCCAAATGTAGATTCACGGTGAAATGTTGTTCAACTATTTTCGATGAGAGTTAGAGAATCGTATTGCTAATTCTTTAATCACATTAATGTTACTAAAAAAGTCCGCAAAAGAAAAGTTATTGCAAATCATTGCATAATTGTTTGTGGTTGTGAAAATCGTCCTATTTCTAAACTATAACATTTCTGGGCTCTGTTGGTAAAAAAGAAACCGCAAAGCGTGAATACACTAATTTTGGAATGAACTTAAAAGAAGTCTCAAAACACATCCCTAACAATATTTTGAAGAGTGAAAGATTTTTTTAAAAATCCAGCCCTAATTTTTGATAAACAATTTTCTGAAATATCAAAGTTTATTCATATTTGTTCACAATTCACAAGAATAAATTGTGACAATCTAAGAATAAACAAAAATGAATGAACATTAGATGATTTTGCGTTTTTGCAATTATGTGAACACCAATTAAATCAACGGCACACTTTTTGTTAAAATAAAACATACTTCTGTTGAAATTCAAAACGCAATAGACAGAAAACGTGTAAATATAAAAATAATTTCAAAATGTTGAAAATTTAGTAAAAAAAATTAATTCATTGTTCATTTTGCCTTTATACAGAAGTTATGAAAATGCTTTCACACACTTCAATAATTTAAAAAAAAAATACTTTTTTCCTGCAACTAAACAATAGCATATATGATTATTAAATTTTTTTTCTTGTTTAGCTTTTTACGCACCTTTTTTTAATTTTCGATTAAATGTTATCTACTGTCATACAATCAGGTATTGAATAAATCTTAATTGCTTAACAAATCATAATTTAAAGCTTGAAAATTGCAATGATCGTGACGCTATTTTGTACTCTGTAAACGTAAAAACTAGCAGTTCGTTCTAAAAACGCACGTCATTTTGTACATTAACACTTCTTGTTAAACTCACAATTATTTAAACATTCGTTTATCCATTGAGCTATAGATTGTGTATAGTAAAAAATAAGAAAAAAAATTAATAAAAAAATAAAAACATATTTCTTTGCTTTACTTTAGTATGAACTTAAAAGTAATGAATAATATATCAATATAGTTAAGATATTTTTACCTTGATCGATGTCCTCATCACATCTTCCGCGACAATTGTCGAAATAGAAGCTTGGTAAGTTTTCAAGAACTTTGTTAAGTGTCTGCTGTTGATATTTATAGCCTTCTCGTAACCTCAACACTTGGTGTGCACTAAACTTTCGAATTTTATTACGTTGAAATACATAATTCTCCCGTACCCAATTCAATTGACCGGTTGAGTATTCTCTGGCACGTTTAACCTAAAAAATGGGAATTCGATAGTTAAAACGAAAATTGTTTCTTGTTAAATAGGGTTATTTTTGAATTTTAGCCACTCGTAAGAACAAAGAGTAAAAACATAATGGAAACTACGATTGCCGGGTAATCGTGAAATATCCTATACGGCTTGACTCTAAACTTTCAAATAGATTCAATTTCATTATAATATTTCGACTGAAATTTGTTAAAGCTCTTTAAAATTAAATTTTCGCGTATGAAGCACTTATGTAAAATTGTATTATTAACTATGATTTTTTCGATACGACATAGCGTTTTCGACAAAATCGCGAAAATTTGTTACGTTCTTATAGGGGAGGGGGAAGGAATGGTACAATATTGTTCGTTAACGAACCCGATTTCCTATTTTACGAAAAAAACGGATGTGCCAAATTTCAAATTCCCAGCCTAATTCGTTCGCAAGTTATCGTGTCTCCGGACAGACATACAGATTCATTATTCTAAACACTGGTGAAATTTAGTTTTTTGTTCGACGATTAATTCTATGCGCTACAAACTGTAGAGCAAATCTATTATACTTTATTTATGGCTTCACCATATAGGGTATAAAAACAAATTAAACCCGCATGTACTAAAAGATATGACTGCGTCATAGGCGACATTTTTTCAAAACGAATACATCATAACCCACATGTACTAAAAGATATGACTGCGTCATAGGCGACATTTTCTCAAACGAATTAAAAAACTAATAAAACAGACATTTTAGCCGTCTTTTCAGCAATTTCTTCTACTGTATTAGTCTATGGATCATGGCCATATTTATTTATTATTTCGACATACAACGTTCACGCTTGAACAATATTACCAAATTGTCAAAACATTAATTTTTTATTAGATTACGTTTGTTTTGACTGAGAAAATTTAAACAAAATGTTTTCTTTAATTTCCATGAAATGCTGAATGCTTTGGAAATTTAAATGCAGCACCCTAGGCGAAATCATATTAGTTAGTAATACCACAGAGTAATTACAGTAGAATCCGTTTATTATGACTCCGTATATAATGTAATGGCCAAACATTTATTATGTCGTAATTGTAGCAAAAAGTTTGGTTTACATACACTTATATCGCTCATATTAACATGTCGCTTAAATTGACGGTTATAATGACGGATGTTAGCAATTATGCATTTCTTTTCACTCTCGCTCGCTTCTACAACTCACAGCTCCCGTCCCCAATTTTCCCAACGACGCGGCGCATGCCTCGTATTTGTTTCAAGCCTCAGTGACAAGGTTTTAGTCTAATGGGCGTTTTCGTTTTAACTGCTAGCACCTGATGCCTGGAGTAAAGAAAAATCACTTTGGCGTCAGGTGACTCTGACACCGGCTATTCGAGTATAGCTCTTTTGATTCTTCGTGCTAGTACCGCTGCGCCCAGTCTGGGAGCGGGAGCCAATGACACTAAGAAACGGTCGGTCATTATTTTGAATCTTAATAAAGATTAAGAGGTTTCGGACGAAGCCATAGAAGCAAGGAAATGTGAAAATTTCGACGGGTAATTATATAGCAATATATTCGAGCCCTAGATAATTTCAAAATTTGAAAAGGGAGTATTGCATACTCCCTGTACCGCCAATGTTTGGCTAGTGAGTGTGAATTCGTTCACTATAAGCCCAATTTAAAATCTCCATAATCATACCTAATGGGTGCATTCAGCGACCTGAGCCGCTCAGCATCGCTCTAGAGCGAAAAAGGTACTCAGTTACTGAACGCAATCGCTACAGAGCGGCTCAACTGAGCAGCTCACATTTTTTCTGAGCGTAAAAGAACTCCGCCCAGTAGCTGAGCAAATGTCAAATGAAGAATTACATAACCTGTGTAAAAAAGACGACGGAAATAAATGGTGTTATTTATAATATTTATAGTTATTTATGTTATTTATAATACGGGGAAGCCTCATGGAAGTTCTTGCTGAGCAAACGGGAATGGAAATAGTTGGCGTTGCGGAAAATATTGGCGAAAGAGTTCGGGAGTGTACTTCGGTATAGTCACCTCAAAAAAATCCCGGTTTCTTTCAGGCTTCGAACTTCGAATTGAGGTTATACTATGTTCACACCGACGCAAAATCACGTAATTTTGCGGTAAAATTACTCGCAATTTAAAAGAGGACTGTGAATACCCTGACTATGTTCACACCGACACAAAATCACGTAATTTTGCGAAATGATTTAGATCTTAAACCAAAGTGTTCACACAGACTTAACCTCTGTATACAATTCGATGGATTCATGGGTTAATGTAATTTTGTTTGACATTTCAACTACGTTAGTTGAAAAATCGATGGAGGAAATTTGTGTAGGATTACAATGAATTTTAGTAATATGATGAATAATACAATTCAAAACATCGATGAAATATGTGCAAACAGAATTAGACTCTTTAGATGGAAATGGAAATTATCTGTAATGAAAATAAACAATTATTTTCCATTTCATATTTAACTGCATCATAAACATGTCCATTTATTTATTTTTTTCAGACCACAGATTTACTAATATATCCTCTTCGCGTGCGGAACACGGCTTCTTTTTCTTATATTTCCGTTTTTCCAATGCAGCACAAATGTCAAAACTGATGTGCTGAAGAGAGCTGAATAAGTGATGTAGGGTTGTATCCATTGTTTTTGCTTGATTTCGTTCCTAATTTTGTGGAAATTACATACTTTTAGTGATTTTGAAAACAGGCTAATGTACTGGAAATCTCGTGATTTCGAGCGTGATTTCGTTCAAAATTATGAAAATCTTCAAAATTACGTAATTTTTCGTCGGTATGAACATAGTATTAGATCTTCATTGGTTTTACTTGATTTCATTCGTAATTTTGTGAAAATTACATACTTTTAGTGATTTTGAAAATACGCTAATGTAGGGGAACCCGGGGCTAGTATTAACAGGGGTAAGTATTAACAAGCCTATTCCCGCCGAAATATACGAGCCACAATCTCGAAATTTGGTTTTTGTCCCCCACTCGATACGGTCGACAATATCATGATTCATCAGTTATAAACTGTTCATTGCCAGTGAGGGTTAAGCACAGAGACCGAATTTTAGCTGGTAAACGAACTTTTTATGGTTTGCAATATTTTGATTTCTGTCTTAGTTTTTTATATTATTGAATATAACTTTATCGATAATGTAAGTTAATGAAGCTATAATTAATAATGTCATTTTGTTTTATTACAATCCTTAACTATATCTTTGGTATGATTAATAATTCAAAAAAGTAGTCTCGGGGCTAAAATTAACAAACCCATGGGGCAAAAATTAACACATGTTAATACGTACTGACGATGATAACATAGAGTACGAATTCTCATACTATGTTTTTATAGATACAAATTATGTACAAAAAAGCTTCGCTGAAACCTTTTTTTAGATAATAATAATTGTTTTTGTTTTTTAAAACGACTTAATTTTTTTTTTGTCAATTTATGTTCCTTGAAACGGATATTTATTTGGTTCATTTTATTAGTTTTTGTGATAATATATTTAATATATTTTGTTTATTTTATAATTTTTGTGAAAAAAAAAATTATTACCTTTAAATTATTTCCATGTTAAAACTTATGTTAATACTTACCCCATCGTTGTTAAAACTAGCCCCGTGACCGGGGTTAGTTTTAACAGATGACATTTTTTCATAAAAATGATTTTTTTTCATATAGTGACCTGGTTGAAACTTTTTTTATTTCTTATGATACCTGAAGACCTACAGTATGACTAGATATAAAAACAATATCAAAAATGTTACTTGTTAAAAAAATATGACCCAATTTCCAAATTTTGTTAATACTAGCCCCGGATTCCCCTACTCGAAATCTCGTGATTTCGAGCGTGATTTCGTTCCAAATTACGCAAATCCTCAAAATTACGTAATTTTGCGTCGGTGTGAACATAGTATTACTTCAAAATCAGTATTACATTCGTCAACCAACATTGCGATGGTCTCCAAATTTAACATATCTGACGCGCAAATACCGAATATTGTGGAAATAATTATATCTCGGTCCATGTTCCACTATAACCCCGAATATTTTGACAGTTTTATGTGCGCGGCTCAGTAGCGGTGCATTCAGTAAACACTGAGCTGCTCAGCTGAGCGGTTTTTTGACACATACTGAGCCGCTCCAGCACGGCTCAGGTCGCTGAATGCACCCAATGTTTTTGTAAAGGAAGAATTTCAAACCTCTGTATAATAATTACTTTCTGGTAATACTACAAGTCTGTTTCTGATCGAAAAGCAAACCTAACTTCATCAGATACAGTCATTCCATTTCCTATGTACAAAAGAAGTTGATTTGACGTGTCATATTGCCACCGAAATTGTCGATTTATTGAAAATACAATAAAGAAATCGTTCTGTCTATATTTTCTGTGGACCAGAAACAATTGACCAATCAAAAGTCAATATTATTCGTGTTATCCACGGATTAACAGCGGATATAAAGTGAAACCGGAAGTTTGTTTCAAAGAATAAAGTATATAGAAACTTTTTACACATCAGACTTTTTTGTACATCAAATACAGCCTTTCACAGAAAAAATCCAGCCTTTTAAAAGTCAAATTCATCATTTTCAAATCAAATTCGCATAGAATTTTTTCTTTGTGCCTTTTTTCTGAACTTTGGTATTTTTTTTTTAAATTTTTATCGTCAAGTTACTAAACCTAACTAATATGGTATTTTTTCAAACATTAAGTTACCTGATCGTGATATTGATCTTTAAGTGAGGTTATATGATGTGTCCCAATATCTCTAATTTCTCTTAAGTGCTTAGCTTGTGAACTATAGCTATTTTGAATCCAGTCAACTTGAAGTGCACAATTCTCCTTAATCCGGTGAACCTTAAAAATTTGAATTCCGATAATATGTTAATATGGTTTAAAAAAAAATGATTATAACACTCTAGAACCGTGTTTTTGTAATTGATATTCTGTAACGCGATTCTGAAAATAATTTTGAGCTGAAAAACATTGCCGAACTATGTCGTCAAATATTTAGTATTTGTTCCTTCAAGTTATCTAAGCATTTATCATTTAAAAACTCATAGAAACTGTGACTTTTACCGTAGAAGGTTGATATTTGTTGAGCCTTACCCTTGGAGCACAATGAACGCAACCAAGGCGCTACTAAGGACGCTTCGAACTGTCACGCAACGCAGTTCAGGAGCGGTTGAGCACAATAGAAGCGTCGTCTGTTGCGTTGTGAGACAAACAGAAAAATTGAACTAAAGTAGAAAAATATATAAAAAATGGGAGATTTTAAAGCGATAATTTGTTTTTTTATACCCGTATGGTGAAACCAAAGGGTATATTAACTTTTCTTTACCGTTTGTAATGCCAAGATCCCGTCATCACACACAAAAATGAATTACACCAGTGTGTTTAGAATGATAAAAAAAAATTGAATTTTGCATGTCCGTCCGTCTGTGGCGCGGATTGCGGGCACACGGATTGAGCTAGAGACTTGAAATTTTGCGCAGATTGGTTTTTCGTAAAATGCAAGGCCAAGTTCGTTAATGGGCAAAAATGGACCATTAGAACGAAAACGCTTTTTACGAATATCTCAAAAACGGTGCATCTTATCAAAAAAGTCCAAGAACAAAAGTTATTTAGGATATGATTCTACATAAAACTTCCATACATCAAAATCCGATTGGAATAAATTTTAAAAAATCTTATTGGAAAGTTTGACTTCAAAGTAAGATTTTGGTACAACTGTTCGAATTTTGATACGAATATCACCATACGGGTCTCCAATTATTGCCAGATTGGCATTTTGATTGGCACTGTACACAACTGTCAACGCAGACTTGTTGCGTTAAAGTTCAAAGTTTGGCAACTTTTGCGTCGATGGTTGCCTTCAATGCGTTCACTGTGCTCACTCAAAAGCATTTCTGTGAAATAAACTCGTAAGTGACATTTGGATGCGTTGGTTGCGTTCAATGTGCTCCAAGGGTTAAGCGCAAAATACAATTGGTCCGACACAACATTTACGGCGGCAGATTACGGCGATAATGTCGCCCTCCATGTACAATTGGACACACATTGTTGTTCTAAACGTCATTTGTTTTTCATTTGATTTTGACACTCGGACGGTGAGCCACATATAACATTTTTTGGTACCAATTATCATACAAATTAGGGATGTGAATGTAAACAACACAGCATACGAACTATATTTCCCAATACTTTCTTTAAGTGACGAAATTTAGATTTTATGACGTCCTCATAAGATTTCATTTTGAATCAACCATGTAACTTTGTTGGCGAGCTGGCCGACAAAAATTAAATTCGATTCAACTTTTTAGGACGGTCAGATTGATTGTGTACAGAAGCATAGGGTGCTATGAGTTTAAAATCTGAATTGTTGCTGTAAATGTTGTGTTTGGCCAATTGTATTCCGGGCTTTACTGCCAATAAAAAAAACATTGTCATATATATTTCACTCGAAATTAAAAATGTATTTTTCGGCTTTACCGCCTTATAACTCCTAACTCACTATTTTAAAAAATCTTTCTATTTTCCCCCGTAGTAAGCACAGGAAACATAATTTTAAATTACGGAAGGGCTCTTTACCTTTAAAATAAGATACATATCAACCTTCTACGGTAAAAATAGCAATTCCATGATTTTTTTGAATCAATTACTAAAAATTTGACCACATATACACTGTTCGGCTATTTTTTCATTCAGAGAATCGCAATAACAGATTCTTTTAAATGGTTCTACTGTATAATAAAGGACAAATACATACTTGTTGTGTATAGTTTTCACGCAATTTCTCCAGCTGCTGGCTCTTATAGTGTTCAATATTATCCAACATGGCGTATATTTGTCTGGCCCGTGGGGAAGTCTTTTCTCTTGAACAACAGCTGCAGCAGGCGCATATCCTGTTATAACAACCAAGCCTTTAAAGATATTAATTTAGTTAAAATTGGGAATAAATTAATTGATTCTCTTAGTTTATACCGGGTTAATATTCGCCGTATAAGTTGAACGAGAAGCGTTAAACCCAGAAAAGCAGCTGCTGCAGCTGAACCACTAAAGATGCTTCCTATTTTTACGCGATAAAATACTATCGGATCAATATACAACCTTAAAATATAAAAAATAGTGTTAACAAACTTCATGTTCCACAAATTTGCTTCTTCGTGAAATTAGTCATCAAAATCTTAATTATATTGTTTCCCACAATTTTTTTTATCGTGTCGATGGTTCCGGAAAATACCATTTAAATTTGACTTACAATATTTACCAATTGAAGCGTTAAGTGGATAAAGATGTTAAGCAAGATTCAGTGTTAAGGAACTTTACTTTTTATTGCCATTACGTTTAACACATAATTCGATTTTCGAAAAAATGTTACTTAACACCTTTATCCGTTTAACGCTTCAATTATTCCTGAAACATTTTACATTTGAAATTACACTGCAAAATTGGATTACATTGGCCAACATTTTACTGACGAAGATATTACACTTTTTTTTGTTCGAAAAGTATCGATTTTTGTGAACCGAAAATTTGCCAGAGTGCAAGTTACACAGTAAGCTACTTAGATAAAAAAAATCAGCCAAATCGGAGCTAAGGAAGATTTCCCATAGAAACCCGCCTATAGCCTTCACTTAATTTTCACCGATTCTCGGGATTTTCAACTTCAAATTTTATAGCTGCTGATAGTAGACACCTGATCGCTTATACATACTTTTTAGTATTCGAATATAAATATTTGGCTCTGAGATATTCTTACGGGATTTTTGACTCCAGAATCGGATTCAGCGACCCCAAAAACCTCCCGATGAGATTTTTTCCGGTTAATTTGAGGAATAGGATAACCATGTTATCCTTATAGCATCTTCCCGTACCCTTACAAGGATGAAGTAATGAAAATATTGTATTGTCATCGGATTTACGTATGTGTGCAAAATTTAAAGTCAAAATTAGATTGCAAAATTTGATCGTACAGACAGACAGACAGACAAAAGCAAGGTAAATAAAAACTTTTAAAAACCACATCGAAGACTTAGAACCGGGTATCTGGTTTTCGCAGAACCTGGTTCTTAAAATTCTGGAACCTGATACCAGGTTCTTATCTAATGACCTAGTATACAAACACGCGGTCATTCATACATCATCATACACCCTTTATTTTAACAATCATGTAGGCCTGGTCTTACAAGCGAAAGTGTCCAACCTGATCACGCAAGGGAAGGTCCTCAACCTGATTTTGATGAACCTTTTATGTGTTACAGTAAACCGAAAAATAAGCGACACTTTTTTATATCTGCCCAAAACGACTTTAAAGGAGGATTCCCCATCAAAATTGATTTTTGGCAGTTTCTCAGCAACCACCAGTCGTCCGATTTAAACGACCAAAACTAAGTTTTTTTCTTTGGAAATAGAATCAAATATCAAAAAATTGAATTTTCTTTTATGGGGTAGAGAAACCTATTTTAGATCATCGCTTTCTCCCCTATAATTTCGACCTAGAAAACAAATTCCATATTTGGAAAGCCTTATCAAAACTAAAGTTAATCTGTTTTTGCATTTGATGAAAAAAAAAACTCAAATAACAGGGTAAAATGCCCTTTACCATCCTTTAGCATTGTAGTTTTCGCATTAAATTTTGATACAATTGAGATAAAACCTTCATTTTTGGCACAAAAGCCTACTTAAGTTCAGTTTAGCCCTAACCACGCTAAATATTTGATGTGTTTATAGGGTGGAAGTATTCCCTATCAAAAATGGGCATTTTTAGCCCTCCCGGCTGGGGCTGCAAAAGTTTTGTATGAAACTTGGAGCGAAAAGATGAATGCGATAAAGATATTATTATATCTATTATTAAACTGCAAATTTGTCAAATGCACAAACAGGTAAACTTTAGTTTTGATAGGCCTTTTCAAATAAGGAATTCGTTTGGTAGCTCGAATTTATAGGGTAAACCGGGATGAAAAAGAATTATATATAAACTCCTTTGCCCTATGATAAAAATTTTAAATTTTTTTCACAATTAAATTCTATTTTCAAAGAGAAAACTTTTGTTTTCATTTAAAATGGGCGACTGGTTGCTGAGAAATCACCAAAAATTGTTTTTTTGCCCGATATTCGATGGGGGTATCCTCCCTTAAACCCGTTTTTGGGACGATATAAAAAAAGGTGTCGCTTATTTTTCGATCTACTAGAACATATATAAGTTTTATCAAAATCAGCATGATCCCCCAACCCGATCATGCTAATTTTGATCAAATGTGTTAGTAATATAACCAGCCGTTTTGTACGTAATCTGAAGATCGTATAACACAATCCTTATAACGTGCCATTCGTCAGAAACTCAACTCATGTACAATCAAAACATTGAAAAGCAACAAAAAAAAAAATTGTGATATATATTCGCGATTTTCTACTTTGCTTACCTTATATCAGCTGATGCATTGCCCATAAGGTTAAAAGCATAGCAAGTATAGAGTCCACTATCATTACGTGATATATTATTAATTTGAAGTGAACCATTTTCAAGTAGTGATATACCACCGAGAATCTCTTTGGCCATTGAATCATTTAAATTTAGGCCGCCACGATTCTCGATTGTTAATAATTGTGATTCTATTTTTTGCTCAAACTTAACACTTGGGCGTAATAGCAATGGATCTTTATCTGGATCAGCATGGAATCGAAGTATATTATTTGATGGTGTTATCCAAATGATATCAGGTTGTGGATTACCAGCAAAGGAACATTGTAATGTTGCTGTTGAACGCAACAAATGCATTTTGCTATCGGAAGACTGCAATACAACTGGTTTAATACAGTGCAAATTTTGTAATACGCTAATCATATCGCCTGGATAACCATAACGGCATTTCAATTTCGATATATCAATATATTCATCACAGTTTAAGCAAGACTTTGTCGCTAACGGATACAATGGTGATGGTGATGATGACGATGGCGTCAATGTACGTGTTTTATCATATCTACGCTGTTTCATTCTTTGATGGAATTCATTTATCCAGCCAGTTATCCAATATAAGCGACAATCGCATGCAAAATCATTATTATTTATATTTAGGTATTGTAAACTTTTAATATTTTTCATTTGTTCAGGAAGATATTCCAAAATATTGTCACTAATATTGAGCCATCGTAAATCTTTCAAATCACCAATTTGTTTTGGTAGATATTTTAATAGATTACCAGATAAGTCGAGTACCTCGATATTTGGTGTAACTAAGAATGTCGATGCTTGTATGCCATGTAATTTTTTATTATTTTTAATTATTACGCGTTTTAGATTCGCTAGGATGTCCTGGTTTATAGTTTCATTATTACGTGAAATCCAATTACCAAGAACTTCAATTTCAGTCTCTTCAATGATCAATTCAATTAAATTAAATTGATTTTTAAATATACCATTTGGCAAGTAACTTATTATGTTTCCACTTAAATCAATTGATGTTAGTTGCGATACCGAAACAAACAATGACGAAGATAGTGTCGATAGACGATTGCCTCGCAAATTAATACGCTTTAAGCTGCCTAATGTATCGAATGTGTTACGATCGATGTGCGCTATTTGGTTATATGATAAATCGACATCAGTTAGCTGCCTTAAACCAAATAATGAATTTCTCGTTAATTCACTTATTATATTATTATTAACCAAAATTATCCGTAACTTCTTATTCGGCAAAAAGAAATTATCCAAAAATGATACCAATGTATTATACGATAGATCCAATATCTCAATATGTTTTAAATCTTTAAATATCTGATATGGTATCACATATAGTCGATTTCTTGATAGATATAACTCCTTTAGGTTTCTAAGACCTCTGAATACATTCTTTGGGAGATCATCAATACTATTTTTGGATAAATTCAATATAGTCAAATCATTTAATTTAATAAATAATGAATGATCAATATTATTGTTGCCGTTGACACCATTCACAATTGTAGGAATAGCTGTATTAAAAGGATAGTAAATCGATATTGATCTTATATGATTCTCATTTAAATAAAGTTCATTGAGATTAATTAAATCGTAGAAGGAATCTGCCGATATATTTGATAATTGATTATTAGTTAATTTAAGTATTTTTAGCCGGCCGAAATATTTGAAGTACTCTCGTTTAATGAACGTTAATAGATTATCACGTAAGTTCAGAATCTCCAATTTACTCATAAACGGTCCATAATTCTGTAACATGCCATTTATTTGCTCATCAACAACATCACTTTTAATCCATGTTAATTGTTTCGTTTGATTTGATGTTGATAGATCTAAGTACGTTAATAGATTATTTGTTGTTACATGAACTAATTCAATTTGTGTATAGTGTGTACTATTATGATGTGAATTTTGATTTAATTCAATATTGACACGATTCAATGTCACATTCTCACAATGTAATTTAGTTCTTTTACTACTATCGATATCATAATATATGAATTCATCTTGACTATCATTGTGCAAAATTGACATAAAGCAGGTTCCAGTTCCATGATAATTTCCAATTAGATTCTTTTCTCTTGAATTTCCGTCTTCTCCAACCCTTCCATCGGCTATTCTCGTCGTTGAATGGCTCCATATAATTGCTGGCTTTAAACTAATTAAAGTTGCTATCAAGAATATCTTTGGTAATATATCCATGATATTTGCAAATTTGATTTAAAGCAAGTTGCTGGCATCATCCATACATTATGTTTGTGTGCTAACAGCATGTCGTAGAATTCTGAAAAACGAAAAATAAAAACATAATTTCATTAGAATTTTATTAATGTGTACAAGAATACAAATTTCGGTAATGAATGACCTTCATGAATAAAATTCTAATTCTGCAAACCTGCAAAGAAGTTGGTAAAGCAGGCTCAGATGACGGTGAGCCAGCTTCCACGCCAGAAGCAGGCTCATAGTGAGTATCAAAGCAAACATACCCAACCTATTAGGAGTAACTTCCGGATGTAATCTTCCTCAAAGACGTAGTAAAACTCAAAATGATTTGGAAGTTGTTGAGTTCCAGCTTTTAAATAAAATAAAATCCTACTATTAAATCCTCGTCTATAACACAACACAGCCCCATTAATGCACTCCCCATTTAATGCACTCGATATTAAAGCCTTTTTTGGATAACCCTAATTCCGAATCTTACAGCGGATATTTGGAATTAGCGACCGAGAATTCGTCATCAACATCCTCGGCGCTACAGCTCTCGAAGAGCCCGGGCCTCCTCAATTGAGGTTTCATAACAATTTCTTCTCGGCTTCGCACCTACAGTTTTACATGGATTGTGAACCATGGATGAATTACAACATTTGTAAGGTTTTTACGTTGCAACCCATCAACAGCAGAGGCCGTGATAGCAATTGAGACCGATGATGTCGTTACCACCAAGCGGAGAATTATATTGTACAAAAAATACTCCCGTATCGAGTACATCGAAAAAAAAAGTCTAATTTTGTCGAATTTGTAATAACAGTATTTGTTCAGGTTTTCTTGCACTCGACAAATTTAGCGCACAGATATATCACGAATCGTGATAAATTCCCTAGGTTTCTACCGTCACATTAAAGCGTTTTTCAGTGTCATTCTTTATTGAAATAACTTGTATTTATTGACCTAAGTAGAAATGAGGCCTTCAGTGCAATAACGGACTAAGCCACATAATCGAGTTTTTGAAGCTTTTCCACTTTTGTACTATTATTGACTGTAAATTTTTGGGAAAAAAAAAACATTCTGTGGACTTTATTACTCAATGTTGAAATGTTCTTTTGTGCATCCAAACAATTTTATACAAAAACTCACTCGCGATAGTGATTCAAACACAAAAAAAAACTCACGATTTCGACATGTGGGTTAGTCCACTCTTGCTTTGATAGCCTCAAATATAAGTAGAGAATAACATAAAAAAAACTCCATGCGCCAGCAGGATTTTTTATGAATACGGCGACACAATTCTTAACAGGCCACGGCGGCTATCGTGGCTATCTGTATATAATTGGGCACGACTACTCATCTTGGTGTCCAAAATGCGAGGGAGAAATTGAAGATATGTGAAAATCAAAAAGTGAGGTTAAATTCGTGCGAAAAAAAGCTTCGGTGCGAATGGTTCCACAATGTGGAATCCGAGTTGCATCTAAAAGCTAAAATTTTTTCGGATCCGAAAATCGATTTTAATCCGAATATGGATTCTATTCTTAACTAGAATTTGGCCCCGACTTCGCCCGGCTAAAAGTGCGACTAGAACAAAACCTAGGAAAACAAAATTCAGTTCTATAGTAGCTCGGTTCGGTCCGTGCTTTTGATTTATTTTTTTTACTTCAGAAAATAATTTTCAAAAATTAACAAAAATAGAATAAATTCCAGAATGTAAAATATCTCTGAAATTCCAGCATCCGGATTTAGTTTACCCCCATCTTTGGCTCCCCCCGCCCATCAGGCTACTTTTAGACGAGTCTAGGTTTGAGCATCTGTGCCAGATTTTAGGCCGATTGACTCGGTAGTTATTTTTTCCGCAAAACAGTGACATAGAGGAAAAACTCAGCTTCGGACTCACTATACCCTCTCCACTTACGCCACCCACTTTCAGCCTACTTTTCAATGGGTCTAGAGTCTAGTGATCGTTCTGGGACTCAGCACCATTCTCCACCATACCATACCATGTTAAAGCTGTACCTCCGGAGAGCATCTGCAGTAGTTTTTCCACAAAAGAGTAACATAGAGGAAAAATCAAGTTTCTGATTCAAAAAACAAAATAAATTTTAAAAAAAACGAAACAAAATTATTAGGTTTGTTCGATATGTACACCGGCCTTACACCGAAAATGGAGGATTTTCTTACAATGAACCAGTTTTTATCATACACTTTCGTGTAAGCTCAGGGGTGGCTTCATGTAACTTTTTTTCGATCGACTAATTGGTCGAAGGAAATTTTTCGTCGACCAAAACTGATTAAACAGGAGGACACTCACTCTGGTGCACACGATATAAGAGTCTTTTCTGGGTAATTTGAGGTCGCTGAATCCGAATCTGGCAGTAGTTTGGCTGTACCAGGTCTACTTTTTCAAATATGAAGAAAAAAATAATTGTTGATTTCCAGATTATAAATATGTATGAGTTACCCACCATATCAGAAAAAGTAGAGCTGGTACAGCCAAACCACTGCCAGATTCGGATTCAGCGACCCCAAATTACCCAGAAAAGACTCTTATATCGTGTGCACCAGAGTGAGTGTCCTCCTGTTTAATCAGTTTTGGTCGACGAAAAATTTCCTTCGACCAATTAGTCGATCGAAAAAAAGTTACTGAAGCCACCCCAGAATAAATCATACTAAATCAAAATAATTCTAGAAATTGGGAATAATTTAAAAAGCCGGGACTTCTCGAGAAATCGAGTAAAGGAATTATCGAAACTCATCTCTATTCTAGAACGTGATGGAAGGGTAAAATATAAACTTCGATGGAAGATAGCCATCCAATAGTAACCATCGAAAAATCGTATCAATTTAATTTTTATTGCCTCCTCACATCACTTGTTCATATTCCTTTTAAAAGAAATAAAACTAGTTTTGGAATTCACATTCCTTTTCGTTGACTTATAATAGGAAGATTTTTCAATCCAGATTACATTATAATTAAATTATTATTACAAAGTTAAGGTTGAAACAAGAAAACGTGTTTTAGTATAGAAATTCTAAAAATAATGTACATGATAATATATTGCATACACGAAGATTGAAAAATCAATCAAATTAAACTAAATTTATTGAAAAACAATAAAATACCACATTATTTTGTATATAACGAAAAGAAGAAAGTACTGCTAGTTAACCCATTCGGTATTTTGATGCCATATGAGAACGCAGTTAAAAATTTGAATTGACTTATTATTTATTTATTTTCAACACTCTATTCTCATTCAGTGCACCTGTAATATAATGTTTGATGTTATTCGAAAGGCTTGCACTATGTTGCCTATAGCTCCGTTATTTATTTTATCCTGCTGGCGGAGGTACCAGCAATTTAACAGGCGTCTAAAAAGACTGCCAGAATGTTAATGAGAAAAAGACGAACTGCTCAATTAAAGCGTAAGTTTAATTCTCATTAACATTCTGGCAGTCTTTTTAGACGCCTGTTAAATTGCTGGTACCTCCGCCAGCAGGATAAAATAAATAACGGAGCTATAGGCAACATAGTGCAAGCCTTTCGAATAACATCAAACATTATATTACATGGCGATCCTGCGGACGATCCAACCACGCGAAATGGACTGGAATGTTCTTTGCAACGATGAAGACTTTCCCCGCGGCCAAAAGCTGATCACAAAAATGATTTTACTGGTGGCCGGTGCGAAAGACGAGGAATTCAATGTAGTTGAGGTGCAAACAGATAAAGACTCGGAAATAAAAATTTCAATTGCCGTATTGAAACCGGGTGAAACAAGATCCGTTAATCCCGACATCGAATTCTACGACACATCATTGACATTCAAACTAATGCAGGCGTTGTTCCCGTTCACATCCTTGGGACAAATGTAAAGGACGGAGTCGAAGTTGTCGATATGGGCGAAGACACCGACGAAGAGGACGAAGGCGAAGAGAATAAGGACGAAGGACAGCCAAAGAAGAAACCAAGATGGAAAAATAACACAGATGCCAAAGGAGCTAAAAATAAGAAAAAGTAAAATCCAAACAGCACCGAATTAAAAAATTAATTTAACAAAATAATAAATAAAAATAATTAATATTATTATTATTATATATATTACACACCTTTAAGTGCATTTGTGACCCAATTTTGATTTTTCGAGTAAAAAGCTGGACTACAGTGGACGTATTTGTAAAAAATAAAAATTTTCAATTTTTTTTTGTTTTAAATGAATACTAATAGCTTAAACATCATTAATTTGTATAGAGAGAATTTTTAACCCCCCTAGAAAAAAGCATGTACCGAACGGGTTAAACTAAAGGACCTAAAAAAAATTTCGTAGTCATAGAAAGGTCAGATCTAAAATTTCAACTTGTCACTACTCGAGCTAATGTTTTATTTGTATGGCTTCGGGCTATACAATCGATGATGTTATGGAATGAAAAGTAAACAGTTGAACAATTGTATTTGTTGCACCTCTTGCTTTTATGTAACGCTAGCCAGTGACTTAAAATTTAAGCACTTACATGCAGAAATTGCATTTTAAAGCTCTCCCTTAAATTTAAACTGAACTAAAAATAGGTTTCGCCAATTAGAAAATAAAACATAACAAAACAAAAATGTGCTAGGTTGGAATACTGAAATAAAATATTTAAAAAAACTACAATTACAATTTCCAAAAAGATCTGAAGATGAATGAACATTTGTTTTGTTTTTTAGCTTTGCCTTTATTAGAAGACGAGGGCTTCGTCACTCCCCTGAGCCCGAAACAACCATTCACCTTCACGGTGATAACACAGTGCCACAGTTGCACTGGAGCTAATTTAACAGAAAAACTTTTACGACTGATAAAGACAAAGCTAAAAAACAAAACAAATGTGTATTCATTTGAAGCACAGTCGAAAACCATTCGCATTTTCAATAGAAAATGCACAACAGAAGAAGATCTGAAGAGTTTGAAAGTTTTATAAATATATGTGAATTTTACAAAATCACATTTTAAACCCTACAATTAATTTATTGCTTAGTCTAAGAAAAGTTTTAATTAATTTATAGCTTAGTCTAAGAAAAGGTTCTACGTCTTTTGAATATTGGCCAAAGAGACCTAATGATTGCACAATCGCTCCTTGATTGCCAACGAATATTTGTCCTTTTCATCCATGATACTTTTTGCAGATTGCGTATCTTGGAATTTCTCGGCTTATAAGTCATAAAAAAAATATGACAAAATGTTATATTATTTTTGTGGATGTTTTCACATCCGAAAAATTCTTCCTAACAGGTCAGGCATGTCTGTTTTGAAACCCCACTAGGGATCTGTTTCCAATACCAAAAATAAAAAATTATAAATTTTCCGTCTATGTAGAATTTTTTGAAAAAAATATTTTTTTTTAGTTTCTTAAAAACTATAGCGAATCTGGCCAAATCATTTGCAGATTCGGAATCAGCGACGTCAAATTATCCTAAATAAATTGTAAAATCTTTGCCAGCGAAATAGCTGTTGTGCAGTGTTATAATTCGATTTAAATAGTTTTCATTTAAATCAAATACAAAAACCTTTGACGCAAATTTACCGAAATTTTTAATTTTATTTAATTGCTCTTTCGTTGAATCTAATGTCAATTTTCCCTTAATGTATGAAAAAACCAACTGGTTTGTTAAGGGAGAACTCCAATTGGGCAAAGCCAGCAGCAGAGGCAAAAGCAGAACTTTAGAACACTGCCCGGTATTTCAGTGAAAGTTTAAACTCCGTTTAACAGGCGATAAAGTTTAAACTGCCGTTTAACACGAAATTGTGTTTTTCAATGACAGTTTATCTCAAACCAAAAGTTTAAACGGAGTTTAACTTAAACGGCCATGGATGAGGGTTTAAACTGCCGTTTTTTCAAAACTTTTTTGTCATTTGTAGATCCACGAAGAATAAAACACATAAAAATGGACTGCATCACTTTTTTTTGCTCTCCACAATTTCACTATATTTTTTTTACATACTTGAAACACAATTACAACCGAAATAACAACCGAAATCACAACCGAAATAGCATCCGAAATAACAACCGAAATCACAACCAAAATAACACCCGAAATAACAACCGAAATAATAACCGAAATTAAAATTGTTTTATTTTTTATAGAATTTTATAATTAATGCGTAAACAAATATTACGAAAGTGATAACTAGACAAATACATCAATGATTTTATGACTGAAAAATTTGACATTTCAATATATTTTACTTGTATAGTAGACTGCAAAATTGACAAAAAAGTTTAAACTTTAGTTTAATAAAACGTTCAATTCCGTTTGCCTGAAAAACACCAGAAGTTTAAACTTTGGTTTAAACTTCATTGTGAGTTTAACTAAACTAAAGTTTAAACTTTCACTGAAAAACCGGGCAATAGAGTCTTATGTGATGAGCTCCAATAAAGCAGCAGCAGAGGCAGTGACAGAAGCAGAAACACATTTTAGCTCTAATCTCTAAATTTCTGCTTTCGATTTAACCTCACAAATCGTTGTTGATATTTTTTGCATATATGGACGGAAGTAAATATTTGTAATACTTGAAATAGAGGAGAAATTAATTGAATACTTAAAAAACAACAAAATATTATACGACAAATCATGCCGCGGATATAAATACGTACAACATTTTGACAGGTTTCTGCTATTTTCGTCAGAATTCAAATTTCATTGTGGGACAGAAAGCAGATTCTGCTTCTGCCACTGCTACTGCTTCTGCCTGTTCTGCTGCCTCTGCTCAATTGGAGTTCTCCCTTTATGTTGTACGACTTCAGGCACTTGGGAAATGGAAAAATCCAAATTGAAATGTATGTAGGTACAAGAGCGGTTCTTTTTTGATCATCAAAATATACTGTGTCTAAACGTATACGACCCAAAAACCACTTATACGAGGTATAATTAATAAAAGTTGGAAAAATTCAACGAAAATATTAAAAATTACGACAGTTTTATTAGCAGGAAATGAACCACATTTTGTGATAGCTGAGTTTGGTTTTGAAAGTATTCCAACACCCACAAATAAATTGAAGCTTAAAATATTGTTTAAAGAAATTCAGTGTCACATCGTTAAATTTATTTTCCTTGCTTTCTCTTAAAACAACACTCTAAAGTGCAGTGTGTAACATTCGGGTATCTATCGTCAATAATACATACATAAATTTGCAAAAATTCAGAATATTTATACCATGTGGCGGATATTTTTATATAATTCAAAAATATTTTTATATCCTACTAAATGAATAAATAAGTTGGCATTCATCCAATCCAATACCGAATTGAATATTTCTCACGCTTATACGATAATTAGGCGTTAACAACGTCATAGCAACATTTAGCGATCTATGAGTTTTTAAAGCAAAACAAAAATAACAATTAAAAAAGTAATTTGTATCAGAGCGTAGATACAATTTTTGATAGTTGTTTGATCAAGTTAGTCCGATTTTGCCTACACAAGAAATTAATCTCTTTACGAGAAAAGCATCTGTGTACAATTTCAAGTCTCTCCCTCGAAAATTGTCGTTTTTTTTATTTAAACGAATATTGATATGAAAGATTTAATCAAAATTTTTGGTCATCATAAATACAATTATGCAGTTATGTTGGTACTTTTCAGAGCATTTTTGACACCATCGAAAATATTCTTAACTTACGACTAGAGACTGGATAATAAACAAATTGCTTTGCATATTCGATATTTTTTAGGACTGTTTGCATATTTCAATGCTTTGCATATTCGACATTTTTTAAGACTGTTTGCATATTTCAATAATATTTGGTGTTTTTGCCTATTTATTACCATTTGGTCATAAAAAAAAGTATACAGGTACACGAACCATACCTTAGAGGTCAAATCAGCATTTTCATTTTGCATATAATCCACTGACTTATATACAATGGACATAGCATCCGAGCCGAAAAATGGCACTGCAGCAGATTTGACTTTGGGATTCTGTAGTCGCCAACCTAATTGTACTCGTAAACATTTTGCGTTATACAAATTTCATGTCAATTCACCTGCAGTCATGTTCAAATTACATGAAAATTACACAGATAGTTAGTCTTTACTTGCTAAATCGAGTAGGCACATTTGATTCTTCAAAAAAGCGAAAAAAATCAGTGCAAAACGCAAATGTTAAACTTTTTCACTTGAAAGTTAAAGTTGAGAGTCCCCTGCTGTCATTTCTGCAGCAGCCAGCTGTCATTTATGCCAAACACATATCTTGATCTTTCTTTCTCTTACCGATCGCCTTGTTTCTCACACGAGAATGAAAAATTGCCAACTCGTGTTTTATGTGAATGACATCTGGTAGTATTTTGGCGCAAATTTATTTGAATGTGTCGCGATGTGAAAAGTATAATAATAAGTTTGAAGTGCAATTTTAATTTTTTAATTAGAATCAATTAAACATGTCCTTTGAAATAGACACGTTGGGTTTATACACTCCATTTGGCATTTTAATGAAGAATATTTCAGGGACCATTCAACATAACCTCAAACATCAACAGATGATTTGATTAGTTGGCCACCCTATTTCTTCAAACAAGGTTGCTAACACATCCCTATGTACTCGTCAAGGTTGGTAATGGTATCAAGGGGATCCATTTTGCAAGTGAGAGTCAAAATGTGCGAAAGAGAATCTAGCTGTGTTTCGCGCTATTCGATTTCTTAGCGTATTATGGGAGATTATACTTCCATTGTATATACTTCGTTGATATAATCTGATTTCTACTTATGACAATTTCACTTATGAATATTTTTAAACTCAGTAAAAGTTCCCAAAAATTAAGTTTATCACTAATAAAAAAACGACTAAAACTTTTTTTTAATGAATTTGACCTCAGCAAAAAGATTATATAAAAAATTGTGAATTCTATCGACAAAATTGTGTAAAAGGTCGAATTTGAGCTAAACAAATCTTTGGTAGTATTTCCTACAACGCGGCATTTTACAAAAACCTAACTATCGCGTTCTAGGAGGTCCACTTATATAGACAAGATTTTAAACACACTGAAGTTTTGGAGTAGGTGCTAGAGATTAAATAATAAATCAATTATTTATTATTGCTAACGTTTAGATTACTATTAAATGTCATTTATTTTGCGTGCAAATTTTCTGATCTCAGACAACTATCTTTCTTAACCTGCTGCCTACAGGTAACCTTTTTTGTATGGTATAGTAATGAAACTCACAAGGTTGGTTCCTTTGAGACTCAAAAAACATTAAAAAAAATTTGAATTTCTTTTTGAAAAAACTATATTTAATTTGAGTATTTGTTAAATACATTTTTTCAAAAATGGAAAAAAGTTCATTTAGCACAAAATCAAATTAGTGAATGACGTATTAATTTAAATATGGCAAATGTTTGCGCCAATAGTGAGTGGTTTACGTCATAATTGTTTTATGTACTAAGGTAAAAGCTCATATAAAAGCTCATAGCTCGATGAAGTTCTAGGTTTCGTCGATGGAAGTTAAGGACAAACCCACAGACAGACAGAAAAGCAGGCTAAATAAACATGCGTATTCTGGAATCCGAAGTGGCGCTAAGTTTGTTCGATTTCCCCTCGATTGATCGCTATTTGTACTCTTGAACCTACTTCGTTTCACTTCTGTTCGATTGCGTATGATCTAGTAATCTTTTGAGAGTAGAAGTATTCATTGCAAATTTCAGAATACCACCAATTGAGTGGGGATTCGAATCGACTGATTTTGGTTTTAAGTTTTAACTTCGGATTCCAGAATAGCCATGAAGAGCTTTTAAAAAGGTTATAGCGGAGAAAAATTTAGAAAAAATCATATTCTGCCGATAATTTAAAAAATGCTTTGGAAGATATAATGAATGAGAAATGAATGAGAAATCTATTTATAAACCATCCAAAAAATATAAAACTCCATAATCTACATTGTTTGACAAAAGAACGGAAAATACACAAATTGAAAAAGTAGACCCGGCACATTATTTGCTGCCGAGCAGCTCTTACAAGGAACCTTTTTCAGGTGTCCGCCTCCGATTCTCTTCGCATTGACATATGTTATAGTACTCAAAAAACTAAGCGACACGTATTTTTTTATATCTGCGGATATTCGGTTTTAAGGGGGGAAACCCCCCCTCGAAAATCCTGCGAAAAAGCGATTTTTGGCCATAACTCGGCAACCAATAGTCCGATTTGAACGAAACCAAAACGAAAAGTTTTCTTTTTGCGAGAAGAATGAAACTGCGAAAAGAAAAATTTAAAATTACTATGATAGGGTAGAGGAGCCAATATTCGACCATGGGTTTTTAATCCCCCTTCCCCCTATAATTGCTGCGCTTCAAAATTGATTACATATTTTGAAAGGCCTATCAAAACTAAAGTTTACCTGTTTTTGCATTTGACCGGAAAAACTCAAATAATAGGGTAAGTGACCCTTTTTCCATCCCTTCAAACTAATTTTTTTACGATAAATTTTCATCCAATTGGGAAAGAACTTTCATGAGCAAGACGTGTTTTTTATATCGACAGACATTCGAGTTTATGGCAAAATTTGGGAGGGGAGGCTTTCTGAACCGTGTACACGTAACGTTCACTTAAAAGCAAATTCAAAAACTGCCGCAAATACAGCACTGATTTTTGTTCTCAAGGTAATGAAGTATTCTTTCGAACGGCACTACAATCCTAAATACATATTATGCTTTTGGGTTAAAGGGTGATACAAAAGAGATTTTTTTTTTAATTTTTCTACTTTTTTATATATTTTATACTTCAGCGAAAAAAAATCTTTTTTTATGAGTTAAACTTACACCTAAGAAACAACATAATCAAATTACAATCACTGGTACATAACCAGTTATCTTCTCCCAGATATATAAACTTATTTCGATACTCTTGGTATAAAAGTGGCAACATTTCCCAAATGCACAATGAGTTTGAAAGTCTTGTAGACTTCACATTTAAAACATTTTCCCAGCCACTATGTGAAATTGACGGATGTTCAGAAGTTGCAGTTGTAACTTGCTCATGGTGCAAGAAGTCATTATGCTTCAAGCATTTTTTTGACGAATACCACTTTTGTTCAAAATATGAAGAATAATAAGCTTTTTTAGTTTGATCAGTATCAATTATTGTTATCAAATAAATTAATAAAAAAATAAATTGAAATGATAAATTAAAAAAAAATAATACTAGAGGCCGTTGTTTTGATTTCAAGGTTCGAAGGAAAGTTTGCAGTAGACAAAAAAAACTTCAATTGGATTTCGAAAAAAATTTTATATTTTACATATATGAAAACATTAACACATTTTAGACCATAGCTCAGCAATCACAGCATCTAAAATGATGATTATGCCAGTTTTTGAAAGCTAATCTTCTCAGTTTCTTAGGAAAAAAGAGCATCTATAAAAATGTATCGTTTCGTGGATTTTTTTCGCTGAAGTATAAAATATATAAAAAAGTAGAAAAATTAAAAAAAAAATCTCTTTTGTATCACCCTTTAACCCAAAAGCATAATATGTATTTAGGATTGTAGTGCCGTTCGAAAGAATACTTCATTACCTTGAGAACAAAAATCAGTGCTGTATTTGCGGCAGTTTTTGAATTTGCTTTTAAGTGAACGTTACGTGTACACGGTTCAGAAAGCCTCCCCTCCCAAATTTTGCCATAAACTCGAATGTCTGTCGATATAAAAAACACGTCTTGCTCATGAAAGTTCTTTACCAATTGGATGAAAATTTATTGTGAAAAAAATAGTTTGACAAGGGATGGAAACAGGGTGACTTACCCTATTATTTGACTTTTTCCGGTCAAATGCAAAAACAGGTAAACTTTAGTTTTGATAGGCCTTTCAAAATATGTAATCAGTTTTAAAGCGCGGCAATTATAGGGGGGAGGGGGGCTGAAAACCCATGGTCGAATATTGGCTCCTCTACCCTATCATAGTAATTTTAAATTTTTCTTTTCGCAGTTTCATTCTTCTCGCAAAAAGAAAACTTTTCGTTTTGGTTTCGTTCAAATCGGACTATTGGTTGCCGAGTTATGGCCAAAAATCGATTTTTCGCAGGATTTACGAGGGGGGGTTTCCCCCCTTAAAACCGAATATCCGCAGATATAAAAAAATACGTGTCGCTTAGTTTTTTGAGTACTATAACATATGTCAATGCGAAGAGAATCGGAGGCGGACACCTGAAAAAGGTTCCTTGTTAGACGATTGGGTCTTAGAAGGCGGTAAACTACAATGAACGGGAAATCTTATCAAAATCATAAAAAACAACATGTTAAATATTAATAATGTTGTGTTATTAATTTCATAGTTTTTTATTGATACAACAAAATTTTGTTAAAAAAGTAAAAATTTATCGCTTGGTTTGATTTTATCCACAATTTCATTTTGTTGGTTCTATAAAATTTGGTTTGTAATTATTATAAAATTTACAAATTTATCAAATGAATAATGCTAAAAATATTTTATTAAAAAAAGGTTCACAGGTGAGAAATTTCTTTTTTTTTTTACTAATCCAATAAGAGTTTTGCTAGCTGATATTTAATAACGCTTTTGTTACATTAACGTGCACTATGTCGATATGATAAAAAATTATTTTGAGTGTAGGATACCGTGTTACCAAAAAGCAGTTTTTAGATAGTGTAGCACTTTTAGCCAAAATTTAAGAGTTTCCCAACAAGCTTTTTTTTAGACCAGGAAAAATGTGTGTAGATGCCTTGTTTTTCTGTGTATAGGCCGGTAATAGAATAACAAAATCCGGTAATATATGCAAAAAAAATCCATACGCCGGTAATTTGTGGTATTCCGTAACTTGATTCAAGCGTTTGTTTCGAGTTAGAAGAAAAAGTGGTATTTGCTATCTCGGTTTCTCTCTGTCATGTATACTTCTTGTTCTTCTAACTCGAAATATTTTTTTCATTTTAGTGCGGAGATTTTAAAGACAAAAGTGAAATCACAGATCGTCATATTTACTACTCTCAGTTGTTTACTGCTCAACGCATTTCTGGAACTGAAACGTCATGCCAGAATCAGCAGCCCACCTACGTCACAACAGACTTTTCTAATGACATTTATGTCAACAGTCCTGTCAACGTTTCCGGCAGGTCTGGATGGCGTGTAACTAACGTACTTATGTCCGGACATTTCTTCGCTACTAAAGCACTTAATAGCAAGTTAATCACTTGCCATTTGACTAAATGCTTATGGTTAATTCCATACCAACTCATACTCGACTTGTATGGTGCTTGGAAGTCACCTCTGTTCTTTTAACTTTTTTCATTTGGATGTAGTTAGGGACCTAAAAAAAGGTATTCGTATTTTTTTGTTTGGTGGAATAATGTCCGGTAGGCGGAGGGGAGGTGGTCAAAATCGGCGAAAACTGGAAATCATAAAAACTTTAAAAAATTGTAAACTCTGAACGGCTTCACCGATTGAGATGATATTGAACATATTATTTTGATTTATGGTTATTTTGCAACCGATTTTAAAATAAGAGACGGGTCTAAAAAAGTTTTTGGATTTTGGGTTTAGTTACCCGCCCCCCAAGATGAGAAATATATCTACCACACTGGAAAAACTAAAAATTGCCCTCTCCCATCGCCGCCACCTTCACCTTGTTGGTGTTTAGTTTTAAAATCGGTTAAAAATACCGGTTTTAAAATGTTTTTAAATTTTTGGCGAACAACTTTGGAACGCCACTGCGCCGCTCCTATTTACTTCCGCCAAAAAAAGTAATTTTGCCATTTTTAATTATGACAATTTCAGTAATTTCTCCAAACATTCTTTGTCACTAGGCTTTACAAAATTATAGAAATCTTATTGTTATGAAAAACTAATAAATTTAGGGGTATCTAGCATACAGATGTTGACAGCTGGCGATTCAAAAAAATCAACCTAATGCTTGTGACTAGCGAGCGTGCACGATCGATATTTCGTAATCAGTCATCACGCTAATTTAATTCACACTTTCTCTCAAAACACCAACTTCAAGAATGTGTACTACGAGCACAGATAAAATCAAACATCTACGGTCAGCTGTATTGCAAAATGCTTGAAAATATAAGTCGAATATATAGAAATGAGGCGACCTAAAGCTGGACTTCAAAATATGCAAATGTGGACTTGCCAAATTCAAGGTAAACAATTTTTAAATATACTCGTGTTATTCAGAAATATTAATCTAACGTCACCATAAACGTTTCTTTATATAACGTTCTTTTTGGACGAATGCATATTATAAATATTGAGGGTAAAATCAAATTTTTGTAGTGTCTTGGCATTTAACTACCACTGGGACGTTGAAACAGAAACAGAGACGAATAGAAATATTTTTTCATTTCAAGTGACATAAAGGCGACAAACCGAACGTTTAGACGGAGAATTGAAGATCTCGTGACAAAAAACCTGAGGAAGTTGTCCATTTATACTCATAAATATTTTGATATGGAGTTAAGCTAGTGAGAAGCGAAATATTTCAATGTTGCATTTTACAAACTAATTTGTGGGCACTTTAATCCAATCGGTGTTATATTAGAAGTTTTTTTTTGCTAAGAAAATTTATTTGTCTTAATTCTCCAGTGGCTTCACACTAGGAAAGTGTGACTTGTCATACCAAGTACTGATGATAACGCGAAAGAAGACAAACAATACCACAATCATAATGTAGCACAGGAAAAGGAGACCAGCTGTTCAACTCTCCCCGCCTCCCCTTTATAAACTCTCGGATATGATGATATGACCAACTAAATTACTTTTGTTTACAATTAGTTACAAAACTGGTGAACTTCGTAGCATTGTTTTGAGGTATTGAAATTTTGATTTTATTCCGATTGCCTGGATGAAATTAGCCTCATGTTTGGTTAAACAGATCTTTTAATGAGACTTAAAAAAAACCAAAATTGCCACGAATCTACATGAACAGGAGTCGAGTTGCGCACAGCGAAAAAAAAAGTTTATTCTCGAGAGGGCTCATACTACTTAATTCCTTCACTGCAAAATTATTTTCTATTTGACTGGAATTCCGCATTACGAAAAAAAAAACACAAATACGCCACAAATGCGAAAACAATTTCTTATCTCAGGGAAATAAATTTTATTGTCATCGATAATTATATGATATTGAGGAAAATCACTTATTACTTTTTTCCGAGTTTGAAGGGCAACTTACCAAATCTTCTAAAAACTTTGCGTCCTCATACTCTCCATTTCCTCCAAGTGATTTGTCGCTGGCACTTAATGATTTAATATTTCAAGAATTTTATTTTTCCACAGTGATTAGCATCCACCATTTTTGTAGAGAAAAATTTTCATCACAAATTCAAAACGCAAATCTTTTCACGAAAATCAATTAACTAGACTCAACACCATCAATTTAACTATCCGGATGTAATCTAGCAAATTGTGATTCAGTTCCTTTCAAAACCCTTTTAATTTTTACTCTGATGGCGAAAAATCTTTACAGATTGACCTTCTTGTGAAAAACTTGCCCGACTGCAACTGTCAATTCGTTTTTCAGCAGAGTCGCAGGGCTAAACAAAATCGAGGAGAATTGTAGCGACATCTTTTTTCGCGTAACAGAATTACAAATCCGATGACGTTTAGTAAAGTAAAGAGCCTATAATTTAAAGAATGGTCAATCGTATTTAAAAAACCTATAATCTAGGAGTAAACAATGGACTTGTAAAAACCAGAGATGAAAATATTTCTCAATTTTTATAAAGACTCACTTCTGATGAGGAATATTTATATCGACCAGAATAACACTCACTTCTGATGAGGAATATTTATGTCGAGCAAAATAAAACTCAGTCCTGATGAGGAATATTTTTGCCGAGCAGAATAAAACTCTTTTTTAAAGAGATTTAAAATGTTGTGAAAAACTTATACTCAATGAGTTTTTGAAAAACTCCTTGAGTTGAAAAACTCTATTCGAAGAGGAATATTTATATCGAGCAAAATAAAACTCATTTATGTGTCGTCAAAAACTTATACACGATGTTTCTCGCTTTGTTTGATACGTGGTCTTTTTAAAAGCTTTTATTTAGCTCGCTATCTTGTCTGTCTGTCTGTTTGTCGGGGTCAAATCTTGCAACCCAATTTTGACCCACTTCCGCTTGTCCGATTGACTTGAAATTTTGCACACTTATATAAGTCCGATGACAATACAATATTTTCACTACTTCGTCCTTGTAAGGATAACGGAAGGTCCTGTAAGGATAACGTGATTATCCTTTTCTCCAAATTTTCCGGAAAAAAATCTATTCTGGGGGTTTTTGGGGTCGCTGAATCCGAATCTGTCATTAAAAAGTCAGTGAGGATAACGGAAGGTCCTGTAAGGATAACGTGATTATCCTTTTCTCCAAATTTTCCGGAAAAAAATCTATTCTGGGGGTTTTTGGAGTCGCTGAATCCGAATCTGTCATTGAAAAGTCAGTAAGGATAACGGAAGGTCCTGTAAGGATAACGTGATTATCCTTTTCTCCAAATTTTCCGGAAAAAAATCTATTCTGGGGGTTTTTGGGGTCGCTGAATCTGAATCTGTCATTAAAAAGTCAGTAAGGATAACGGAAGGTCCTGTAAGGATAACGTGATTATCCTTTTCTCCAAATTTTCCGGAAAAAAATCTATTCTGGGGGTTTTTGAGGTTGCTGAATCCGAATCTGTCATTACAAAGTCTGTAAGGATAACGGAAGGTCCTGTAAGGATAACGTGAGTATCCCTTTCTCCAAATTTTCCGGAAAAAAATCTATTCTGGGGGTTTTTGGGGTCGCTGAATACGATTCTCAAGTTAAAAAGCCTGTAAGGACATCTCAAATGTAAGGATATATTCGAAGACTAAAAAGAACAAAATAAAAAAAATTAAAAAAAAATTTTTAAAAAAAAGCTTTTATTAAAAAAGAATGCACTAAAAAGAAAAAAATAATTTTCTGGACGCTGTGTATCACAAATATAAAAGCTTTTAAAAAGCGAGATAAAGCATAAAACAATAAAATAAAAATTTATCTCGCTTTTAAAAAGCTTTTATATTTGTGATACACAGCGTCCAGAAAATTATTTTTTTCTTTTTAGTGCATTCTTTTTTAATAAAAGCTTTTTTTTAAAAATTTTTTTTTAATTTTTTTTAATATTATGTTGCTTTTATGGGGTGGTGATGGGTGGATGATGGGTGGATGATGGGTGGATGATAGGTGGGTTAGTAGGGGGTCGGGTGAGGGGGAGGGGGGGTGGAGGGGGAGGGGGGGTGGAGGGGGAGGGGGGGATTTTTTTTCCAAAATTTTTTTTTTTTGGAAAATAGTACGGAGCAAAATAAAATTAGGGAGGAAATTTCTGAACAGCACATGACTTTCTTATACAAAAAATTTTTTTTTTCAGGAAAATACCCTAGAGCAAAATAAAATTAGCGAGGAAATGTCTGAACAGCACACGACTTTCTTATACAAAAAAAATTTTTTTTAGGAAAATACCCTAGAGCGAAATAAAATTACCGAGGAAATGTCTGAACAGCACATGACTTTCTTATACAAAAAAATTTTTTTTTCAGGAAAATACCCTAGAGCAAAATAAAATTAGCGAGGAAATGTCTGAACAGCACACGACTTTCTTATACAAAAAAAATTTTTTTTAGGAAAATACCCTAGAGCAAAATAAAATTAGCGAGGAAATGTTTGAACAGCACATGACTTTCTTATACAAAAAAATTTTTTTTTTATTTGTATGAATGGGACATAGATGACATAGTAAAACATTAATACCGCACTGAAATCAGGGTTTGAATTGGTTTGTTTGATAGCGAAAACACAATGACGCGTCAAGGCGGGCGTAAGCTTTTACATTTCGATGCTTCAAAAGTAAAACCAGTGGCTTACTATGGGACGATTTAAAATGGCGCTTCGCTTTGACGCTCCGTTTCCCCAACTCATTGCACGACATCACGTCCAATATATGTTTCAGTGTATCACCAACATAGGTAAATTTATTTTATTTTTCAGTTAGTTCATCAATGCCCCATTCTATATCCAAATCAACATACAAAATAAAAAACCCGTGTCTTTAAAATAGTGTATTTTTATATTTAAGAATCGCTTTTTTGTTGTATAAGAAAGTCATGTGCTGTTCAGAAATTTCCTCGAGAATTTTATTTTGCTCTAGGGTATTTTCCTAAAAAAAAAATTTTTTTTTGTATAAGAAAGTCATGTGCTGTTCAGAAATTTCCTCGATAATTTTATTTTGCTCCGTACTATTTTCCAAAAAAAAAATTTTTTTGGAAAAAAAATCCCCCCCTCCCCCTCTTCCTCCCCCTTCCCCCACCCCCACCCCCCACACCCCACCCCCTACTAACCCACCCATCACCCACCCATCATCCACCCTTTACAATAAATAATAATTTGTTATCATGCATTGAAAATTATTTGAAATCGTACACTAACCACACCATACAAAATCGACCAAATGAGTTTTTCGTCAGCTCAGCGAAATAAAACTCATTGGAACTGATATTTATTTTCAAGAAATATTTATCTCTCATTAGAACTGATATTTATTTTCAGGAAATATTTATCTCTCATTAGAACTGATATTTATTTACAGAAAATATTTATCTCTCTTCTTGAGTTTTTCGTCGCACAAATAAAACTCATCTCCTTCAGAGATATTTTTTCGCACAATGAAAAAGTTATTAGTCGTGAGTGAGACTTGAAATGAGAGATAAAGAGAGATAAAATAACTCTTATTTTCATCTCTGGTAAAAACGGCCGCCAAGCTGAAAAACGAGCGCGGAAAACTTTAAAAATTTGATTCATTGTTACAAACAGTAACAATGATAAAATAACTGAAATCGGTTAATATAAGTAAAAAATTCATACAAGTATCAAAAAAATTTTAAAAGTCGTAGTTGTTTTAATAAATTGAAAAATTGTTTGCAGACTGTTGTAATCTGGAGAAAAAGCTGCTCTAATTACCCTAATATACTGTTCTAAAAGGAGTTGATGGGCTTAGAGAGCCTATAACCTAGAGAGTGGCCATGGGGACATCTAAAAATGGCCGCCGAGCTGAAAAACGAGCGCGAAAAACTTTAAAAATTTGATTCATTGTTATAAATAACTGCCAAAATAACTGAAGGTGGTTAATATATGTAAAAATAGCATGTTTGAGGTATCAAAAAAAATTGGAAACTCATAGTTGTTTTGATAAATTGAAAAATTGTTTACAGACTGTTCTAATCTGGAGAAAAAGCTGTTCTAACTGATCTAATAGACTGTTCTAATTGGAGTTAATAGACTGTCCTACTCAGTATCACAGTCTATTAAGGTAGCATGGCCACTCTCTAGGTTAAAGGCTCTCTAGATGGGCTGTCCTACTCAGCACAGCAGTACAGTCTATTAAGCCGGCCTTACATTACGAGACTTGCTCTAAAATCATGTTGTACAACTTGTTGTGGCGGAGGCAAAATCAACAGGGTTTTGATTTTTGTCGAACCTAAAATTTGGTACTACAGCCGATTCAACATTGCATCGTGCCCATACACGATCCAACATTACCTACAACCGAACAAAGTTGTACAACTCATAATGTATGGCCGGCTTAAAGCACTGATGTCCACTCTCTAGATCAGGGGTCATCAAAGCAGTGATGCTATGTACCTTTAGTGAAATTCCCCTTTCCAAATGACAAAATCCCCCTTTTTCCCCTTTTTCAATGACGAAATTCCCCTCGTTTTTCCCCTATAAAAAACGAATTTTAATTAAAGAATTCATGTATTAAAACCAAAAATTATTGTCATTTGGACTCATGTTAGTCTTTTAAGAGAAAAATACACAAATTAGGAAATAATTTTATATTTTGTAAAGCTTTAACAAAATACTCGTTAATTGTATTCCCGATAACAACGTGACGGGTCTCCAACCAAACGTCAAAAAAAATTTGAAAAGAAGTCGGGATTCACAATTGGATAATAATCAAAGCAAGTCACAAATTTATAAATCAAGGTAGTTCCTTTGCTTTTGAGCTTATAATCCCTAAATTCGGTAAAAATTATTTCCATATTTCGAATTTAAAATATCAGTTGTGGTCAACACAAAACTTTCTTCTACAAAATCTACGACCCTGCGCAATTTACGCTAGAGCCCTGTCGCGTTGTCAACCTAAGACGACCTCCCTTGGTTTATTCAAAAATATCAAAAACGTACAAAATTTGAGATAACTTGAGAACGGTAAAAGATATCAATTTACGGTAAATGGCAAAAATGTAGAAAATGTTAATATCTTTAATTATTCTTTTAACTGATTTGTCGAAAAACCGTAAGTTTGCAAATTATTCGCAAAAATATGATTTTTTACATATTAATGAAAATATCTCAATAACGGTAAAAGATAATGGATAACGGTACGAAACAAAATTGTGCAGAATGCCATTCTCATTAATTCACTTAATACATTCAGTCAGCAAAAACCCGTTAGTTTTCGAGATAATCGCAAAAAACCGTTTTTTTTGGAAATAACGGTTTATCTCGATAACAGGTTGAGATATCGAGTTATAGATAAAGACAAAAGTGTGGGAAATTTTATTTTCTCCAAGTTTTGTCATACTTAAGGCCACTAAACAACGCGTAGTTTGGGAGTAAATCGAGAAAAACGAAATTGCGATTTTTGAAAAACCGCCATTTTGGATACTTCCGGTTAACGGATTTCCACCAAAAGTTGATAGGATTGTCCCATTTCAGGACCCAACATGCCTATAAAATTTTATGGCGCTAGCTCCATTAGTTTTTGAGAAATCTTGTACACAGACTGACAGACTGACAGACTGACAGACTGACAGACTGACAGACTGACAGACTGACAGACTGACAGACTGACAGACTGACAGACTGACAGACTGACAGACTGACAGACTGACAGACTGACAGACTGACAGACTGACAGACTGACAGACTGACAGACTGACAGACTGACAGACTGACAGACTGACAGACTGACAGACTGACAGACTGACAGACTGACAGACTGACAGACTGACAGACTGACAGACTGACAGACTGACAGACTGACAGACTGACAGACTGACAGACTGACAGACTGACAGACTGACAGACTGACAGACTGACAGACTGACAGACTGACAGACTGACAGACTGACAGACTGACAGACTGACAGACTGACAGACTGACAGACTGACAGACTGACAGACTGACAGACTGACAGACTGACAGACTGACAGACTGACAGACTGACAGACTGACAGACTGACAGACTGACAGACTGACAGACTGACAGACTGACAGACTGACAGACTGACAGACTGACAGACTGACAGACTGACAGACTGACAGACTGACAGACTGACAGACTGACAGACTGACAGACTGACAGACTGACAGACTGACAGACTGACAGACTGACAGACTGACAGACTGACAGACTGACAGACTGACAGACTGACAGACTGACAGACTGACAGACTGACAGACTGACAGACTGACAGACTGACAGACTGACAGACTGACAGACAGAAAGACATTTTTTAAATATGACTCCAATCGACTCAGGAGTGATTGGGAAATGTTTTTTAGGCAAAATTAAGAGGTCGAAATTTTTCATGAATACAATACTTTATTATACTCCGTAGAAGAAAGTAATATGTGTCAATGAACTTTCATGGAAACTACTTTCCATCAAAGTCTTTTAAAGTAGTTTAAAGTAATTACTTTGAATAAGATGAGAAATGGTACTTTTTAATGTGCTTTTTTCAAAACGGGTAAAAAGTACACTGAAAAATCGGTTAAACGTAGATTCCAAAGCCATTTTAAAGTGCTTTCGTTTAAAAGATTGGGGTGTACTTTACCATTGCAATAAGATCATTATAAAGTGGAAAATGCATAAATAAGGGTATTTCCTTCACTCTTTACCTTTGCCTAAGCTTGGAATTGGATTGTAATTGTTTTTAATTATTTGTACTTAAGGCGAAGATTTTCCCCTCGTTTTGAAGCGTTTTCCCCTTTTCCCCTATTAACAATTTTTATACTCAAATTCCCCGCAAAAAGGGGAATTCCCCTCGATATAGCATCACTGCATCAAAGTAACTGTCGCTCCCTTTACAATCAAAATTTGTAACCACTACACATTAAAATACAGCACCGATTCCAACTCCAAAGCATGGTTGAAACCGCAACACACAAGCATTACAGCACACAATAAAAGGTCGATTATAGGGCTACGCTGTTAAAGCTAATCTGTGTGATGAGCCAGCCGAGCCACTAGCTGATGATGCTTGCTCTAGATTATAGTCTCTCTTAATAGATTGTCCCACTGAGTAGAAGAGTCTGTTAGTTCAGTAAGAACAGTTTTTTCGCCAGATTAGAATAGTTTGTAAACATCTATTTTTCAATTTTCTAAAACAACTACGACTTCTCAGTTTTTTGACACTTCAGACATGTGTTTTTTACTTATAAATATAAGGTGGCGTAAAACACATGACAATATTGGAAAATGCTCTCATTTTTGCAAATGGCATCTTATGTTATCGAGATTTTGACATTTGTGAACTCCACAGCAGCGGAATACCATGGATCGCTATACGCCTCAAGAATGCAGAATAATTGTGCAACACATTTCCTGGTCGCTTAATCTCTCGTTTTAGCGATTTAAAATGGGTCGCAGGATCGCCCGATGTTACAATGGCAGACTTCTTTCCTCGAGGTTTTTCTTTAATCACGGATCAATAAAGACACGCCACCACTGACCTACAATACTCGGAGCATCCGAGCCGAAAAATTGCACGGCAGCAGATTTGGCTGGGGGATTCAATAGCCCCCAACCTAGTTGTACTCGTAAACATTTTGCGTTATATAAATTTCATGTCAATTCACTTGCAGTCATGTTCAAATTACATGAAAATTACACAGATAGTTAGTCTTTACTTGCTAAATCTAGTATGTACATTTGGTTCTTCAAACATTTGAAAAATATCAGTGCAAAACGCAAATGTTACACTTTTTCACATGAAAGTTAAAGTTGCGAGCCCCTCCAGCAGCAGTCAGCTGACATTTAAGCCAAACACATATCTTGATCTTTCTTTCTCTTACCGATCGCCTTGTTTATCACACGAATGAAAGGTTCCCAACTCGTGTTTTATGTGAATGTCATCTGATAGTATTTGGCGCGAATTTATTTTATTTGAGTTGGCAACCCTATTTCTTCAAACAACACACATCCCTATTTACTCGTACAAGGTTGGTAATGGTATCAGGGGATCCCATTAGAAAGAGAGTCAAAACTTGCGAAAGAGAATCTAGCTGTGTTTCGCGCTATTTGATTTTTTAGCGTATTATGGGGGATATACTTCCATTGGGCCTTTCCACACGTGTATTCTTGCATCTGCGGATCGGGTTCTGATTGGTCAGTGACTAGTGGAGGGGGCTCTGCAAGTGATGAACGTTTGGGCGAAGTTCAAGAACGACCAAAAGATCTGCATGCACTTACACAAGTAAACACCAATAAAATTTTTCCATGGATGAAATTATGGTTTCTCACACTACGATGCTTCTCTACTCACGTTCAAACCACAATGCCAATATTCGCACTCACACATATAAAACTGACACAACTGGTAACAACAGCGTGTGGACTCGAACTGGTTGTCGTTATGTGTTGTCGTTACAACTGTGTGTGGAAATGCCCATTGTATATACTTCGTTGCACGCCACAGGCCTTGGCGACTCTAAAGGAGAACATCTGACTACAAGTGGAAAATTTATCGCCAGAAGTTTTGAGAAAAGTCATGGAAACAGAATTTTGTATTATTCTATGTGCGTTCAGTAAAAAACTATTACTTTCGAAACAACATTTTTTTTGTGGTTTTTAGGTATTTTTAAAAGCCAGCACCCACTTTTTTCCTTTGGAAATGCGAATTTTGCGATATTTAAGCAAAAAAATGTTGTTTCGACTACTATTAAATTTCGAGAAATTGGTATGCAATGTCGAGCACAAAATCGAGATAGGCAATACCAATTCATGGTTTCTCGATCGTACTAGCGTTTGTTCGAGATCCGCAATATGCCCTCTGTTCTTTTTATTTAAAGCGTGCCTCTATTACATATAAATCTTTTAGCTGAGATTTCCATGGCAAAACAAAAAAACACGTCGCGGGATATAACAAATAATGGCATAAATCAATTAAAACATCTTCGAGTTTGCACAAACACAAAAGTTTTTTTTTTACAAAATGCTTTAATACTCGTATTACACCCTTATCGAACTCTAAACACACTACTTTTTAATAAATGCACTTTTAATTAATATTTCAGTTCACTTTGCGGCCGTCATTTGCACTCCTTGCGAAAGAGAATATTTCCTAGAAATGTGGTCTCCAATAGACATTTCAATGGCAGGGCATGGACGAAAGCATAATTTATTTCCCATCGAGACCCCATTTTACAAACAAAAAACAAAAGTTATTGCTTCAGTGGCCATTTACCCATTCGATTTCGATTTCGGAAATAGACTGTAGTCACAACCGCAGTCACTTTTCGTTTGACAGCTCACACACTTGAGGAACGTGTAAAAAATAAAGTTTTGGAAATATCCATTTTCGCTCATTCCCACATTTTCATCTTCATAAACAATTATTTGATTTTCCATGTTTTTTTTCGAACGACTGCGACGAGAGTTTATTCTGTTAAACATTATTAACATAGTATCTATGTGTGTTACACGGCCTTTACACGCGACAGTAGAGCTGACACAGTCTTGTGTAAATGCTTACTGGCACTGAAAAGTCTGTACTGGCGGGAATTTAGGTAAATCTATTAAATCCATTTTTTTAAATTAATTTTTTTAACTTTTAGAATTCTCAGACTGGCGAAAGAAGATTAAATAGGAACGAGATAATTAAAATAATAGAAGCATACGATCAAAATCCATGCCTCTGGAATGCGAGTGTTGCAAACGAAGACTGGCTGCCAGTTCGCTAAATGTCTTCTAATTCGTTGTCAGTAATTTGACATTTGGAGTATTTGCTACTGACAGACTTTACAGTCTCGTGTAAAAGCCGGGTTAGCTATCGTTGACTATTTCTGACTTTGCTCGCCAAGCATAGTCAAAAATAGTCAATTCAGAATCCGCCACCTCAAAAACACGCAGATGAGTCTTTTTCCGGACAATTTGAGGAAACCGATAATCACATTATACTTACATGACCTCACCTTACCCTTACAAGGTCGAAGAAATGAAAATATTGTGTTGTCATCGGACTTACGTATTACGTACGTAAAATTTCAAGTCAATCGGATGAGTGGAAGTAGGTCAAAATTTTTGTGCTAAATAAAAAAAATAAGGATAAAAATAAAAACATAACAAAAGCTATAATTGCCATTCTGGCAATTATTGAAAACCCGTATGGTGATATTCGTATCAAAATTCGAACAGTTGTACCAAAATTCCACTTTGAAGTCAAACTTTCCAATAAGATTTTTTAAAATTTATTCCAATCGGATTTTCATGTATGGGAGTTTTATGTAGAATCATATCCTAAATAACTTTTGTTCTTGGACTTTTTTGATAACATGCACCATTTTTGAGATATTCACAAAAAACGTTTTCGTTCGTATGGGGGGGTACCCCCCTAATGGTCCATTTTTGCCCATGAACGAACTTAGCCTCACATTTTACGAAAAACGAATCTGCGCAAAATCTCAAGTCTCTAGCTCAATCCGTGCGCCCGCAATCCGCGCCACAGACAGACAGACGGACGGACATGCAAAATTCAATTTTTTTATCATTCTAAACACACTGGTGTAATTCATTTTTGTGTGTGATGACGGGATCTTGGCGTTACAAACGGTAAGGCAAAGTTAATATACTCTTTGGTTC
This sequence comes from Chrysopilus asiliformis, assembly GCA_964034945.1. NCBI lineage: Eukaryota > Metazoa > Arthropoda > Insecta > Diptera > Rhagionidae > Chrysopilus > Chrysopilus asiliformis. The sequence continues at coordinate 56,541,963 of OZ035960.1, forward strand.
CACCATACGGGTATAAAAAACATATTAGGCACATGCGGGGAATTCCTGACGTTGTCCTGGGACATATTCATCCCAATAAAAGTTTGCTGTGGGACAATATGTCCCAATAAACTACAGGGTGGGCCAGAATAGACGCGGGGGTTTGAATTCTTTATAAATTTTTTATTTTAGCGAAACCTATAATTTTTTTTTTCAAATACATGTAGTTGATTGATGGGGAATATTTTTGGTCTAAACATGGAAAATTATATCCCGCAAGTGGTGGCCATTTTCTGCTTCGCAAATTCGTGCTCTTTCCAAGACATTTTCCATAACCTTTCGTGTTATGGCCTCGATTTCACTGCGAATGTTGGTTTTCAATTGGCTGATGGTTGTTGGCTTGTTGACGTACACCTTTTCTTTCAAATATCCCCAAAGGAAACAATCTGGAGTCGTTAGATCAGGTGAACGCGGAGGCCAATTGAAATCGCAACTTTTCGAAATAATGCGTCCGCCAAACATGTCCCGTAAAAGAGCCATTGAGCTTACCGCCCACCGGTTCGTTGTTCTATTGTGTACAGGTCCATTTTAAATTGCCCAAGTCTTCTTAACAAAATGCTGAAACAAAATTTAAAAAAAAGTTATAAAGACTTCAAACCCCTGCGTCTATTCTGGCCCACCCTGTATGTGGGAAACAATAAAACAATTTTTAACGGTGCATTCAATAAAAAAAATTATGAAGAATTATGAATTTATTCTAAAAACCAATCGGAGTTAAATATTACTGTTTATTTGGTGAAACGGCGCAAAACATCGCTACAACTGGAAAAAACTTACCGTTTTAAGGTTGTTTATACACAGTTAACTGAGAATAACATACCTTTATTTATATGGTACACGAGACAAGAAAAAAAAATTAAAGCACGACATAAATATTTTAATGTTTTAAAGCCGAAGAAACTGATGAAAATTCAAGATTCATCACTATAACTGCCACCAGGTTCAGACAAGTCATCGCAGACCTGACTGATTCACTCCGATTTCAATGCAGGGGGCCCGAACCTTTAATTCGGGCAATCTACTTACTCATTTTCAAGAATCTGATAAGTACCATTCTTCACTTGAAGTTTTTGGAACAAAGGGTTAAATATACATAAGTTAAATATAAGTATAGGACCAAAATCTGTAACACGATAGGTATTAAAAATTTATTGAATTATACTAAATGCTCGCCAAAATGCAAAATAAAATATCTGTAATGAAATACAAAAAAAAAACACATTATATTGTTTAAAAGTCGTAAATAATAATCCAGTTGGTTAATGTGCTAAAAAATCATAAACTTGGGATTTTAATGTTTTATTTGCCTTAAACCAACGCAATCTGTAAGTGGTTTTAATCAACCAAGAAAGTCACTACTTGTGTAAATGAAGACTTCTGTTTTACGACTTCAAATTTATTACTATTTTATTGAATCTGGAATCATATTTCAACCAACTAATGTAATTTATTTATTTTTATAGAAAAAAGTATTGTATTTACGAATGCATACAATATCATGGTTTCATATACACAGAATTTTTTTAATTTAATTAAATCTTATACTTATGCTACATTTACACGAATGACAAATTTGTCATTTTTTTCTTGTCATTATGTTAATTCCCGTGTAATTGAATTATTTTTTGTAATTTTTTCTGTCAGAAAATGTCAATCTCTCATAAAAGAATGAACTTGTCCATTCTTTTATGCCAGATTGTCATTCGTGCAAACGCAATATTAGTTATGACAACTTTAGTATTCAACTTTTGTCATAACTAATATTGCGTTTGCACGAATAACAATCTGGCATAAAAGAATGGACAAGTTCATTCTTTTATGAGAGATTGACATTTTCTGACAGAAAAAATTACAAAAATTATGCCATTTACACGGGAATTAACATAATGACAAGAAAAAAATGACAAATTTGTCATTCGTGTAAATGTAGCATTACACGGTCAATATTTTTGCTCAAGTACCGGGGAACTGAGCTTTGCTCGGTAAGGCAAATTAAAGTATGCCGAAAAATTGCGAAAAATTGAAAATATAGAAATGTGAAAGTTCTTACATTTCCATATTTTTCAATTTTCGACAATTTTTCAACAAATTTTCGATAACCTTTTGGGAATTTTTTTTGGGGTCGCTTTTTTGAGATGCTTGAATTCAGCCAAACGGGTTGGTTATAATTGTGCAATAAAATTTGCACAAATTGATTTTTGCGTCAGTATGTATTGGGCATAAAAATTTACACCTATAATTTTATACGCATTTTGGTATTGCGCAACAAATTTTTGCGCCAAAAGTCTTAGCGAGATCGAGTTGAAGTAGTCGGCTGCTCATCAAAATGTAATGGGTCGAGCAATACGTCAGAGCGCGAAGGCCCCGGTCGCGATGAACCTGGCAAGTTATACTGGAGACAGTTTGAAATAGTAATTACAATTGGCCATGAATTGTAATTCCTAATGCAGTCTGTCTCTGAGTAATTGAATCCGATTGTAATTGCAACATGATTCGTATAATGAGGTTCAGGGAACTTGATTGTTTTGTAATATTTTTAGAATGCATATCGGAAAACCTTACTCCGTAGCAATATTGCGAATTTTCATTAAGATACCTTCACGTAATTCGAAGACACCAAGCAAGGGGTATCGAGGGGAGGGAAAAGTCAGGTTTGTAGTGGAAAAATCGAAGCTCTTACACAGGGACTACATTAGTTTTTATTTCTGGTGTACCAGCAAAACTGTTTGCTAAAAAGCCAGTGAGGACCAATCTGGTTTACCAGTTTTTCTGGTAAGACAGCACTGGTATACCATTTTCGTAGACAGCGCTGGTATACCAGATTTTGGCAGGCAACAAAATTAAAATGGCGGAAACTAAATTTTCGAGAAATGATATATGGCTACTTATCATTATATTATGATAGAAGGAATTTTCAATGGAATCCACATTCTAAATATTACAAGAGAGTAGATTTGAGAGGGCAGAGAGTCGATTCGTTCTTTTCTAGACGATTTAATGCCAATATTTTGGCAATCATAATATGTTGTTTGCTTCACTGACATTTCGCCTACTGAACTGTTTTACCAGAATTTGGCCACCAAACAAATTTGACAGATTGCGACTAAAAGGCTTACCAGCTGGTATACCAGAAATAAAAGTCAATGTAGTCTCTGTGTTAGCCACTTTAGTAATACTGTAAAGTTTCATTAAGATCGGACCACCCAAATCGAAGATACCAGGCGAGGGGTATCGAGGGAAATTTTCTCAGAGGTGAGATCTATCTAGATCGATTCCTTGTCCCCGAAAATCTCTAACCCCCAAGTTTCGTGAAAATCGTTAGGCGGGTTTTCGAGATCGTTGTGCAGACAGACAGACATTCCTCGTATTATATTATAGGATATATTAGTCGGCCTTCTAAATCTTTTAATTCCCTTTAATAGAGCCCTTACACGATCAATAAAATAATGTTGAAGCAGAAACATTGACCGTGTAAGTCAAATTTAATGTGGATTAAGTATTAACATTTGTTTTGTTTTTTTTCTGTTAACCTGATATAGATCCAGTGCACTGTGGAATTGTGCTATTGGCCTCGTTCCGTTTACACCCAACTCTTGTTTTTACACGGTAGATAGTTTCCCCGAAATCTTGAAAAACTGAACGTGTTGAAAAGAGTTGGGTGTACGTTGGAGTATACTCCTGGAGTAAAACATAACATGGGAAAAACGGGAATAAAAAAAAATATGGTTTCCATGTATTGTAATTTATTGGTACTACATTAAATCTGGTGTCAAAAGTTATCAATTTTACTCCTTAAGTCCCCCTACTTTTTAAGGGTTGGGTTCAGTGTATTTTGAAGTAAAAATTTTTTTTTTAGTTTTACTCCAAGAGTGTACTTGGGGTGGCCAAGCGTCCCGTTTTCGGCAGGACTATCCTGATTTACAACCCCATTTCCCGAGTCCTTTTTTTATACAAAAAAGTTCCGCAATGTTTAGCAGCAAGCTGGATTGACATAAAAATACTGGCTTTTAATTAAATTGGCCTAAACACTGACTATCACAAAACATGATTTTTTTAACTGAGTGTGAAAAGACGATTTTCCAATTCCTATAAAGCCCAATTCAGACTAACGATTGCTTTGATCTCATTGGCCGAGAAGCTTTAATCATAATCGCAATCGTTAGTCTGAATTGGGCTTAACAATTGAACACGCCGATTTTGCTGATTTTTGGATATCGTCGGTTAAAAGTGAAATTGTGCTAAGTCCATTATACCAAATTTGACAGAAGAGCAATAAAAAACCTTGTTAAATCATTTTAATTTTCATTTAAAGAAAACAGAGTCTCATTTAAAAAAAAACTGAGCCCAATTTTTCTCATTTAAACAAAACTCAGTGTTATTGAAAGAGAATTAAAAGATTTAACAAGGTTTTCATTGCTCTTCTGGAAAATTATACCAAATGGACTTAGCACAATTTCACTTTTAGCCGACGACTTACAAATTTGTTCCATAGAAATCATTTGAAGTGAGCGTAGTGAACCTAACGCGAACCTACAACGCGAAAGTTTGCAAACTTCTAACTGCCGCAGCAATTCTACGTTGACAGTTCATAAAGTGAGGTTAGGGAAATGTTCGAGGAAAAATTGATAGCCTTAGTGCAAAAAACAACAAGTATCAAAGTTAAAGACCAACAAAGCAAATTATCGCTTCAAAGTTATTCATTTTTGTAATTTTGCCAACTTATATCTGCCGCTGAAATGTTGCGCTGCGTGACAGTTTACAGCGTTGCAGTTGCGTTCGCGTTGCGTTCATTGGGCTCCAGAGGTAAGCGACCTGGCCTCTGATTGTCTCAATTCTCGTTTAATTGGTTTGTTTTCATGTATTACTTTTCAACTGCTAATATTTTAGTTAAAAAGAATGGTTACATTGATTTTTTTTTAAATAAAGAAATAAGGGAAGAGTTTTTATGTCGAACTGGGAAAAACAACGAAACTTTAATTGAACTCTATCAGCAATTTACAGAGTCAAAGACTCAATTTAAAACTTCAGATTTCGATTCAGCTGTTTCACTAATTTCACATTGGCTTTTGCTAGAAAAGTCCCAGTATAATCAGTCAGGCGCGAAAATGTGTCGAGTTATGCGCCTGAGAACCAGTGGCGTAACTACGATTTTTGCGCCCTGAGCAAAAAATTGATTTGCGCCCTTCGGACACTAAAAAAGTATTAGTCACCATTTCACGAAAAAAGGAATAATTTTAATATTCATCTTGCTGCTGTGGTTGACTATTTGGAATATCTTGGATGGATTCTATATTTTCTTCTTGATCAATCAATCGAGATGCAGGTCTTATTTTGTTATTGTTGATGGTTAGTTCGCATACAGTTTGCGTTTTTGTGGTGAAAAAACTTGATATTTGTTTATGAGTTTTTGAAATCTCTTCTCTCTGGAATTTCTTTTTTTTCCACAAAAAGCTTAACTTGGTTTAGAAGTCATAGGAAATTTAATTAATGGTGAGATTTCTGAATTACAATTACAAAAAAGCTACCTAGATAAAAATGTTAGCTACAACAACTTAAAGTGAACTGTAGTTAAAAATGTAGCAGGCAGTACAATATCTTTCTAAAGTTAAAATTGTAATAGAACACATATTAATCTCTTTAAGCAAATCTTTTTTTCAAATTTTTAGTAGATCCCAATTTTTTTTGTGCGCTCCTTAACATCTTGCGCCCTGAGCATTTGCTCACTTCGCCTGAGCAAATGCTCAGGGCGCAAGATGTTAAGGAGGTAGTTACGCCTGTGCTGAGAAGTCTTACATCTGGAGCCCAATGAACGCAACGCGAACACAACTGCAACACTGTGAACTGCCACTCAGCGCAACATTTCAGCGACAGAGCCCAATGACATCTCGTGAAGTAATACAAGTGACATAATATAAAGTGGTATAAAGTTGACAAAATTACATTCTATTTTAAATTGCAATTTACTATTTTCTTTTAAATTTCCCGCAATATTGTTGCTTTGACAATTGGAATACAAATAACTGTGGAACACAAATGATTTGACAGCTGGTCAATCAAAGCACGGCAGGCGGAACTCTGAAAATGGAGATTTTAGTTTTGTGGTGCAATTTCCTATCGACACCCCCACTTCCTCGTCTTACCTGTATTTTGACAGTTTCGTTCAAAGCCTGGCGCCTGGCGCCTGAATCGGCTAATATAAACAGGGTCTTTAAGACGTATTCAATCAACCTGTCGAATGTAGCTGGGGCGTTGCAGAGCCTAAGAGGCAGGACTCTAAATTTCGTCCATTTATTCGATCTGGTCATTCGTTTGTTTTTGCATTGAAATGGTCTGATCATCGATTTTCTTGGCACTCAGTGCCCAACTCAATACATTTTGTATGAAAATTCTTTTTATTTGGACTACAGCTTTGGGTTTTTCCCCTTTTATGATTTTTCTTGTATGCAGATACAGTACACTCGCGGTATAGTGAACGCGTGATATAGTGAACTCGCGATATAGTGTTCATGATTTTTTTTTACATTGATCGCTCTAAATAGTGAACAACTCATTTTTTTGCTGCTCGAAATAGTGAACAAAATTTACAAAGTACCGCAAAGAAACCAAATAAAGAGAATATTCTAACAGAACTTTCATAAATTCGAGTCTAGGCCACAGCTTTTGTTGTTCTAGTCTATGGAAAAGTATTTTTATCCTTAGTCACATGCAGTTCTTTATTGGAAATGGTTAAAAGAAAACATCTCTCCCTTAAAAATAAGTGCGATTTAATCGATGATTATAAGGCCGGTAGAAGTGTAACTACACTGGCCTTGAAATATGGTGTTGCAAAATCCACAGTTTGTGCTATAAAGAAAAACATAACAAAAGCTATAATTGCCAATCTGGCAATCATTGGAGACCCGTATGGTGATATTCGTATCAAAATTCGAACAGTTGTACCAAAATTTCACTTTGAAGTCAAACTTTCCAACAAGATTTTTTAAAATTTATTCCAATCGGATTTTGATGTATGGAAGTTTTATGTAGAATCATATCCTAAATAACTTTTGTTCTTGCACTTTTTTGATAAGATGCACCGTTTTTGAGATATTCACAAAAAACGATTTCGTTCGTATGGGGGGTACCCCCCCTAATGATCCATTTTTACCCATTAACGAACTTAGCCTCGCTTTTTACGAAAAACGGATCTGCGCAAAATTTCAAGTCTCTAGCTCAATCCGTGCGCCCGTAATCCGCGCCACAGACAGACGGACAGACGGACAGACAGACAGACAGACGGACATGCAGAAATTAATTATTTTTATCATTCTAAACACACTGGTGTAATTCATTTTTATGTGTGATGACGGGATCTTGGCGTTACAAACGGTAAGGCAAAGTTAATATACCCTTTGGTTTCACCATACGGGTATAAAAAAAGCAAATGAAAGTCACAGATTTTTTTCCAAATAAATAATTACATGTCCAAAAAATAAAAAATTCTTTTAACATAAATAAATTATGTATATTTGTTCTTCAAATTAAAAAAATACTGAAATATGTAGGTAGTTTTTGTCAGCTTAATATAGTGAACCATTTGATTTAGTGAATAGGCTTGGTTTTTTTGAGTTCACTATATCGCGAGTGTACTGTATTATATTGTATTGTTATATTATTTATATTATATTATTTATATTGTATTGTTGTGATGTATTGCATTGTCTTTCGTGGAGTACATGATTTGTTGGAGATGTCGAGTAGCAGTATCGCGAGCTTACAAGGTGGTCTATATTCTCAGTCGGTTTTTGCAAATTATATTTTCCCATTGTATTTCTTACTTGTTTAACGAATAAACCACATTTTTATGATTTTTAAACAAACCAGCCATACATTTTCTATTAGAATTACATCTGGGCACTGAGTGCCCAAGTACACGATAAATGGAAGTTTTATAGTACACGGGTCTAGGGTTAATGATGCTTCCCAATCGCTTTTCAATGCCGCTTGTAATGTTTCTAAATCACTCTTAAGAATGGGCTGCGACTGTAGTAGATCATGTTTGGATGTTTCGAGATCATTCTTTAACGCTACCTGATCTTGCTGCATAGAATTTTCCAGCTCTTTTTGTGATTGCTGAGCCGTTCACTGCACTGCGGCTATTATTGCAATCAGAACGATTGCAGCTGCGGGAGTAGTAGAAACGGGTGGAGTGATTGCAGGGGCAGAGCAACTTCCATAACCGAACAAAAATCCTAGTTCCGGAGTGTCCACTTATGGAAGCTTTCACTTCATACTGTTTATACCCGTATGGTGAAACCAAAGGGTATATTAACTTTGCCTTACCGTTTGTAACGCCAAGATCCCGTCATCGCACAAAAAAATTAATTACACCAGTGTGTTTAGAATGATAAAAATATTTAGTTTTTGCATGTCCGTCCGTCTGTCTGTCTGTCTGTCTGTCCGTCTGTCTGTCTGTCTGTCTGTCTGTGGCGCGGATTGCGGGCGCACGGATTGAGCTAGAGACTTGAAATTTTGCGTGGATCCGTTTTTCGTAAAATGCGAGGCTAAGTTCGTTAATGGGCAAAAATGGACCATTAGGGGGGGTACCCCCCATACGAACGAAATCGTTTTTTGTGAATATCTCAAAAACGGTGCATCTTATCAAAAAAGTCCAAGAACAAAAGTTATTTAGGATATGATTCTACATAAAACTTCCATACATCAAAATCCGATTGGAATAAATTTTAAAAAATCTTATTGGAAAGCTTGACTTCAAAGTGAAATTTTGGTACAACTGTTCGAATTTTGATACGAATATCACCATACGGGTCTCCAATGATTGCCAGATTGGCAATTATAGCTTTTGTTATGTTTTAATTTTATATCCATAATTTTTCGAAGCCAGGGTTGCATTGTATATGAAAAATGTGAATTGCAGCCCTTTTCGATACAGAGTAAATTCAGTGCAAATCTTCCTTCAAAAACTAGAGTAAAAGTTCAGACCGACACAAAATCACGTAATTTTGCGAAATGATTTAAATCTTAAACCAAAGTGTTCACACAGAGATTAAGGTAATTTTGTTTCACATTTCAACTACAGGATAGCTATGAATTTTAGTGTAGGATTGCTATGAATTTGTGGAAATTATCTGTAATGAAAATAAACAATTATTTTCCATTTCATATCTAATCGCATCAAAAACAGGTCAATTTTTTTTTGCCCCGCGTAGGTTGTTTACTAATGTATCCTCTTCGCGTGCGGAATACGGCTTCTTTTTCTTATATTTCCGTTTTTCCAATGCAGCACAAATGTCAAAACTGATGTACTCAAGAGAGCTGAATAAGTGATTCAGGGTTGTATTCATTGTTTTTGCTTGATTTCGTTCCTAATTTTGTGGAAATTGCATACTTTTAGTGATTTTGAAAACAGGCTATTGTACTGGAAATCTTGTGATTTCGAGCAAGATTTCGTTCAAAATTACGTGATTTTGTGTCGGTCTGAACTTATCTTAACTTTGATTTTTTTTATAATGTGGTAAATTAAATACAAAATATTTTTGAAGGATTTTATTGTACATGCCTTTATTTAATAAAAGAGTGCCACCAGAAATCATCAAAAGAAACCTAACCTGTAGAATCGTTCTCCATGACTGAGCCGATTTCTCCTTCAATTGTTGACCGATTAACTTAAAATTTTCCATTGTGGCTTTAAAATTACAATATATATAGCTCTACAATTTTATCGAAGCACATGGGGATTTTACAATGTCATGTAAACTTTTTAATAAACAAGTATTTTTTTTATCGAATTAAAAATCTGTTCATCATGCGTCAAAATAATTTGTTAATTATCTTATGTACGTAAATTGAAAGCTACAGTAAAAACTTCAAGTCAATCGCTCAACAAATATAGGAGTTATCACATAGTGGGTGATTACATTTCGACGTGGTGTCTTTCGTTACGTCTTTCGTGACGTACGTTTTGTGTTCAGACTGGTAGTTACGTGGTTTTGGTCGTTGTTTTGATGTATGGAACAGTATGACAGAAAGACTACTAAAATCAATGTTTACTGTTCTTTAAATGGTTTTATTTTCATATCAAATGCAAGAGAAATTCATTTTAATCCTAAAAAGCATATTTCTTTCCTTCAACTATTGCATTTTCGGCATATTAGCTATCACAACGCCACGACGGTTCGCACGGATGTGGCAAGAAAAGTAAACAGTTTTCAGCTCAACCAATCACAGCCCGGCACGTCTGAAATTTTCAGTTTCGTTCGTCAGATCCTACGTGCCTCACCCCTACCAGTCCCGCACTTCATCTGTTCCTCACTTGGGCACGTAACGAAAGACACCACGTCCAAATGTAATCACCATCTTAGGCGGCAGAACACGGATGATTATTTAGTTCGTTGTATTTACAATAAAAGTCTTTAAACAGATCTGATATTTCATGTACTATATTGCTAAAAAAAATGTCAAAGCTATTCTGCTTGAGTTTGGGTCACTATACAGAGCATCAATTTAAATTTTGTAGATCTTCTCACAAAAACGATAAAAACCTTTTCACTGCTTTACAAATTCACCTTATGCACGTACAAACAACTTCAAACCACTGATAAATGACCGTTATGTTTGGACTTGAAATTTCATATGGTCCACTTAAAAAAATACATTGCACTATTAATTACTGACATACGCAGTGGCCATATTACCACATTTTCCTCTAAATACTTATTTGGTATTCATATAATTCAGCTGTTTATACTATGGGATGTACATATCGTAAGTCGATAGTAATTCAAAGATTGAATTAAACAAATTTGAGTTGTTTACAAAATAATCTCTAGCAGAAATTTAACACATCGATGTGTGCCAAAAAAAAAACTAAACAGGGGCAGCTATATATTTTATATGTAAATAAGTTAGAAATTATATATTTGTGGGTAAAAGACAAAATATCTCAATTTTAAATTAAATATCCATTGATCGATTATTTGAAATGTTACTACAACCCTATATTTAAATATTAAATTATCTAAGAACATATTTAAAAATTCAGCCATTTTTCCTTTTCATTATTTACACACAATCCAATCAAAATCAACGAGGGAGTGGCGACAAAATGGGCGTGTCTACCAATCGACATGAGAATACTGTCGAAGTAAGATGATTTTTTAACTCCACTTTAAAAAAAAAATTTATTTCTTTAAAAAAAGGAAATAGTTTTTTTTTAATGTAAATCTAACGCTATAAAAACAGTAGAACACGTTTAAATGTACAACGGTTTTTGTCACAATTTACTTGCATTATTCCGTGCTATGTAGTTATGCGTTGCACGGATTAATGTGCATTTATGCGTGTCAAAAATTAACATTTTTTTACCTGAAGTTTAACTATCCTGAAAAAAAATTTTACAAACAAACCGAGACATAAAAATGACCTTACAAAATTACAGCCATATTATAAGAGATATTGATTTTGGCACAAAAGATGACAAAGCCACGTAAAAACACAAATTTTTGTCAATGTATGCTTGCTTCCATGCACCTCTACTTGTGAGGTTTGATTGGAAATCTGACAGTAAATTGCCCTCGAAATTTCTATATGGCCTATCTTTTTATCATAATTAGCTATCATCGACGCACATAGATTTTGGGAGGGTGAATTCGTGATAAGTTGTATAAACAATTTGCGTGGAGAACTTAAAGCTAGAACCTGAATCGTACGTCAATGCGTCCATCATGCGTGGGTCCGTCTGACAGTTCGATGCGGTGACAGTTGGGTACGGCAACGAATCTGGAGTTAATTCATTGTTTTGCACTTCTTCTATTAGTTTATCGTTGAAACAATTACTTTCAATTTGTTCCATACTTAAATTGCTTAAATCGTAAACAAACTTTTTTGTGAAATGACATTTCCGTGCGTTGCCGCATGTAAAAGTAGAAATTCGACCTACTCTATGCGGTTGCCGCATCGGAAAACGTATTATTAGGGGAGTACTCATGACGGACGCATCGACGTACGATTCAGGTTCTAGCTTAAGTCTTTTTAACCGACTTCCAAAAAGCAAAAAGTTCTCAATTCGACTTCTATATATTTTTATACCCGTATGGTGAAACCAAAGGGTATATTAGATTTGCCTTAAGAGCCAAATACAATGATACCCACACAACATTTACGGCTACAGATTACGGCGACAATGTCGCCCTCCATATACAATGGCACACACTTTGTTGTTCTGAACATAATTTGCTTTTCACAGATAAAACTTTTTATTCACGCACGCACTCAATTAATTGTTCTTCGAAATTCATTTTTTTCATTTCTTGGTCTTGATTATTCTTTATTTCTTTCATTTGAATTGTGACAGTCAGTGAGCTACATATAACATTTTTTGTACCCAATTATCATAAAATCTAAGCAACACAGCATACGAACTATATTTCCTAATACTTGCTTTAAATGAAGAAATTTAGATTTTATGACATCCCCATAAGATTTCATTTTGAATCAACCATGAAATTTTGTATGCGAGCTGGCCGACAAAAGTTAAATTCAATTGAACTTTTTACGACGACAAAGTTGGTCGGATTCATTGTATATAGAAGCACAGAGTCCTATGAGTTTAAAACCTGAAATGTCGCCGTAAATGTTGTGTGGGTATCATTGTATTTGGCTCTTTACCGTTTGTAACGTCAAGATCCCGTCATCACACAAAAAAAATGAATTACACCAGTGTGTTTAGAATGATAAAAATAATTAATTTTTGCATGTCAGTCCGTCCGTCCGTCCGTCTGTGGGGCGGATTGCGGGCGCACGGATGGAGCTAGAGACTTGAAATTTTACGCAGATCCGTTTTTCGTAAAATGCGAGGCTAAGTTCGTTCATGGGCAAAAATGGACCATTAGGGGGGTACCTCCCATACGAACGAAAACATTTTTTGTGAATATCTCAAAAACGGTGCATATTATTAAAGAAGTGCACGATC